>CM046457.1:22862882-23462882 GCA_025506515.1 Flaveria trinervia
GCCTTTACAAAGATGATGCAACAGAAGTTTGAAATGAGTGCCATGGGAGAACTACAGTTCTTTCTGGGGTTGCAAATCAAACAAAAGGCTGATGGAATTTTTATTCATCAGTCCAAATATACAAAAGATCTTTGCAAAAGTTTTGATTTACAAAACTGTAAGCCCTGTTCTACTCCCATGAGCAGCGCCACACAACTGGACTCAGATCAGAAAGGTAAAGTGGTTGATGAAACGCTTTACAGATGTATGATTGGGTCCTTGATGTATTTTAACAGCTTCTAGACCAGATATTATGTTTGCTACATGTGTTTGTGCTAGATTTCAGGCTGCACCTAAAGGTCTCATCTGATTGCAGTCAAGAGGATCTTTAGATATCTGCAAGGCACTCCATCTCTAGGTTATGGTATTCTACCGGACATTCTGGTAAATTAGTTGCTTTTTTCTGACAGTGACTATGCAGGGTGTAAGTTGACCAGGAAATCAACTTCTGGTGGAGTCAATTCCTAGGCAACTGCTTGATTTCTTGGCAGAGCAAGAAACAGACCTCAGTTGCTACATCCACTGCTGAAGCAGAGTACATTGCTGCTGCAAGCTGTACATCTCAGGTACTCTGGCTTCAAAACCAACTTTTGGATTATGGATTACATAGACTAACTAAGACTCCATGTTAATGGATAGTGCTTCAGCTCTTTGCATTGTCAAAAATCCAGTCCAGCACTCTAGAACCAAACATATAGAGCAGACATCATTTTATAAGGGATTGTTTTGAAAAAGGTCTGATTGATCCTAATTTGTGCCTAGTGCTGATGAGCTTGCAGACATTTTCACTAAGCCTTTGGATAGTTCAACTTTCCAAAACCTGGTGTTAAGGCTTGGTATGCTGCAGCTAGAATAGGTGACAACTACTGATGATCTTAGTAATTCATACTGATGATCATGAGTACCTATGTCACATATAAGTACTGATAAGCTCTTTTAACCTCAGTAGTTTCATAACTACTGAAGGCTAAATGTCTCCCAAGTACTGCAGTACTTCATTTGTTCTAAACTACTGATGTAGTTACAACTACTGATGCAGTTACAACTACTGCAATCAGTAAAAACAGATAAGTACTGATGTCCTATGAAACAACTGAAATCAGCCATAAAGACTGATGAATGTGTTGAGGACAGTTTGAAACAGCTGAAAAGCTAAGAATTGACGAAAACAGCTGAAGAGAACTTTCTCTTCAGTCGTTTGTACAACTGCTGTTTCATTTTAAACAACTGAAGCAAAACCACGTCTTCAGTAGTTTTATAACTACTGATGACTAATACCAAGTCTTCAGTTGTTTACAACAGCTGACGACAAAACCACTGTCTTCAGTAGTTTCATAACTACTGATGACAACACCATGTCCTCAGTTGTTTCAATCATCTGAAGTCAAAACCCACGGTCTTCAGTAGTTTTCTAAACTACTGATGCCTAACACCACACGACTTCAGCTGTTTCAACGTCTGAAAGGATAATACCATGTCAACGGTCGTTTAAAATTACTGATGACTAACCCACATCCTTCAGTCGTTTACCTACCCGTACCCTATATATATCCCTAACCTTAGCTCTCATTTTTTCATCTTCTTCAAACCTAACGTTCCTCTCCAAAACTTCCCTCTTCTCCATGGCGTCTATGCAAATTAAACCGCGACACAACTGTGTTGCCTACCTCACAAAATCGCCTATCTGGACTAAGTTTCGATACTGTTGTCGATCTTATGGTTCAGTCCCAATACAACAAGGCATTCCTTTTGAACCCCTTACATGCCGAATCCTTGAACCAATTTTGGGATGAACGTTACTGTTACAACTGAGAGAGCAACACACCATCCCTCCGGTCAGTCGTCAACAACAAAGAAGTAGTCATTACTCCTGCAACAATCCGTAAAATTCTTCAACTGATTGATGCTACTCTCCTGCTGGATATCCGAAGGGCACCATCGATCTATCATTTGCTCAGCATGGATATCAAGGCGATCTCAGTGCCACCACCATCATGAAGAAACACTTCAATGACGCTGAGCGCCTGATTTTTCACATGGTCAATGTATGTTTGGCCCCTAAGACGTCGTCTTGGGATCAAATGTCCACCAAATGGCAGTAGGTACTGTATTCTATCCTTGAGCAACAACCATTAAACTTTTCAGAATTAATATTTTCAGAGCTCAAAGATATGGCTCAAAACTAACTGCCAACCGTTGGATACTTTATCCGGTTCATAATGGCCATTATTACAGACCAGCTTAATGCTGAGGACTTGTTGGCTTGGGAGTCCCTGCTACGGCTGTTTTGCCAGAAGTATACTCCCGGCACAACTCTGACCGGACACTCAAAATGGCTGCCAAGCTGCGAAAACCCACGCAGCTGGAACCCACAGCCACCACCTCCAAATCCATGTCCCCACCAAACCCACCAACAAGAAACCCAAAATGGCTACTCAGGGAATTGAGTCCCCTGAGGATGCCCCTGCAACACAAACGCAGGATATATCCACTAGTCCAAACCCCCTAGTGGATACAATGACTCTTCCAGTCACAGCCGCTCAGGCTTCCTCTCCACAGGAGCCTGCAGTAACCCAAGGGGCACCTACTTATCTGGGATCTTACTCACTTGAGGATATTGCCATTGAAGAGCACCATCCACCCCAGGTGCACACTGCTTCTATCCCCTCACCCCAAACAACCGCCCCTCACAGCCCAACTTTAATAGTTGCACAAGTGCTGACTCAATTGCACTCCTCACCCCCTCCCCAGACACCACTTACTACTGGAATACCTCTACTATTGAGGGGGAGGAACACAGTGCACCTGAGAACCCACCACAGGGGTTTCCCACTTCTATCTCCTGGTGTAGACCAGGAGCTTAGAATATCTAGTGAGGCTGCCACCTCCTCTGACTCAGCACATGACCAGAGTGAGGCTGGTAACATTGCTAAGACCTCCCAGAGGCAACAGCTGATGATGGACATTGTCTTGAGGCTGGAAGTCCCAGTACCAAGCACAAGGGGCACATGCACCACTGGTCTACACCCAGTGCATGTAAATCCTGCTCTAAGCAGGAGGTCAGGTGATTCAGTATCAACTGATGATGACCTGAGCTTCTTCTATGATGTAGTTGCTCAAAACACCATTCTAGAGGATGAGGTTAGCAGACTCAAAGAGCTGCTGCCAAGATGTCTCAGGATGCAAGTCCATCTGCCACCATAATACACCCACAGATGGCACCTTCCCTTGAAGGTTTCCCAAACACCGAGCCACCCCAAAATCAACCACCTGCCTCTGCTTCAGGCCCTACTTCTCAGGACCAAACCTTCCTGAGCAAATAGGTGCTGCACTCCAAAATTCCCTTCCTCTCATCACACCCATGATCACTGATATAGTGATCAAACCCATTGATGAGAGGCTTTCCTCCACATTACAGCCCTTGGTTGATGCTGCTGTTCAAAAGACTCATTCTGCGGTACAAACCCCTTCCTCCAATGCAACCAAAAAGGGGAGAGTACTGCAGTGAAAGAAAGGAAGAGGAAAAGATCTGAGGAAAAGGATGTGATGCAGCCCAAGAGGAGAAAAAGAGAAAGCAACCTCTGCTCACTTACAAGCGAAAGAGAAGTGCTGATGATCACACTGCTGAAGACAAAACCTTGGAGGAGCTGGTCAAAGAAGCTAACACCACACACAGCCGCTCCATGGATAAAATAATTGAACAACTCTTCAGGCAGGGGTTGACACAGCCACACTGGATAGTGAGATCAGAAGGTTAGAAGTACAAGAGATACAAACCCGATGGGCAGGGTATGATGCTCTTGAGAAAGAGAGGTTGGAAATAATGATCCGCTTTATTGCAAAATACTTGGGAATCATTAATGAGATCCGCGCATGGACCAGGGACAGCATTCTGGCTATAGCCACCAGAATCTGTCTGTCTGAGCATTCAACAAAGGGATTATTGTGGAAGCCCTTGATGAGGCTGGGGCTGGTAAAAGGTTAGAGATGGCCAAACTCACAAAGGCGAAGTTAACTACAAGGATGCTAGATCAACCTTCCCTTCCACCCACTCAAACAGATCCTATCCCTCAAATCTCCCAACCAACCTCTAAGCCAAAATCCAAACATCCTCTTTCTTCAAACCAATTCCTTCACCAACCCACCATCATCCAGTGATGTACCCAGAAGGAGGAGAAGGGTGCTGAGGATGGAAGAAGAAGAAGAAGAAGAGGATGAAGATGATAGTCTGCCACTCTCTGCTGTTCTAAAGCTACCAAAACCCCGAAGTCAACCCATGATCACACCTGACTCTCAAAGGGAAATGGTCAGAGTCAAGATAGAAGAAGAAGAACAGCAGAAACAGCACGATGAGCAACTGTTGAAGATGGTTGACAAGGAATTTCCTCAGTCATCATCTATTCAAGCCATGAAAGGGCATGCTCAAAGGCTGTACACTCTCAAGCACACCTTTCAGTATCAGAAGGAGAGAGTGAGAGTATGGCCAGACCCCAGGGTGAGTTCTAGAATCCATAAAAGAACTATCCCACATAGATACAATGGCCAAGTACGAAAAACAATAGAGTCTACCATCATGTTGGCCGTTGTAGTCTCACCTTGGGAAATCATTGATGAATTCAAGAAAGCTCACCAAGCAAAGAAGACACCTCAAGCCTTACTAGAAAACAAAATGATTAAGAAGGGTTGTTATATAAAAAGCTTGAAGACATCCAAAAGAATGAGCTCCAGTTACTCCTTGAAGGCAACCATCCTGATGAATTTGTATATAGGGAGGTAACTACGGTGGAGCTAAAAAATGGCAGGACCATGAAGTACTTATCAGAGTACTATGGTCTAGAGTTCTTCTTCGAAGGAGGAGCAGAAGAACTCTCTCAGGAGGAACAAGTTGTTCTCCTTGAGGCCTATGTTCGTGAGTCATACAGACTCATTATGGGGAAGTAAATCTCATGAATGGGATAACAATTCTGTGTCCAGTTCCCCAAAACAGAGTTCCCATTCATACTCTGCCAAACAAATATTTGAGATTTCTTCCCAGGCCGGAGCTTACATGGGTCATCTTCTCTACTGATCAAAAAGGAAAAAGACCAACATTTTGCCATCAATAATGGGAGATCAAATAAGTTAGAGGTTTTGGCTGCATTGGTTCAGGGGGAGTTTGTTGGACCAAAAGAACCAATGAGCCAAGATCAGAAAACCTCTAAGTCCCACACGGTATCACAACAACTGCTGAAAGCCTCATCAGTAGTTTGACAAGTGCTGAAGACTACAACAGCTGAAGATCAAGTGCTGAAGACCTTAACAGCTGAAGAACCAAAGTGCTGAAGTACAACAGCTGAAGAACACAAGTACTGAAGCTGAAAGACCAAAGTACTGAAGTACAACAGCTGAAGAGTTCACAAGTACTGAAGATCAACAACTGATGTACAAAGTCTGAAGACAAAGACTGAAGACATCAGCTGATGATATCTACTGAAGTCATCAGCTGATGAAACACCTGAAGGTCAAAGTCTGAAGATCAAGTACTGAAGCCTCAGTAGTTTGTCACAACTGCTGAAGAGTACTTCTTCAGTAGTTGTGATATCAGTAGTTTTATATTTTTATGTTTCAGTAGTTTTGTAAAACGACTGAAGAGTTTGTTCTTCAATCGTTGTAGTTTCAGTAGTTTTATATTTTGTACTTAACATGCTGATATGTTCTCAGTAGTTGTGAACATTTCAGTAGTTTGTTAAGAATTAGTTATTTTTGTATTTGATCTGCCAGTTGTCACTTTCCGTGATAACAGCAGTGACTGTTGCTCTCTATATAAGGAGTGACAACCTATTGTAATTAGTGATGAATGAGTGAATGAATTGAATGAATGATTGATTTGATTAGAAATATTCTACATCTATAAACATTCCTAGAAATCAGAAATACATATTCTCTCCTTATAACCGTATGCGATCTTAATGCTTACAAGTATCGATTGCTTGCTACAATTTGTCTAATTCTAGTTTGTATTCCGCTGCTTTGTATTCTGATACATCAAACTTGTGATCACTGATCTTGTCAGTAAGTGATCAACTTATCTTTCTGCTCTTTGTCTGTGCTCAGCTCTGCACTGTGATCAGCTGTTTCTCTGAGATCATTCTTGTTCTTTCTCCAACTCCTTTTCTTTTTCTGGTTCTTTCTCATCTTCTACTCTCTTCCTTTTCCTTTCTTTCACTGCCTTAGACTTAGTAGTCTCCCCCTTTTTGGGGGCATTGGGATCAGGGGCTTGAAAGGCAGAAAGTGACTTGTGAACAACATCATCAAAGAGTGTTTTGAGATTTGAGGAGATCCTCTCATCAATGGCTTTATATACTATCTCAGTGATGATGGGAGTGATGAGAGGTAAGGAGCTTCGAAAGGTTGCAACCATCTGCTCAGAGGGGTTCTGTCCCTCAGAGGTGGTGCCAAAAGCAGTGGCTGGTGGCTTAGTTAAGTGTATTGGTTGTGTGTTTGGTGAACCTTCAAGTGAAGGTGCCATCTGTGGGTTTATTGGGGCAGATGGACTTTTATCTGAGACATTTTGGCTAGCAGTTCTTTGAGTCTGCTCACCTTAGTCTCTAGGATTGTGTTATTGGCTAAGACATCAAAGAAAAAGCCCAGGTCATCATCAGTCTTTACTGAATCATCTGACCTCCTGATTAAATCAGGAGTACATGCCCTGAGTGCAGATCAGTATATGCATGTGCCCCTTGTTCTTGGTTCTGGGGACTTCCGGCCTCTGGACTTTGTCCTTCATTGCCACTTGCCTCTGGTGAGGTCTTATATATGTTACCAACTTCATCCTGTTCATTTGCTGAATCAGTAGAAGTGGCAGCCTGACCAGATGTTCTAACCTCCTCTTCTACACTTGAAGATTGAACATTATAACCCCTGTGCTGTGGGTTATCAGTAGCATTTTGATCCTCCCCCTCAATCGTTGAGGTGTTAGTTGGTTTCTGGGGAGGGGTGAGGAATGCAACTGACTCAGCACTTTAGCAACTATAAGGGTTGGGCTTTGAGGGGCGGTTGCATTTGGAGATTGGTCAGAAGCAGATTGCACCCAGGGTCAGAGATGCTCTTCAATGGAAACCTTCTCAACTGAGATAGGTTCTAGTAATGTGATATCCCCAAATTTGGTTGCAACAGGATCCTGTGGAGTGGATACCTGTGCGGTTTCATCTGGTTGAGTCTCTAACATGACTGGGGGGTTAGAACCAGTACGTGTTTCCTGTATTGGTAGTATAGGGGCATCCTCAGGGGACTCATCTCCCTGAATAGCCTTTTTGGCTTTTGGGTTTGGGTTTGGTGGGGACTTTGGATCTGGAGGTGGAGGCTGTGGGTTCCTTCTGCTTGGGTTTGAGCAGCCGGGCAGCCCCTTTGAGAGTAGGGTCAGAGTTATGCCTGGAGTATACCTCAGCTAAGACAGCTGGAGCAAGGACTCCAAGACCAACAAGGCCTTCAGATTTTAATTGCTTTAAAATTATGGCCATCAGAAACCTGGGATATAGTAGCCATCTGTTTGTCACACTTTTCTAAGTCAGATCCTTAAGTTCCAGAAACACTATCTCAGAAAAATTTAGAGTTTGTCGTTCAAAGATAGAGTACAATACCTGTTGCCATCGTGAGGACATCTGATCCCATGAAGATGTCTTTGAAGCAAGGCAGACATTCACCATGTGGAAGATAAGTCTTTCAGCATCATGGAAGTGCTTTTTGAGAATGGTTGTAGCACTTAAGTCTCCTTCATACCCGTTGTTGATGAAAGACATATCAATGGTGCCTTTCGGGTATTCTATAATACAGGTGGCATCATGCAAATTTAGGGTTTTGCGAATGATGTCAGGGGTGATTACCACCTGTTTCTGGTTGACCAACGACTGGAGAGTGATTTGGCTATCATTTTCACCAGTTGTTACAGAGACGTTGGTCCAGAATTGGTTTAAGGAATCGGGGTATATGGTAGGATTCAAAAGAAAGGCGGTTGTGTATTTGGAATCCACCGTAAGATTGATGGCATTATCAAATTTGTTCCAAAAGGCCGATTTCGAGAGGTAGGCAACACAGTTGTCTCTGGGTTTGAGTTTCATGGTAGCCATTGTTGAGAGAGAAAAGGATAGAAAACGGCTAGTGAAACGTTCGGCTATAAGTGCAGGTATTTATAGGTTAATAAAAGGCTGAAAAGAAAATGACTGAAAGTGTTGGTGTTGCCATCAGTTGTATGAAAACAACTGAAGACTTGGTTTTAACTATCAAACATTTGAAACAACTGAAGACTTGGTTTTGGTCATCAGTAGTTATGAAACTACTGAAAACCTTGGTTTTGGCTTCAGGTGTAGGAAACAACTGAGGACTTGGTGTTAGTCATCAGTAGTTGTGAAACTACTGAAGACATGGTTTTGTCATCAGTTGTTTAAGGTGAAACAGCAGTTTGTGCAAACGATTGAAGAGAAAATTCTCATGAGTAGTTTTCGTCAATTCTTATGTTAGGATCTCAGCATCTAGTTTGATCAATTAGATTGGATTTGCAGCGGAATGAGCTCACGAATTAACAAATTTAAACAAGAACATGCAAATTTATCAATGAAACAGTGTTTTCTATAGAGAGAGAATTTCTGCCAAAAGGAATATATTCATTCAATACACGCTTCGGCTCGGCTTTTCGCACATCGTTACAATTACGTCATCTTTCCTTTTATAAGGGAAGCTCACGTCAGCTGATGTCACTTGACAGTGACATCTAACTGTTATTTAACTACTGAAAGTTAACACAACTACTGAAGATGTCAAACAACTGACATCTTCTTACAAAAATACCAAGTGTTAATTATCCCTACAACTACTGAAAAGAAACTACTGATACAATGACTGAAGAACATGCTCTTCAGTTGTTTTACAAGTACTCAAATAGAAAACAAAACTACTGAAAGGAAACAATCACAACAACTGAAGAATGCTTCTTCAGCTGTGTGACAAACTCTGAAGGATTCAGTACTTGGACTTCTTGAACATCAGTTGTTGTCATCAGCTGATGTCTTCAGCTGATGTCTTCAGTCTTTGTACTTCAGCTGTTGATCTTCAGTACTTTAGTCTTCAGCTGTTGGTCTTTAGACTTTGGTCTACAGCTGTTGAAGTCTTCACTACTTTAGTCTTCAGCTGTTGATCTTCAGACTTTGGTCTTCAGCTGTTGAAGTCTTCAGTACTTTAGTCTTCAGCTGTTGATCTTCAGACTTTGTCAAACAGCTAATCAAGTCTTCAGCAGTTGTTGTGATGTCTTGTGGGACTTAAAGGTTTTTCTGATCTGGCTCATTGGTTCTTTTGGTCCAACAAACTCCCCCTGAACCAATACAGCCAAAACATTTAAGCTTATTGAAGATGTCCCACTTATTATGGCAGAAAGATTTGTCTTTTTGTCTTCTAGATCAGCTCAGAAGTGACCCTTGTAAGCACAGGCCTGGGAAGAAGTCTCAATGATCTGTTTAACAAAGGATGGTTGGGAACTCTGTCTTGGGGAACTGGACACAGAGCTGTTACCCCATCCATGAGATCTACTTCCCAACTATGAGTCATTAAGACTCCCTTGTATAGGCCTCAATGAAGATTACTTGTTCCTCCATGGTAAGCTCTTCTGCTCTTCTCCTTCAAAGAGTGACTCTGGCCCATAATACTCAGAGAGGTATTTGACCTGCTTCCCATTTTTTAGTTCCACAGTTGTTATGACTCTATATGCGAATTCATTTGGGTGAATACCCTCTAAGAACAACTGAGCTCATTCTTTCTAACTTCCTCAAGCCTCCTATACACTAACCCTTTTTTCACCACTTTATTCTCCAGCATCTTTTGTGGGGTCAGTTTAGCTTTATAGGCTTTCTTGAAGTCGTCTAGGATCTCCCAAGGTGATACTACAAAGGCCAGTGAGATCACTTCTACTACAATCTTCTTTACTTGGCTAATGTATCTCTGTGGAATATTCATCTTTTGAATCCTATGTGACACCCTGGGATCAGGCCAAATCCTCACTCTCTCTTTTTGATATTGAAAGGTATGTCTGAGAGTGTATAATCTCTGAGCATGTTTCTTCATATTGATGATTGAAGATGTGGCAGCGTATGTTTTGTCGACTCTTCTCAACAATTCCTCATCATGTTGTTTGTGAAGCTCTTCTTCTTCTAACTTCACTTTCACAATTTGCCTTTGAGATTCAAGAGTAATGTTGGAGGTGACTTATGGCCTTAGGCAACTGTATAACAGTTGAGATTGGCAGCCTGTCTTCATCTTCATCATTATCTTCTTCTTCCTCTTCTAGCCTCAGTACCCTTCTCTTCCTCTTCTAGGGTACATCATCGGCTATTGGTTTTGTGGGTAAGGGAATTGGTTTAGTGGGTTGTGGTTGTGGTGGTTTTGGTGTGGGAATTTTGACAGGCTGTTCTAGCATTTTGGATGTAAATGAGGCTTTAGATTGTTTGACCAGTTCAGTCCTGCTCCCAGCACCAGCTTCATTTAAGGCTTCAATGACCAGCCCTTTGGTATATACTTCAGACGAACATATCTTGGTGGTTATTGCCAAGATGTTGTCCCTGGACCATGACTTGATTTCAATCAATGATCTTCCAAGATACTTAGCTATGAACCTGATCATGATTTCCAGCCTTTCCCTTTCCAACACACTGTAACTTGCCCATCTTGCTTGGATTTCTTCAATCTCCAATCTTCTAATTTCTGAGTCAAGTTTTTCAGTGTCATGACCTTGCCTAAACAGCTGATCAATGACGTTATCCATTGATCGGCTATGTTGGGCATCAGCCTCCTTCACCATTTTCTCCAACTCCTTCTCCTTCTTTCCACTCTTCCTTTTCTTGTATGTGACATGAAAGTCTTTAGTACTTTCAGTCATTTTCCCATTTCAGCTTCCTTCTCCTTCTCCTTCTTAGTCTCTACACCCAACTCCTTCTCATTTTCCACTTCTATCTCTTTTTCTTTCTCTTCCCATCTTCAATCCTTTTTCGTTTTGCTTTCACTGACTGAGTCTCCTCCTTTTTGGTTGCATTGGTTGCAAGGGTTTGATTGTCAGAAAGCCTTTTGCTCACAACTTCATCTATCAAGGGTTGGATAACCGAGGGAAGCCTCTCATCAAGGGTTTTAATCACTATATCAGTGATAATTGGTGTGATGAGAGGTAAGGAATTTTGAAGGATAGCAGCATTTGCTCAGGGGGGTTCTGTCCCTGAGAGATAGTGCCAGAAGTAGAGGCAGGTGGTTGAGTGTTTTGGAGTGGCTCTGTGTGTAAGAGACCTTCAGAGGAAGGAGACATCTATTGGTGTATTGGGGCAGATGGACTTAGATCCTGAGACATTTTGGCAATCAGCTCGTTGAGTTTGCTTACCTCATTCTCTAGGATGGTATTTTGGGCTAAAACATCATAGAAGAAGCCCAGGTCATCATCAGTGTTTGCTGAATCACCTAACCTCCTGATAGAATCAGGATGTACATGCTCTGAGTGTAGATCAGTATCAACATATGCCCCTTGTTCTTGGTACTGGGGACTTCCTGCCTCAGGACTATGTCCTTCATTGGCAGTTGCCTCTGGTGAGGTCTTATAGATGTTACCCTCTTCATCCTGGTCATTTGCTGAAACAGGGGAAGTGGCAGCCTCACCAGATGTTCTAACCTCCTCTGCTACACTAGGAGATTGAACAGTATAACCCCTGTGTTGTGGTTTAGTAGGAGCATTTGGATCCTCCCCCTCATTGTTGAGGCTATCCTAGTTTTGATTGGTATCTGGGGAGGGGGTGAGGAATGCAACTGAGTCAGCACTTTTGCAACTATTATGGTAGGACTTTGGTGGGGCGGTTGCAGCGGGAGATGGTGTGAAGCAGTATGCACCCGGGGAGAGTGGTGCGTTTCAATGGCAACCTCCTCAAATAAGGAAGGTTCCAGATGTATAGGTGCCCCGAATGTGGTTGCTGCAGGCTCCTGTTGAGAGGAAGCCTGAGCGGTTGTAGCAGGTTAAGTCATGGACATAACTGGGGGGTTATAACAAGTATGTATTTCCTGTGTTTGTGGTACAGCGTCATCCTCAGGGGACTCATCTCCCTGAGCAGCCTTTTTGGGTTTCTTGTGTTTGGGTTTGGTGGGGACTTTGGATTTGGAGGTGGTGGCTGTGGGTTCCAGCTGCGTGTGTTTTCGCAGCTTGGCAGCCTGTTTGAGTGACTGGTCTGAGTTGTGCCTGGAGTATACCTCAGGCAATACAACCATGGCAGGGACTCCAAGGCCAACAAGTCCCTCAGCTTTCAGCTGGTTCTCTATAATGGCCATTATGAACCGTGGATATAATATCCATCGGTTAGCATAGGTTTTGAGGCCATATCCTTAAGTTCAAGAAATATTATTGCAGAAATATTTAAGTTTTGTTGCTCAAGGATAGAAGAATACCTGCTGCTACCTGGTTGACATTTGATCCCAAGAAGTCTTAGGGGCTAGGCAGACATTCACCATATGAAAAATAAGGCGTTCCGCGTCATGGAAATGCTTCTTGAGGATGGTAGAAGCGCTGAGGTTACCCTGGTATCCATGGTGGGCAAAGGATAGATCAGTGGTGGCTTTGAATATCCAGCGGGGAAGGTGGCATCATCCAGTTGGAAGGTTTGGCGAAGGATTGCCGGAGTGATGACCACCTTACGGTAGTTGACGAACGACTGGAGAGACTCGGTGTCATTCTCCCCAGTGGTAAGGGTGACGTTCGTCCATAACTGATTTAGGGATTCGGTATAAATGGTAGGATTGATAAGGAAGGCCGTTTTGTATGGAGAATGGACCATTAGATCAATGGCAGTATCAAACTTCGTCCAAAGGTGATTTGGTAAGGTAGGCAACACAGTTGTGTCTTGGTTTAAGCTGCATGGTTGCCGTGAATGTGAGAGAAGGTTTGGAGTTTTTGAATGTTAGGTTTGAGATAATGAAGCTCTGTAGGATTAGGTATTTATAGGGTATGGGTTATAAAACAACTGAAGGTTTGTTGTTAATCATCAGTAGTTTTAAACGACTGATGACATGGTATTAACCTTCAGAGGTTGAAACAACTGAAGTCTTGGTTTTAGGCATCAGTAGTTATAAAACTACTGAAAACCATGGTTTTGACTTCAGATGTTGGAAACAACTGAGGACTTGGTGTTAGTCATCAGTAGTTGTGAAACTACTGAAGACATGGTTTTGTCATCAGTTGTTGTAACCAACTGAAGACTTGGTGTTAGTCATCAGTAGTTGTGAAACTACTGAAGACATTGGTTTTGTCATCAGTTGTTGTAAACGACTGAAGACTTGGTGTTAGTCATCAGTAGTTGTGAAACTACTGAAGACATTGGTTTTGTCATCAGTTGTTTAAGATGAAACAGCAGTTGTAAAACGACTGAAGAAAATTCCCATTAGTAGTTTTCGTTGATTCTTAGCTTTTCAGCTGTTTCATACTGTCCTCAACACTTACTCATCAGACGTTTTAGCTATTTTCAGTATTTCATAGGACATCAGTACTTATCTGTTTTTACTGACAGCAGTAGTTATAACTACATCAGTGTCTTTTAACATAATGAGTACATATTTGTGAAATGTTTACTAATGATCATCAGTACTTGTTTACTGAGATCATCAGTAGTTGTCACTTATTCTAGCTGCAGGATACCAAGCCTTAACACTAGGTTTTGGAAAGTTGAACAATCCAAAGGCTTAGTAAAAATGTCTGCAAGCTCATCAGCACTAGGCACAAACTTTGGATCAATCAGACCTTTTTCAAAACAGTCCCTAATAAAATGGTGTCTGATCTCTATATGTTTGGTCCTAGAATGTTGGACAGGATTCTTGACAATGCAAATAGCTGAAGCACTATCCATTAATAATGGAGTCTTAGTCTCTGTAATGTGATAATCCAAAAGTTGGTTTTGAAGCCAGAGTACCTAAGATATACAACTTGCAGCAACAATGTACTCTGCTTCAACAGTGGATTTAGCAATAGATGTTTGTTTCTTACTCTGCCAAGAAATCAAACAATTGCCTAGGAATTGACATCCACCAGAAGTTGACTTTCTGGTTAACTTACACCCTGCATAGTCACTATCAGAAAAAACAACTAATTTGCAAGAGTGTCCAGTGGAATACCATACACCTAGAGATTGTGTACCTTGAAGATATCTAAAGATCCTCTTGACTGCAATCAAATGAGACTCTTTAGGAGCAGCCTGAAATCTAGCACAAACACAAGTTGCAAACATGATATTTGGTCTAGAAGCTGTTAAGTACATCAAGGATAATCATACATCTGTAAAGTGTTTCATCAACAACTTTACCTTTCTGATCTGCATCCAGTTGAGTGGTGTGGCACATGGGAGTAGAACAGGGCTTACAGTTTTGTAAATCAAACTTATTCAAAAGATCTTTTGTCTATTTAGATTGATGAATGAAAGTCCCATCAGCCTTTTGTTTGATTTGCAATCCTAGAAAGAACTGGAATTCTCCCATTGCACTCATTTCAAACTTCTTTTGCATTAAATTGTTAAAATCATCACACAACTGGGGATCAGAGGATGCAAAAATAATATCATCAACATAAATTTGAACAAGTAGCTTATGTTGATACACCTTCTTAATGAACAAAGTTTTATCTATGGAGCCTCTAGTGAAATTATTTTGAAGAAGAAAATTTGATAATGTCTCATACCAGGCTCTAGGAGCTTGTTTCAACCCATAAAGAGCCTTATCAAGCTTGTATACCCAATCTGGATGTTTATTATCCTCAAAACCTGGTGGTTGACACACATAAACCTCTTCTTTTATTTTACCATATAAAAATGCACTTTTAACATCCATTTGAAAAACATTAAGATTGTGGAATACAACATAGGCTAAGAACAATCTAATTGCCTCCAATCTGGCTACACGAGCAAAGGTTTCATCATAATCAATACCTTCTTCCTGTGCAAACCCCTGAACAACCAGTCTGGCCTTGTTGTTAACAATAAGCCCATTTTCATCTCTTTTATTCCTAAACACCCATTTAGTGCCTATTACACACTTACTTGGGGGTAGAGGAACCAGTTCCCACACTTGCTGCTTGTTGAACTGAAGTAGCTCAAGCTGCATGGCTTCAACCCATCCATTGTCCCTTAAAGCAATGTGATAGTTCTTTGGCTCTTGCTGACTAATGAAGAGAGCATAGAATCAGAAATTGGACGATTGACTTCTTCTTGAAACTCCAGCATTGATATCACCAATGATTTGAGACATTGGGTGATTCTTCAGCTCATGAAAAACAATGAGATCTGTGCAAGTGTTTGTAGGACCTTCAGCAGTAGCAGATGGTGATGCAGACTCTTGAAACCAAGAATGAGATGGCAAATCAAAAGATGTAGAGGAATCAGAGATCTCATCAGCATTTGTTGTGGATGGAACTGCTGAAGCTACAGGAACATCAAGTTTAGTGGACTCAGGCAGTTGATCACTAAACTTGAATAGGTGAGTATTGATATTATCATCATTATCAATACCACCAGGTGGAGAACTGTTGACAGGAGCAACAGCTGAAGCTTGATAAGGAACATATTGCAGTATGTCCAAATCAAATAACTCCACAGGGTTTTGTGGAATCTTGTCCTTTGGAGATTCATTAAACTTCACAAGCAGAGTCTCTTCAACTATCTTTGTTCTGCAGTTGAAGACTCTGTATGCCTTGCAAGTAGATGAATAACCAACAAAATACCCTACATCCACCTTAGGATCAAATTTGTGGAGTTGATCCTTTGTGTTGTGAATGAAACAAGGACACCCAAAGGCTCTGAAAAATGAAATTAGAGGACCCAAATGATGTAGAACTTCATATGGAGTCTTTATCAACCTCTGATTTACTAAGGCTCTATTCTGCACATAGCACCGTGTTAACAGCTTCAGCCCAAAAGGTCAGTGGCAAACCAATGTCAGCCAACATGGACCTTGTAGCTTCAATTAGGGTCCTGTTCTTTCTCTCTACTACTCCATTTTGTCCTGGAGTCCTTGGGATGCTAAACTGCCTCTTGATTCCCTTTGAGAGATAAAAATCATCAAGTGTATGGTTTCTGAATTCTGTTCCATTATCACTTCTGATACACTTGACAGATAGGGAATACTGCTTCTCAACATACAACACAAAGTTTATAATCGTCTAAGCAGCCTCATCCTTTGAATGCAAGAAGAAAGTCCATACAAATCTGGAGTAATCATCCACAATTACCAACAGTATTTCTTCATTGCCATACTCATTACTCTCACAGGACCAAAGATATCCATGTGTAGTAATTGCAAGCAGGCAATGGACTTAGGTTCTTCAATAGGAGGGAATGAGACTTTGTGCTATTTTCCTTTCAAACAAGCAGTGCAGTTGTCTTCACATCTGAACTCCTTCATAGGCAATCCCCTTACTAACCATGATGTATCAGCTGATTCAAGTTTTTAAGATTCACATGACCCAGCCTTCTATGCCATAGAATAGGTTCTTGAGGAGAAGCCTTGGAAAATAGGCAAGGATGGCCTTTGAGATCTATTTTCTTGGAAAGATCAAAGGCATACACTCTTCCTGTCCTGTTGGCCCTCAGGAGAGTGTGATCATCCAACCCTTATCAATCAAACTCAGAACTTTGGATGACAGAATCCTGCAGTTCTGACTAGTGAAAAGAGCAACATGGCCTTTATCACACATTTGACTGACACTCAAGAGATTGTACTTGAGATTCTCCACATGATTAACATCATCAACCTTATTTCCCCATTAGAGACAAAGCCTTTGCCAATGATGTAACCCTTAGCATCATTGCCAAAAGAAACAAACCCCTTCTTTCCTTGAGAGTAATCATGAAAAAGAGAGCTGTTCCCTGTCATATGCATAGATCCTCCATTGTCAACATACCAGATGCTACTGTGGCATGCTGAAGAACCCTGCAATCATAATAAATTAGTTAGTTTTTGAGACCCAAACCTTTTTGGTTTTGGGTCTGTTCACATCAACAGATGGTAAAGTAACAGATTTGCTATGAAGAACAGCCTGAGGGGATGTAGATAGTGAAGAAGAAGAATCCTTTGGCATGGATTTTCTTCTCTGTTGTTTCAGCACAGGAGCATCTAATTGGTGGACTCTCCCCAATAGATGTTGAATCATCATAACAAGTTGTGTCTGATTCTGTGATAAAGCCTTCAGCTCATCAGACACATTAGTGCTTGAGATTGATGGATTCCTGTGGTGTACCATCTCCCTTTGAGCAACCTCAACTGTTGCCTGATTAACCCCTTTCTTTTTGGATTTCTTTTTGGATTTTGGGGTTATAGGTTATGATGTTGCTGGTACAAACTTGTTTTCAAACTCAGTTTTCATTTTATCCATTTTCTTTTTAATGTTCTCATTGTGTTTGAGTTTGGAGCCCTTTTTATACCAGCAATCATCAGTAAGATGATTGAATAAGCCACATATTTCACATGGCTTTTTCTTCATCTTAAGTTGATCATCTGCTGAAGAAGATGAAACTACTGAAGACTTATTCTTCAGCAGTTTGCGACTAGTACTAGCAGTTTTCTTCCTTGCAGTACATGCTTTCTTGATATCTTCTTCAGTAGTTTTCCCACCTTTTCTACTGGCAGTTTTCTTTCCTTTAGCATATGCAGTATTTTGGGTTTGTTCTCCAGGTGTTATTACTTGCTCTTTAGTACTTTCAGTACTTTGTGAAATACCACCTGGAATGATCAACCTTTTGATCATGTGAGTGTCAGCATTTGAACCATCAACATCAGCTGATAGGTTTTGGGAGGAATTAATGCTGACTCCAACCTCTGATGGTGCTGTATCAGATAGTAGATCACATGATGAAAAGGATTGGTTATTGCTTTCTCCATCAGATTCTACCTCTGCTCTGGGAGTAAAATCTGTAGGAGGTGCAGTGTGATTATAACCAATGCCAAACTTCACATTGGAAGCAGACTGCTTACTGAGAAGCATTTCAAAACCCTTGCAGGAATGTACCCATCGATCACACTCTACCTGGGTAGCTGCAAGTGTTTCTTTGAGGTCTCCGTACTTCTCTAGAAGTACCTCTTCCCTAGCCTTATCATCAGTGATTTCGCATTTAAGTTTGTAAATCTCATCATTCTTATCATTAAGCACAGACTCAAATTCAGCTTTCCTTTTGGATATTATTTGTTCTAGCTAAATGTTCTTGTTAATTAAAGCTACATTTGCTTCTCTAATAGATGCAAATGCGGCTATGCATGTTTCAAAGAACAATTTCAATGATCAATTGTTAAATCGATCAATGATTAACGGCTCTGATACCATTTGTTAGGATCTCAGCATCTAGTTTGATCAATTAGATTGGATTTGCAGCGGAATGAGCTCACGAATTAACAAATTTAAACAAGAATACGCGAAATTTATCAATGAACAGTGTTTGTTATAGAGAGAGAATTTCTGCCAAAAGGAATATATTCATTCAATACACGCTTCGGCTCGGCTTTTTCGCACATCGTTACAATTAGGTCATCTTTCCTTTTATAAGGGAAGCTGACGTCAGCTGATGTCACTTGACAGTGACATCTAACTGTTATTCAACTACTGAAAGCTAACACAACTACTAGAGATGTCAAACAACTGACATCTTCTTACAAAAATACCAAGTGTTAATTATCACTACAACTACTGAAAAGAAACTACTGAAACAACGACTGAAGAACATGCTCTTCAGTCGTTTTACAAGTACTGAAATAGAAAACAAAACTACTGAAAGGAAACAATCACAACAACTGAAGAATGCTTCTTCAACTGTTGTGACAAACTCTGAAGGCTTCAGTACTTGGACTTCTTGAACTTCAGTTGTTGTCATCAGCTGATGTCTTCAGCTGATGTCCTCAGTCTTTGTACTTCAGCTGTTGATCTTCAGTACTTTAGTCTTCAGCTGTTGGTCTTTAGACTTTGGTCTTCAGCTGTTGAAGTCTTCAGTACTTTAGTCTTCAGCTGTTGATCTTCAGACTTTGGTCTTCAGCTGTTGAAGTCTTCAGTACTTTAGTCTTCAGCTGTTGATCTTCAGACTTTGTCAAACAACAGATCAAGTCTTCAGCAGTTGTGGTGATGTCTTGTGGGACTTAAAGGTTTTTCTGATCTGGCTCATTGGTTCTTTTGGTCCAACATCTTTGCTTTTCAGCTGATTCATACTGTCCACAACACTTACTCATCAGACTTTTTAGCTGTTTTTAGGTGTTTCATAGGACATCAGTACTTATCTGTTTTTACTGACATCAATAGTTATAACTACATCAGTAGTTGTAACTGCATCAGTTTCTTTTAATAGAAAGTACAGTACTTTTTAAGTAATTTAGTCTTCAGTAGTTATGAAACCAACTGAGAATAAAACTTATCGGTACTTATTTGTGACATGTTTACTAATGGTCATGAGTAATTGTTTACTGAGATCATCAATAGTTGTCACTTATTCTAGCTGCAGCATACCAAGCCTTAACACAAGGTTTTGGAAAGTTGAACTGTCCAAAGGCTTAGTAAATATATCTGGAAGCTCATCAGCACTTGGCACAAACTTTGGATCAATCAGACCTTTTTTCAAAACAATCCCTAATAAAATGGTGTCTGATCTCTATATGTTTGGTCCTAGAATGCTGGACTGGATTCTTAACAATACACAGAGCTGAAGCACTCTCCATTAACAATGGAGTCTTAGTCTCTGTAATGCCATAATCCAATAATTGGTTCTGAAGCCAGAGTACCTGAGATTTACAACTTGCAGCAGCAATGTACTCTGCTTTAGAAGTGGATGTAGCAACAGATGTGTGTTTCTTACTCTGCCAAAAAATCAAACAGTTGCCTAGGAATTGACATCCACCAGAAGTTGACTTTCTGGTTAACTTACACCCTGCATAGTCACTATGAGAAAAAGCAACTAATTTGCAAGAGTGTCCAGTGGAATACCAAAGACCTAGAGATTGTGTACCTTGCAGATATCTAAAGATCCTCTTGACTGCAATCAAATGAGACTCTTTAGGAGCAGCCTGAAATCTAGCACAAACACAAGTTGCAAACATAATATCTGGTCTAGAAGCTGTTAAGTACATCAAGGACCCAATCATACATCTAGAAAGTGTTTCGTCAATAACTTTACCTTTCTGATCTACATCCAGTTGTGTGGTGTTGCACATGGGAGTAGAACAGGGCTTACAGTTTTGTAAATCAAACTTATTGAAAAGATTTTTTGTATATTTTGACTGACGAATGAAGGTTCCATCAGCCTTTTCTTTGATTTTCAAGCTAGAAAGAATTGTAATTCTCCCATTGCACTCATTTCAAACTTTTTTTTCGTTAAACTTGTAAAATCATCACACAACTGGGGATCAGAGGATGCAAAAATAATATCATCAACATAAATTTGAACAAGTAACTTATGCTGATCCACTTTCTTAATAAACAAAGTTTTATCTATGGAGCCTCTCGTGAAATTATTTTGAAGAAGAAATTTTGAAAGTGTTTCATACCAAGCTCTAGGAGCTTGCTTCAACCCATAAAGAACCTTTTCAAGTTTATACACCCAATCAGGATGTTTATTGTCCTCAAAACCTGGTGGTTGACACACATAACCTCTTCTTTTATTTTTTGCATATAAAAAAGCACTTTTGACATCCATTTGAAAAACTTTAAGATTGTGGAATGCAGCATAGGCTAAGAACAATCTAATTGCCTCCAGTCTGGATACAGGGGCAAAGGTTTCATCATAATCAATACCTTCTTCTTGTGAAAACCCCTGTACAACCAGTCTAGCCTTGTTCTTGACAATAAGCCCATTTCCATCAGTTTTATTCCTAAACACCCACTTAGTGCCTATTGCACACTTACCTTGGGGTAGAGGAACCAGTTCCCACACTTGCTGCTTTTTGAACTGAAGTAGCTCAAGCTGCATGGCATCAACCCATCCATTGTCTCTTAAAGCAACATGATAGTTCTTTGGCTCTAGCTTACTGATGAAGAGAGCATAGAAGCAGAAGTTGGACAATTGACTTCTGGTTGAGACACCAGCATTGATATCACCAATGATTTGAGACATGGGGTGATTCTTTAGCTCTTGGTACACTATAAGATCAATGCAAGTGTTTGTAGCAAGTTCAGCAACAACAAATGTTGATCCAGACTCTTGAAACCAAGTATGAGATGGCAATTCAAATGATGTAGAGGAGTCAGAAATCTCATCAGCATTTGTTGTGGATGGAGCTGCTGAAACTACAGGAACATCAAGATTAGTGGACTCAGGCAGTTGATCACTAAACTTGAAAAGGTGAGTACTGATATCATCATTATCTTCAGTACCACCAGGTGGAAGACTTGCTGCAGAAGATGATTTATTCACATGATCTGCAATAGCTGGAGGTTGATAGGGAACATATTGCAGTATATCCAGATCAAACAACTCCATAGGGTTTTGTGGAATTTTATCCTTAGGAGATTCAATGAACTTCACATGCAAGGTTTCTTCAACTATCTTTGTTCTGCAGTTGAAGACTCTGTAAGCCTTGCATGTGGATGAATATCCTACAAAATACCCTGCATCCACCTTAGGATCAAATTTGTGGAGTTGATCCTTTGTGTTGAGAATGAAACAAGGACACCCAAAGGCTTTGAAGAATGAAATTAGAGGAGCCAAATGATGTAGAACTTCATATGGAGTCTTCATCAACCTCTGATTTACTAAAACTCTATTCTGCACATAGCAAGCTGTATTGACAGCTTCAGCCCAAAAGGTCAATGGCAAACCAGAGTCAGCCAACATGGACCTTGCAGCTTCAATTAGGGTCCTGTTCTTTCTCTCCATTACTCCATTTTGTTCTGGAGTCCTTGGGATGCTAAACTGCCTCTTGATTCCCTTTGAGAGATAAAAATCATAAAGTGTATGGTTTCTGAATTTTGTTCCATTATCACTCCTTATACACTTGACTGATAGGGAATACTGCTTCTCAACATACAACACAAAGTTTATAATCGTCTGAGTAACCTTATCCTTTGAATGCAAGAAGAAAGTCCATACAAATCTGGAGTAATCATCCACAATTACCAGACAATATTTCTTTTTTGCCATGCTCATCACTCTCACAGGACCAAATAGATCCATGTGCAGTAACTGCAAGCAGGCAGTGGACTTAGGTTCTTCAATACGAGGGAATGAGACTTTGTGTTGTTTTCCTTTCAAACAAGCAGTGCAGGTTTCATCACAGTGGAACTCCTTTATTGGTAGACCTCTCACTAAACTATTGTGGATCAGCTGAATCATGTTTTTGAGATTTACATGACCCAGCCTTCTGTGCCACAGTTTAGATTCCTAAGAAGAGGCTTTGGAGAACAGGCAAGGATGACCTTCAAATTAATCTTCTTTGACAAATCCAGGGCATATACTCTTCCAATCCTGTTGGCCTTCAGGAGAGTATGTTCATCCAATACCTTGTCAATCTGCCTCAGAACTGTGGAAGATAGAATCCTGCAATTCTGGCTTGTGAAAAGTGCAACATGCCCTTTATCACACATCTGACTGACACTCAGTAGATTATACTTGAGATTCTCTACATTGTTAACATCATCAAATCTGATTTCTCCATTAGACACATATCCTTTCCCGATAATGTAACCCTTAGCATCATTTCCAAATGAAACAAATCCCTTCTTTCCTTGAGAGTAGTCATTAAGAAGAGAACTGCTCCCTATCATATGCATAGATCCTCCACTGTCTACATACCAGATGCTTCTTTGGCATGCTGAAGAACCCTGCATTCATCACAAGGAACTACTTAGGTTTTGAGACCCAAACCTTTATGGTTTTGGGTCTGTTTTCATCAACAGATTTAACCATAACTTGTTTGTCATGATTAACAGCTGATGAAGGTGGAGATGGTGCTGAAATGGATTCCTTGGATTTGGGCTTGGAATACCTTTTCTGTGGTTTGATCACAGGTGCATCTAGTTGGTTAACTCTCCCCAACAAATATTGAACCATCATAACAAGTTGTGTCTGATTTGTAGCTAAAGCTTTCAGCTCTTGTGACACATCAGTACTTGTTTTTGATGAGTTCTTGTGGCCCACCATTTCCTCCTTGAAATTCACAAACTTAGTCTGATTTTTATCATGAGGAACACTATCAGCTGTTTTATGATAAACCCTATCCTTCTTTTTGGATTTGGGTGAAGCTTGGGTTATCAATTTGGGATGACTGTGGTACAAACTTGGTCTCAAACGCATTTTTCATTTCATCCATCTGCATTTTAGTGAGCTTATCTCTGTTGAGTTTGGAACCCTTTTTGTACCGACATTCATCAAAAAGATGATTGAATTTACCACATATGTCACATGGCTTATTCTTCATCTTGGATTGATGAACTGCTAAAGTGGAAACTACTGAAGGTGTGATCTTCAGAACATTCCTCCTTTTAGTACTTGTGTTAAGTACAGAAGGATCTGTAACAACTGAAGACTTGTTCTTCAGCTGTTCTCTATCCGTCCTGAAAGACCGTATGATAGATTCCTCAGCAGTTGTTAATCCTTTTATTTCAGTTGATTTGAAATGGTTTTCAGATGTTGTGACTTGCCCTTCAGTACTTGAGGTACTTTGAGGGACAACATCTGAAGTACTCAGCTTCATGTGCTTATCAATAGTTAACACATTAGGCAATTGATTTGCTGAGGTATCAACACTGATTTCATCTTTTGATTTTGGGTGATCTCTTAAGGATGATACACATGATGATGTGGTTTGGAAATTACTTTCACCTTCGGGTTTTACTATTGATTTTGGAGTAAAATATGTAGGTGGTGCAATGTGATTGTAACCTATTCCAAACTTCACATTTGAAGTTGTTTGCTTGCTGAGAAGCATTTCAAATCCCTTGCAGGATGATACCCAGCGGTGACACTCAACTTGGGTAGCTGCAAGTGTTTCTTTGAGATCTCTATGGTTCTCAAGAATGACCTCAACCTTAGCCTTTTCATCATTTAATTGGCATTTAAGCTTATAAATCTCATCATCTTTATCTTTAAGGACAAACTCATACTCAGCTTTTCTTTTGGAAACGGTTTGCTCAAGCTCAAGATTTTGATTTATTAAAGCTACATTTGCCTTTCTAATAGAGATAAATGCAGCTATGCAAGATTCAGAACATAGCTTGGCCTTAGCCTCAGAGGATACCTGGGTTACCTGTGATGAAGATGCATTGGAGCATGAACCCTCAGTGGACTCTAAGGCCATGAGAGCAAGATTCCCAAAAGGATGTTCACCACCATGTTGACCATCACTAGCAAATAATTACTCATTACCAGAAAGATCATATGGTAAACTGCTCCAGTCAACAGCACCAGGGGTGAAGAAGCTATGACGAGGTTGTGATTGAGATGGTTAAGGCTCAGGTAAGGCTTGAGGTTGTTGTGCAATAGGAACTTGAACTTGATTTGGCTATGGCATGTAATAGCAGGGATATGGATATGGCATTGGACCCTGAGGGACAAAATATGCAGGAGATAGAGGTTGTGAGTGATGAGCAGATCTAGCAGGATATTGCCCTCTGTTTTGTGAACTATTGCTTGGAAAAGTCCCAAAGGGTTCAGAGGAGTTAGATCCAGTTGATCTACGCTCTCTTGCAAAGTGCCCAAGCCTACGGCATTTGTGACACCTCAACTTACTCTTGTCAAAACCAACTTTGGTTTTGCCAGAGAGTCCTAGAAATTTCCTACCAGTTCTCTTGTAGAACTTTTGAGATCTGATATTAATCAAGGCCATTTGGCTCACAATATCCATCTCTTCTAAGTCATCATCAGCAATACCTTTCTAATCATCCATAATAAAGCACAAATTGTCACTATTACAGCCTGACTGACTATCAACACTAACAAATGCATGATCACACTGTTTGAAGAGAAATCTATATGCTTATCATAATGGCTTTCTGATGCAACATATTCTGACTCATGACCAACCAAGGCGGTGTTCCCTGGTACAAAGTCATTAATGAGCTTTCCTGATGATGCCAGTTTTCTTTTCTGCTCTATCTCTCTTTCAAATGTAAGCAGTTTCCCATGGAGTTGGGTGAGAGATAGGCTATCCAGATTTGCACTGGAGCGTAGGACAATGGTATATGTGTCCCATCTCTCAGGCAGTGATCTGAGGAATCAGTTGTTCATCTGGCTATTAGTGTATTCATGTTTGACCATTTTCAGCTCAGAGATCAAACAGGAAAAACGCTCAAACTGTTGAGTCAGTGTCTCACCCTTCCTATGAGAGAATTTCTCATATTGTTGGGCAAGGACTTCTCTGTTGTTTGCTAAGACCTCATCTGTTCCACCAAATTGTTCTTTCAATGCATTCCAGAGGTCATGAGCACTTTCATGATGAATAAGCCCTAAATAGATTTCATTGGGCAGTGCCATGGCCAGAATTCCATGGGCTTTAGCATCAATCTCAAACAGTTTTCGATCCTCATCTGAGTATTGTTCCTTCTTCTTCGGAACCATTTGGTTGGTTTCCGGATTGTTCACCATAGGCTTATGTGGACCATGTACCACAAATGTCCAACAACCTGAACTGTTACCAGACAGGTGATGGAGCATTCTTCGTTGCCATATGTTATACTCAGTCCTAACCGGCATCGGAGGCTTGGTTGAGGAGCCAGTATTGTGAGGGTCATTAGAAGGAGTAGTCATTCTTAGATTCAATCAAATTCAATTAAGTTTTAACCGATTTAGCACAAAACACAACAAACTCAATACGAACCAAGAGAAATCTCAAAGCAAATAACCGAAAGCAGCAGAAATTCAATCTCTATAACCAATTCTTGCAAATATGCTAATTCGATCAAACTTAGATATCGAAATAGCAGTTTCAATGAACAATTGTTAGATCGATCAATGATTAACCATCTCTGATACCATTTGTTAGGATCAGAGATTTAAATTTGATTAATTAGAGTAGATTGCAGCGGAATTCGAACAATGAATTAGACAATTTAGCAAGAACTCAATTGATATTCAATGGAATAGTACACGGTTATAGAGAGAGAGAGAATTCTGCAAAAGGAATATTTCATTCAAATGATTTTGTGGTGGCTGAAAGTCACACCTTACAATTAGGTCAACATTCCTTATATAAGGAATGTGACGTCTGCTGATGTCACTTGATAGTGACATCTAACAGAATTATACAAACAACTGAAACTATGCAAACTACTGAGAATGTTCTCAACAACTGATCACATCTCAGAGAATGCTAAGTACAAGAATATAAAACTACTGAACTAAAACTACTGAAACTATAAACTACTGAATGGTAAATTACAAGTACTGAAAAGAAAAACCATCATAACTACTGAAGTTAATAACTTCAACTATTGTGACAACTACTGATCACTCTGGTCTTCAGTCTTTGTCTTCAGTAGAAATCTTCAGATCTTGTCTTCAGACTTTGTCTTCAGACCTTCTAATCAACTAATGTCTTTAGCTGTTGTGATCTTCTTCAGCAGTTGTAATGTCTGTGGGACTTGGAGGTTTTTCTGATCAGGCTCATTGGTTCTTTTGGTCCAACATTTCGTGTAGAGGTCCGCGCGTTGAAAATTCATATTTATTTTAACCATATCGATTAATTGCTTTTCAAAATAGTCAAGTATAAAGTGATACTTAATACCGATGTGTTTAGTTTTAGGATGTTGGACTGGATTTTTTGTTATGGCTATAACAACGGAATTATCAACAAAGATAGGAGTGTTAGAAAATTGCAAACCGTAGTCACACATTTGCTGTTGAATCCAGATGATTTGTGAACAACAACTTGCAGCAGCAACGTATTCAGCTTCACATGTTGACAAAGCAATGAAGGTTTGCTTCTTACACTGCCAGGTGACTAACCGTCTACCAAAGAACTGACATTCTGCTGATGTTGACTTGTAATTCATTTTGCAACCGCCATAATCCGAGTCACTATATGTTGTAAGCTCAAAATCATCATCATGAGGATACCACAACCCGAGTTTTGGAATACCCTTCAGATAATGGAAAATCCTTTGAACACCTATGAGATGGTTGACTTTCGGTTTCGGCTGATATCTGGAACAAAGACACGTCGCATACATGATATTTGGACGCCTGATATCTGGAACAAAGACACGTCGCATACATGATATTAGGACGAGACGCTGTGAGATACATAAGGGATCCGGTCATTCCTCTATACATTGTAGCATCAACCAGATTACCATTTTCGTTGGGTGCCACATCGTCGTTCGTGGCAAGGGGAGTTCCAGCAGCTCAAGCATTCTCCATGTCAAACCGACTGAGGATGTCCCGTACATATTTAGTCTGATGCAGGAAGATTCCTTTTGGTGTATGATCCACCTGTAATCCTAGGAAGAACTTCATCTCCCCTATTGCACTCATCTCAAATTCTACTTTCATGACAGATTCAAATTATTTACATAACTCTTTGTTATTGGAACCAAAGATTATGTCATCAACATAAATCTATACCAGCAGTAAGTCACCATCTTTTTCTTTGATGAAAAGCGTGCAGTCAATAACTCCCCTGCAAAAACCGTGTTTCACCAGATGAGTTGAGAGTTTCTCATACCATGCTCTCGGGCTTGATGGAGCCTGTAGAGAGCCTTATCAAGCTTTTAAACTGTGTCTCGATGATAAGGATTCTCAAATCCTTCGGTTTGACTGACATACACTGTCTCAGGGATTTCAACATAAAGGAACACACTCTTGACATCTAGTTGATAAAATTTAATATTCATGTAAGATGCATAGGCTTGGAAGATACAGGTTGCTTCCATTCTAGCCACAGTCGTGCGATTGGACAATGCGGATGGGTTGGTCAGTCGTACGAATGAGTGAGTGACTGAGTTCAATCGTGCAAATGAGGTGTTCGATTGAGTTCAGTCATATGACTGAAGGCTGTTGTTTTTGTAAAATCTAAGGTTTTTGACACTTTGACACAAAAACACGAATTTTCAAGAACCCTAATTTGGCATATGCCGAAAAACATAAACTTTGAGACCTCGAGACGTCAAAAACACTGTTTTACTCAAAAGGTAACTCCTTTTAATGAAAAACATGATTTTTACAACGAAACTAATCGAATCATATGCAAAATCAAGAGCCAAGGCTGTGATACCACTTGTTCGGGACCGTGTACGTACGAAGTACTAACTGATAATGCGTGAAACTAGATCAAATAGTGTGGAATCCTATTATATTGGCGATCCAATCAGTGAGAATGCAATCCCGATCAATCTAATGATTAAAGAAACGTTATGAACGAGTAGAAGAAGATCAGATGTGAACTATGAACTTGGAATAGGCTTGCTGGACGCTTTGGACGACTAGGTATGAGTATGTGTCAAAAGTCTTCAAGTGTTATGGTTTTCCACGAATTAGGTGGTATTTATAGGTTGTGGGTTTCCAATCGTACGACTGAACCATTAGCATGGTTCAGTCATGCGACTGAATCATGGGATTGATCCATACGCACGACTGAAAATTCAATCGTGCGATTGAGTCAATCTTATGTTTCAATCATGCGACTGATTTAGTGTCTTGGTTCAGTTGTGCAACTGGTCCATTAGCATGATGTATTCATGTGTATGGTCCATTAGCATGGTCCATTTGCATGAAAACTCATATGACTAAGTTTGAACACATTTCTCAATCATTATTGACTAAGAACTATGCATAACAACCTCAAACCTATATAGTAAGTTCATTATACTTTAGCACACAATATGACTATGAAATATTAAACATTATAAGCATCAACTACATATTATATTTCATTCAACCCATTCATTACATATGTTTAAGACATGAAAGACATTTAGATTAAGCTCATAAACTAGGGACATATGTGTCAAGAATAAACTGCTTAACCACAAATATGTCTACGTGAAGATCACACCCCATTATACTTAATCCTTTTGTCAAAGTATAACACTTAAATGAGGGCTTATAATGGAACATTGTAAGGCCCCGTTCCCGGGACGCTTACAGTTGGCCAATCATTGCTCATAAAACATATAATTTCATTTACTTTCATAAAACATCATAGCAGAATATCAAAATAACTTTTTATTTTATTAAAAATGCTTTTGCAAGTTAATACAATCATTCATTTTGAAACATCATTTGTTATCATTACAATGCAAAAACATTAACAAAAGAATTACATCCAAAATGCCAAGTAGCTGCCCCGTGCCATCCTTAGCAATGCTCACCTGCCAATTGGAAAAATGCATAAAAGTCAACGTTGCTGAGTGAGTTCTAGTTTTATAATAAAACATACTTTACTTTCATTGAAACCATTCTTTACTTTCATACGTGATCATGCACTATACATACACATAGATAATATCATTATTATCTTAATCATTCCTTCATGCTTTCTTACTTTCATTCATACGTTCATCATTAGTTCTTTTCATCCCATCAAAAACCATGAACTTTACCCCACCATTATGCATAAAGCGCGTACTGGGTCGAGGTCTATCATAGACCCCCATACATTGTGCCCGGTGGCCTGACCACAGTACCAAGAGGTAAGCAACGAAGGTTCTACACAAATGGTCGGTCATAAAGACAAACCCCGGTGTGCATCCTTCTGGGGTAGCTAACCCGCACACCATTGAACTAACACCCTTCATTGGGTGTGTTTCAACATACAAGGCTTGCAAGACTTACTTTACTTCCCTTTGTTCATTAATGCATGCATTCATTCATCATGTTCCTCTTTTCATTATCTTCCACTTTACGTTACATAATACTTTCATTTCATTCATTAACATTCAACATAAAGCCAAGGGAAAATAATCATATATAATAAGGAACATCAACATACACAGTCAACATCATCATACAATACATCATACATACATAACATACATCATACATACCATCATGCATAAGCATCAATCAGACATCATAACATGCCCATCATAACATCTATGATCTCATAAAGTCAACTTACATAGTCCCCGGGAACTTCCAAGTCAAAGCCTACATTTCAACTTTTTCCCCAAAAAGTTAAAAAAAAGCCTACATTTCAACTTTAAAATAATGCAGGATCGGTGTTTGTCACTTAAACACAATTTTTTTCTCTCTAACTCACCTAGAACAACACTCGAGTATATGAAGAATCAATAAGAGTTGATCACAATATAGAAAGTAATAAGAACACAGTAAGGTAATGTTCAAGATACCTTTATATATTGATTCTCAACTCAAAATACAAGACTCTTACAAGCAGATGATATCCTACAATGAGTTACAAGGAGAAGATATATTACTATCTACAGCGGATATACTTTGATACGAGTTGGGATCCTATAGCTAAAGTCTATACTACAAGACTAAAGATTAAGGTATCTCGGATAAAGTCTTATCTGAGATTTGGTAGTCAGGACATGTCCCTGACTTACCTTTTGTCACCAACTAAAGTCGGTAACATGTACTATCATGAAAATGTGAACAGTGGAATAAAGTATGGTCAACAACATGGCTTTTTAGGAAGAAGCCATGCTGTATCAAAAGTCTGCAGTGGAGTGTCAGAGACCATACTTGTGCCCACTGGTTCATAGCAGTGTCTTCCAAAGGTTAAATGGCTTTGGAAGAGTAAGTACTTTCGAAGCCACTTATACTTCGGAAGAGGCTGCTTCTTCCAAGGCTTGGAGACTTCTTCTTTTCATCATAATTCGGAGGTGGTCTTCACTTTATTCCTCTAAGACCTGAACTTTGGAAGAATACACTTGACTTCGGAAGTAGAGTTCTGTCTTCAGAAGTTGATCTTTTATTTTGTCTTTGGAAAAACTCTACAATCTTCGAAAGTTCCATGCTAAGCTTCAGAAGCCTTTTCTATGCAACACCAAAATAACTTAAGTGACATAGTTTTGGTTGCATTAGCCTTCTTCTTGATCCAACAAACTCCCCCTAGGCTGATGCTACAAAAACTTCACTTATCTCGACTTCTCAAACTTTCAGCACCAAGGAGAGTAAATATTTGTCTGTCTCCTTGTTCTTCCCTGATGTGGTGCTGAGAAGCTTGTATAGATCCTTGGTGGGCAGGAAATCCAGTCTGTCACCTTGGGTACCATGTACCCTTTGTTGTTGCCCTCTGAAAAGAGTTAGTTGACAGAAATATAATCATATTCCCATCAAACTATAGGTTCCAATTCAGGACCTTCCACCATCTGTAGAAAGGCAGTACCTTTGGTGGGAGATCTTTCTTTGTCTTCCTATCTTCTCAACTTCAACTCTTCTTCAATCTTTGCGTTTGCAGTTAACTCAACTAGATGAAGACTGCTGAGATGATTTCTGATGAGTGCAGCAGTTTCAGAGTTGGAGGGGTTGGAGAATAGCTTCTCTGCTAGAGTGTAGCAGAGAGGTTGCATTGAGTCTATTGACTTCACCATTCTCTATTTCCATAACAAAGTTGTGAGAAGGTTCATCATACCTCCACTGGATTATTGTATCCAGTAGTGTCACCAGTTTCCCTCTAAGCTTCTTCTCTTCATCATTCAAAGATTCTGAGTTGAGTCCCAGAAGTCTCACAGCCTCGTCCAAAGTTCCTCTAGGCAGATCAGGAATTTATCTCTTGTGAGGGAACTTGAAGAACCATCAACATAGGTGATGTTGACAGAGTCTTCTACACAAGAGACTGCACTCAGAGTAGTGCAGTTGGCGAGCTTTGTCTTGATTGCCTTAAACTCCTCAAGAGAGAGATGTTAAGAAGGCTAAGGGGATGGTTTGGATGGCAATTGGGTAGGTTTAGGTTCAAAGGTTTTGGCTAGTGTTTTGGGTTGGATGATAGGAAGTTTGGGTGGTTGAGGTGAAGGAGTAGGTGTGGGTAGTGATGTGGGTTCAGGAGTGAAAGGTTCAGGCTTAATGGTGAAAGGTAAGGGTGAAGGTTCAGGTTGTGGTTGGGTGGTAGCAGCGAAGGTCATCCCTTTTACCCTTCTATACATCTCTTTACTTTTTCCCATCCGGATGTCAGCCTTAATTTCAATGACAATCCGTTGGAGTGTCTTTTCAGACATGGGACCCACCTGCCTTCCAGAGAAGCCATGAGCCTGAAGATAGTCCTTCATCCAGGCCTTCTCAGTGAGCTTCTTGGAGACAGTTACGCTGGCTTCTTCTTCTTCTTCTTCTTCTCTCTTGCCTTTTCTTTTGCAGCCTTCTTCCTTTCTTTCTCCATTTGATCCTGCTCTTTGTTGTAGAGCCAGAGGATCATATGATCATTGTGTGGAGAAAGTTCTTGAAGATCAAAGCCTCTGGAGAGTAGGAAGTTCACCCTGTCTCTCCTTAGCTGCAATTTAGCTTCCTTCTATTTCTCTTCTTCCATCTCGAAGGCCAACCTAGCTTCTTCCTCAAGTTTCAGCCTGGTTTCCTTCTCCAGATCCACCAACTTCTTTAATGGTAGCAGGAGTGTTTCTTCATTGGCAGCTCCCAACTCAATGAACTGATCAATGATCTCCTCTCTCCTTTTATTGATGAAAACCTCGTGATTGGATGTTGTTGCTTTTGTACTAGCAGCTAGCAACTTCTCAGTTTGAAGTCTTCCTTTCTTCTTGAGTTTCTCAATCTTCTCCTCTTCCTGAAGCTCTTCCGTAGTCATCTTCCTTTTTCCTTTGTCTTTTGAAGATCCTGACTGTGGTGGTTCTTGGAGAGAGGTTTCTGATTGTGGGAGAGGCAAAGATGGTATCTGGGATGGAGGTGGCATCAGAAAGTCCTCACTGTTCACCTCAGATGCCATTTTAAGGATTGTATCTGTGATGATCAGTTCCTCGGACATTTTAAACAATCCTTCCACAGCTTCCATTTCAGCTTCGCAAGATTCAGCTTGTTCTTCCGAGGCTTTAACTTCAGCTTCGGAAGTTTGAGAAGATGCAGATTCTATCCCAACTGTTTCAGTTGTTGGGCCATCAGTCCCTATTTTCCCTTTGAATTGAATCTTAGGTTCCATGTGGACCTTAGGTTGACCAACTTCTTCCATAGTGGTAGAAGGTGCAGTCAGCCTTTGAAGCTCTTCTCCTCCAAAGTAGATCATTGCAGTATCATGGCTTGGTTGCTTAAAGGAGGATCTCAACAGAAACTTGGTGAAGAGTCTGTAGAGATCAGTGAGCATCCGGGTCAATCTGAAGAATGACTTGAGGTGGCTCAGTCACTGTAACGGTGGGAAAAGAAGAGTTGAAGTTGAAGGTCGGCTCTGTGGTTCCTCATGTGTTTGTCTTTGAACATTATCCCCCTTTTTGGTAGCATCATCTTGAGGGCTAAATGAGCTAGAGGAAGAAGTCAATGAGACCTGAATAGGTACATGCCTAACAGACCTCTCTGTCTATTTCTCAGCAAATTAAGCCTTGAGATTGTCAATCTCAAGTTGTTGAGTGACAGACCTTACTTCTAAAGTCCTAACCAATGATTCAAGGTTTGAGACTTTAGATAGAAGGACTTTAACAAGGAGTTGCATGCTTCCCTCAACTTCTTTTGAAGAATCACGGGGAGATGAGGTAACATACCTAGTATGTTCAGCCTCACCACCAGATGTGGATTCTTGGCACCCTAGTTTCCCATGCTCAATGATGTCTATTTTAGAGTCATCAAAGGGCTCGGTTGTAATAGATTCAGTCTGAGAGATGTTACCATTGTCCACAAGGTCCATTGAGGCACCTTCTGTAGTGGTAGTTGAATCTACATGAGTCCCCTCCACATCAGTGGGACTCACCTCAGTTATTGGTTGCTGATGGGGGCAAGAGATAAGGGATTTCTCTAGGCTCTGTTGATCTTGAAGAGGGTATTGTAGATCAACTTCATTGCCATGGAGAGATGTTATCACTTCATCAGTTTTGAATAGAAGGTTAGTGAAAGATAGGGAGGTTAAGCCTACTGACCCGGAACTTTGGTCAATGTCTACAGGCATTGAGCTTTTAGTGGGGCTGTCCCTTGTTGGCTTCTTAGAACTGTGTAGATACTTATTCTGAGGGCTGTTGGTTTGGGTATCGGTCTCCTAGGTTTGAGACTGAGGAGACTCAAAACCCAAATTGAGGTCAAAAGAGAAGGATGGAGAGACCTCTGACGGAGTGGGAGCCCATGTTTCCACTCTAGTCTTTTTGGATTGAACAAGAGGGGCTTGTTCAATCAGAGTAGATTGAACAAGGGATAATTTGGGGTGTCATTGATAAGTGATGGTGATGGGTGGACAAGGTAGTGTTGGCATTGTGGAGGTGGTTGCTAGTGTGGGTTCATCACCTGTGGGGTTACCAGGGATGTCACCAGGAGCTATGCGCTCAATCATACCTTGAAGCAGAGTAGTATAACTCCCAGTGAAGTTGGTAGAAATCTTCTTCAAGGTCTTGAAGATGGTAGGCCGCACGTGGGGGACAGTCAGAGCAGCTGCACAAACAAGCATGCTCTGGTCCAACTCACAGTTGATTATGTGTTGAAGGAACCTAGGATACATGAAGAATGTCTCCTTTTGAAGATTTCCTATCAGATTTGAAAACAAAAATCGTGAGTAATTGAAGCATAGGCTGTTGGACCAAAAGAACCAATGAGCCAGATCAGAAAAACCTTTAAGTCCCACAGACGTCACAACAACTACTGAAGACCACAACAGCTGAAGACAACAGCTGATTACAAAGTCTGAAGACAAGTGCTGAAGACAAGTCTGAAGACAAGTGCTGAAGACAAAGTCTGAAGACAAGTGCTGAAGTCAAAGTCTAAAGACAAGTGCTGAAGTCAAAGTCTGAAGGCAAGTGCTGAAGACAAAGTCTGAAGACAAGTGCTGAAAACAAAGTCTGAAGATACAAGTGCTGAAGACAAAGTCTGAAGACACAAGTGCTGAAGACCAAAGTATCAAACGTTGTCACAACAGCTAAAGAGGTCTTCTTCAGTAGTTGTGACGGTTTACCTTTTAGTAGTTTTATGTTTTATCTGTTCAGTAGTTTGACACAACAGCTGAAGAATACTTCTTCAGTTGTTGTGCTCGTCAGTAAGTTTATGTTTTTCAGTAGTTTTGTAAAACGACTCAAGAGCTTGTTCTTCAGTCGTTGTAGTTTCAGTAGTTTCTTTTCAATAGTTTCATATTTTGTACTTAACACTCTGATATGTTCTCAGTAGTTGTGAACATTTCAGTAGTTTGTTAAGAGTTAGTTATTTTTGTACTAGATCTGCCAGTTGTCACATTCCCGTGATAACAGCAGCGATTGCACTCTATATAAGGGGTGTCAACCTATTGTAATAGGTGAATGATTTGATCAGAAATATTCGATATTATAGAAACATTCCTTGTTACAGAAATATATTCTCTCGTTATAACCGTATTTGTTCTTAATGCATACGAGTATCAAATTCTTGCTACAATTTGTCTAATTCTTGTTCTTATTCCGTTGCGTTACGCTGCATTACATCAAACTTGTGATCACTGATCCTGACAAATGGTATCATAGCACAAGGCTTTATGCTACTCAAACCCTTGCAACCAATGCAACCAAAAAGGGGGAGAGTCAGTCAGTGAAAGCAAAGAGGAAGAGCAAACTGAAAGAAAAGGAAACTGAGAAGGAAGAGGAGTCTGTGAAGGGAACCAAAAATGATCAAGTGGGTGAAAGTCACAAAGACTTTCATGTCACATATAAGAAGAGGAAGGGTGAAGGAAAAGAGAAAGAACTCCAACTCGATGAGATGATCAAAATGGCAGATGCTACACATAGTAAATCAATGGATGCCATTATTGATCAACTGTATAGACAAGGGTTCGATACTGCACAGCTTGACTCAGAGATCAGGAGACTTGAAGTTGAAGAAATTAACTCAAGATGGGCAAGTTATGATGCATTAGAAAGAGAGAGACTAGAGATCATGATCAGATTCATTGCAAAATATCTTGGGAGATCATTAATCGAGATTAAATCATGGACCAGGGACAGTATCTTGGCCATAACCTCCAAGATCTGTTCGTCTGAAGCATACACTAAGGGTTTAGTAGTCGAAGCTTTGAATGAAGCAGGAGCAGGGAGCAGGTCTGAGCTAGCCAAACGCTCAAAAGCCACACTCACCTCTAAAATGCTAACTCAGCCAGTCAACATTCCCTCTCCTAAACAACCACAACCACAACCCACAAAACCAACTCCCCTACCCTCTAAACCAACAGCCGATGATGCACCCAAGAAGAAGAAGAGAAGGGTGTTGAGGCTCGAAGAAGAAGAAGAAGAAGAGGATGATGTGGAAGAAGATAGGCTGCCTCTGTCTGCAGTCCTAACATTGCCTAAAGCCAAACCCATGCCCATCACTCCCACCTCACAGATGGAAACTGTGAGAGTAAAGATTGAAGAAGAGCAGCAACAAAGGCTTCATGACGATGAGATGTTGAAAAGCATTCACAAAACTTATGTTGCTTCTTCATCAATAATTAGTATGAAGAAAGAAGCTCTGAGGTTGTACACCCTTGCCAACACATTTCAATATCTGAAGGAAAAGGTGAGAGTATGGCCTGATCCTAGGGTGGCTCACAGGATTGTAAAGAAAGACATTCCTTCGAGATACAAGGGCCAAGTAAAAAGGATCGTAGATGAAGAGATCACAGTGGTCCTTGTAGTATCACCCTGGGAGATTGTAGAAGATTTGAAGAAGGCCTATGAGACTAAACAACCACCCCAAAAGATGTTAGAGAACAGAGTTATTAAAAAGGGGTTAGTCTATAAGAGGCTTGAGAACTTCAAACAAAATGAGCTCAGTCTGTTACTTGAAGGGAATCATCCTGATGAGTTTGCATACAGATAGATTACAACAGTTGAGCTCAAAAATGGCAAACAGGCTAAGTACATCTCAGAGCTGTATGGGCGTGAAGGATTGTTTGATGGTGAAGCTGAGAACCTGACCATGGAAGAACAAATTATGTTTCTCAGAACATACACCAGAGAATCCTATAGGCTTATACATGGGAAGTGAGTCTCATGGATGGGGGAACAGCTCAGTGTCCAATTCCCCAATACAGAGCTCCCATCCATACATTGCCAACCAAATCATCAGAGACTCATTCCCTGGCCAGTGCTTATATGGGTCATCTTCTTAACTGATCAAGAAGAAAATAGACCAACCATTCTGCCAACAACAAGTGGGACCTCAATAAAGTTAAAGGTTTTGGCTGCATTGGTTCAGGGGGAGTTTGTTGGACCAAAAGAACCAATGAGCCGGATCAGAAAAACCTTTAAGTCCCACAGACATCACAACAACTACTGAAGACCACAACAGCTGAAGACAACAGCTGATTACAAAGTCTGAACACAAGTGCTGAAGACAAGTCTGAAGACAAGTGCTCAAGACAAAGTCTGAAGAAAAGTGCTGAAGTCAAAGTCTGAAGACAAGTGCTGAAGACAAAGTCTGAAGACAAGTGCTGAAAACAAAGTCTTAAGACACAAGTGCTGAAGACAAAGTCTGAAGACACAAGTGCTGAAGACCAAAGTATCAAACATTGTCACAACAGCTAAAGAGGTCTTCTTCAGTAGTTGTGACGGTTTACCTTTTAGTAGTTTTATGTTTTATCTGTTCAGTAGTTTGACACAACAGCTGAAGAATACTTCTTCAGTTGTTGTGCTCGTCAGTAGTTTTATGTTTTTCAGTAGTTTTGTAAAACGACTGAAGAGCTTTTCTTCAGTCGTTGTAGTTTCAGTAGTTCTTTTTAGTAGTTTCATATTTTGTACTTAACACTCTGATATGTTCTCAGTAGTTGTGAACATTTCAGTAGTTTGTTAAGAGTTAGTTATTTTTGTACTAGATCTGCCAGTTGTCACTTTCCCGTGATAACAGCAGCGATTGCACTCTATATAAGGGGTGTCAACCTATTGTAATAGGTGAATGATTTGATCAGAAATATTCGATATTATAGAAACATTCCTTGTTACAGAAATATATTCTCTCGTTATACCGTATTTGTTCTTAATGCATACGAGTATCAAATTCTTGCTACAATTGTCTAATTCTTGTTCTTATTCCGCTGCGTTACGCTCTATTACATCAAACTTGTGATCACTGATCCTGACATAGGCCTCTCACCAATCCATGAACTAAGCATCCTAGTTCATAAGGGATTTGATCCCATCCTCCAGATTTGTTGGACAAGCAAGGAAGAACAACACGCAGGAGAAACTTCCAATTGTAGGAGAAGTTGAACTTGTAAACCATCGACATGCTGATGTCTCCACCATATCTCATTAGCATATAAGTGTTATCCAAATATTCCTTAGGGAATTCAGTGGGAGCTCCTTCATCATGAAACTCAAGGTGCTCCGGATGAGTTGTTCAGTAACGATCAACTCCTGTCCACAGATGCTGGACCATAATACACGAATCCCATTTAGGGTTTTGACTTGACCATTTCCTTAGAATTCGGCCATTTGGTTGGAGTAAACAGTGGGTTTAACGGTAAGGATAGTGTAGTAGGTTGATTGGGTGAGAAAGGAGATGATTTCAAAGAAGTCAGCATCTTTTGAAGAATCAAGAAGTGCGACTTGGTTGTGCTGAGGGTTAAGTGCCATTTGGGAAAGGTTAATGTAGATGATTTTGAGCTTGGGTAAAGTTGGAGAGGAGAAATTTCTAGGGCAGTAAGTTGCAAGTTAGAAGATGAAATTGAACAGTTGAGATTATTTAAAAGAGAGTGGTAAGGTGGTAATGGAGTCAGGATAAGGTGATGTGATGGTTAAGTGGAAGAAATGACAGTGGCGCTAAGGTTAAAATCAGTTAAATAATCCGTCATCATTAACAAAATCTTTGCGTTTTACAGTGTGGGACCTAAGAGATTTACGTTACACAGTAGTATCTCTCTTCCGAGTGGAAAACATTTCCGAAGGTAACTTGTCTTCCGAAGGCAATTCCTACTTCCGAAGCCAAAACTTTGCTTCCGAAGGTTAGAGTTGCTTCCAAATGGAGATTTTGTAAGTCTCGGATGTATATCTAATATGCAATCAATCGCTTCTTCCGAGGCCAAAAATTCTTCCGAGAAGAAAATTATCCTTTGAGAAATCTTGTTTCGAAAGATATGAGAATGTCTCCCGAGGGTTAATTTCTCTTCAGAAGGAATTTACACTTAGAAAAGTTTAGATAGAACTTCTTGTAACAGGGCTTAAATTGTATTGACACAAGACTTACATATTAAAAAGGTTTTCAAAGAGATTAAATTACTCAATGTTTAGCATCCCAATAGCTGTTATGAGATACTTAAATCTTTGTTCATCAAAAGTTTTGGTGAACAGATCAACATATTGTTCATTTGAATCAACTTTGATTAACTTAATTAGATTTTTCTCATGAATATCTCTAATGAAATGATACCTATTGTCAATATGCTTTGTCTTGGAGTGCTTCACTGGATTTTCAGTAATGGAGATAGCACTGTTGTTGTCAATATGGATAGGAGTACTCATAAAGTTAAATCCATAGTCTAATATCTGATTTTGTATCCATAGCGGTTGAGCACAACAGCTAGTAGCAGCAATGTATTTAGCTTCACCAGTTGATGTAGAGACACAAGATTGTTTCTTGCATTGCCATGAGATGATCCTTCCACCAAGAAATTGACATCCTCTTGATGTTGATTTCTTGTCAACATTGCAGCCTCCATAGTCACTATCAGAGTATCCATAAAGATTGAAATCCTTGTTTCTAGGATACCAGAGACCTAGTTTAGGTGCTCCTTTGAGGTATCTGAGGATTCTCTTCACAGCAGCTAGGTGAGACACCTTTGGAGCAGCCTGATATCTTGAACAAATGCAAGTAGCAAACATGATATCAGGTCTACTAGCTGTGAGATACATCAGAGAACCAATAATTGCCCTATACTAATTTTGATCACTATCCTCCCCCTCAAGGTCAGGACAAAAATTATGGTTTCTAGGTATGGGTGTCTTGGCAGGCTTGCAATCTTTCATTTCAAATCTTTCTAAGATGTCAGAGACATACTTAGATTAATTAATGAAAAACCCTTCCTTCATCTGCTTTACCTGAATTCCAAGGAAAAAGTCCATTTTTTTCCCATGGAACTCATCTCAAACTTTTCTTCATAATGCTCTCAAAGTCCTTGCACATTTGGTCATTTGAGGAACCAAATATGATGTCATCAACATAGACTTGAACGAGCAAGATGTCCTTTCCAGACTTTCTAATGAAGATAGTCTTATCTATGGTACCTCTAGTGTAGCCATTCTTCAGAAGGAACTAAGACAAAGTCTCATACCACATCCTAGGTGCTTAGTGCAGCCCATACAGAGCTTTATCCAACTTGCACACATAGTCGGGGTGCTATGGGTCTTCAAATCCTGGAGCTTGGCATACATAGACTTCCCTATCTATATCCCCATATAGAAATGCACACTTGACATCAAGTTGATATACAATGAAGTCCTTGGATGCACCATAAGCAAGGAAGATCCTAACTGCCTCAAGTCTTGCAACTGGTGCAAAGATCATCAGTATAATCGATTCCTTCCTCTAGGGTGTATCCTTGACCTACAAGTCTTGCTTTACTCTTGACGATCAAGCCTCTATCATCTCTCTTGTTTCTGAAAACCCATTTGGTGCCTATAGGTACTTGACCAGATGGTAGTGGACATAGGTTCCATACCTTCTGTCTCTTGAATTGAAGCAGCTCCTATTGCATCGATTCAAGCCAGATACTATCTTTCAAGGCATCTTCTACCTTCTTGGGTTCCATCTGAGATAGAAAGCATGAGTACAACAGACATTCCCTTGAAGAGTTTGTCCTCTTGTTCTCACACCCTTAGTGACATCCCCTATCATGTTCTCAGTTGGATGAGTGTTGTGAATCCTAAGACGAGGAATCACTTCCAGTTGCAGAGATAAATCTAGGTTGGACATATTCTGCTCAGGAACTGGAACACTCTGTCCAGCTGCTGTTTCAAAGTCATTCAATGAGGACTGATTGAATGAATTGGAAATATCATGAATAGTTGGTTGTGAAGTAGTATTAACAGTTGCTTGTTCCTTCAAAATACTACTTCCTTCTGCCTGGTGTTGTGGTGGATCACCTAATGAGTTTTGAAGCTCAGTAAGTGATTCACTTGTTGAAGCTTCACTGTTCCTTGATATGGTTAAACTTTCAGATCTGTGAATAATGGAAGCTTGATGTATTGCAACACTTGGAGAACATGGACTAGGTCTGGGAAGCTCAAACAGTTGATCATTAGTAGAAGCATCAGCATCATTTTGAGCACCTGTTCCAACTGAAACATTCTCGCAAGATGGTTTAGAATAGTTTGGAAACAATTCTAAATCAAAAATATGATTAAGGCCATTCCCCTTAACACAAGGAGTGTGCTTATTAACAACTATGTTGGATGATTCCTCAAATTGTTGATTCTTAATGTTGTATACGTTGTAAGCTTTGGAGCTAGAAGAGTATCCAACAAAGATAGCATCATTCGACTTTTCAGCAAATTTTGCTAAATTGTCCTTTGTGTTAAGCATGGTACACCTGCTGCCAAAGGACCTTAGAAAGCCAATGAACGGTGGCCTCTTGTTCCATAGCTCATAAGGGGTCTTCCATGTGGCTTAACTACAACAACTCTATTATGCACATAGTATGCAGTACTGACTGCCTCTGCCCAGAATGTTAGAGGTAGCTTTGAATCAGCTAATATAGTTTGAGTAGCCTCAATAAGTGTCCTATTCCTCCTCTTAGCAACACCATTTTGTTGAGGAGTTCGGGGAGCACTGTATTGTCTGTCAATCCTTTTGAGTTACAGAATGAGTCAAGAATGAAGTTCTTAAACTCAGTCCATTGATCACTTCTAATGATTTAACCTTGTGATCAATTGATTTTCTATTTTAAGAATAAAAGATTTTAATGTTTCAGCAGTTTCATCCTTAGTTCTTAAAAAGAATACCCATGTGAATCTTGTAAAATCATCAACTATCACAAGACAATATAATTTCCTTCTAATGCTCATTATTCTTATGGGACCAAAAAGATCCATGTGCAATAAGTGTAATGGAGTACTGATAGAGTTAACACATTTGGATTATGAGATGTCCTGTGTTGTTCCCTTTCAGGCATGCAACACAGTTATCTTCGCAGAAAAACTCCTTTTTCGGCAAACCATGTACCAAGTTATTTTTAGCCAATTGTTCATTGTTTTAAAATTTACATGACACGTACATTTATGCCACAGTGTTGGCTCATCACTATCAGCTTTGGAAAGAAAGCATGATACTTCACCCATTGGGGAAGGATTGTTCATATCAAGCTTGTACATATCCCCTTTCTTGGGAGATCGAAGAAGCACCAATTCCAGAAGAATTGTCATCCCTTGTTTGAGGATAATGCACTCATGTTCTGTGAATAACCTTTGGTGCTTTTGATAACAGAATTGAGAAACACTTAACAGATTGTGTTCAAGCTGCTTGACAAAGTGAACTTTGTTAACTTTTAGTTTACTGTTGGATATACTCCCTCTTCCAGAAATATGTCCTCCGACCTCACCTCCAAATTGGATAGGACCTCCATCATAGTTTTGAAACTATTGAAGTAGAGATCTGTTCCCTGTCATGTGCCTGGAGCATCCACTATCTACAATCCAGACATTGTTGTTCTTGTCAAATGGATGTCCCTGCATATAAGATGAGATTGTTAGTTTTGTTTGGAAGCCCAAGCCTTGCTGGTCTTGGGTTCTTCCAAAGATAATGACATGATTGAACCAAATGTTATGCATGGGGGTTCAATAGAGGTCTTTGAATAAGAGGTTTGGGCTGCAGCATCTTCCTTGATCTTCCAGTCTACCCTTTGGCTAATCTTGGAGGATGAGCTTGTTGAAGCTTTTGCAGCATTGCCTTCTTCCGAAGCTTTGTTCTTTTGGAAGAAGCCTTCACCACCTTTTCTTCCGAAGCAGTCTTCTTCTTTGATGGTTTCAAGGGAGCCTTCTTGTTCTTCTGAACCTTAGTAGCTTTTGCTTCCGAAGCCATTTTCCCTTTGGAAGAAGGGAGTTTCTTCTAAAAGCAACATGGCTTCCGAGACTAGCCTTCCCTTTTTCATCACTTGAACCGTTTGAAAAGGTCCAAATGTGAAACCTTCCTTGACTCCTTCTTTCCTAACATTATTTGCATAATGTGTGCTTGTAGGATTGTAGTAACAATCTTTTTCCATGTGATTGTGCAGGCCACACATGATGCATGCAATGTTAGTCTTTTGGGAAAGTGAGGGTTGCTGTTTCTTGAGCTTCTTTTCTTCATGAGAAACCTTTCCCTTCAACTTCTGATCCTTTGGTTGGACAGGAATGCTGGTATTACACTCCTTTCCTGAATCAGAGGTACCTAACACTTGGAATCCAACTGAGATAAAGACACCCTTCTGCTTGGGGTCAATTTTCAGTTTGGATTCAGCCACCTTCTTAGCAGTTCTTCTAGCAGCTTTAGCTCTGTTTCTTTTGGCTTTAGTGGTTAGGATTTGGTCTTAATAGGAGGAGATGGTTACATCTACCTATTCCATCCTTGTGGTGGCCTCTATTGATATCTCCTCCTTCAACTCTGGAAAGAAAGGGTCAGCAGTTGGAACCTTTTGCTCTTCAGTACCACACCTAGGCTGTCTAATAGACTCATAGGAGTGTGGTGGAGCAATTTCATTGGTTCCGAACCCTCCTTTGTTCTGATAATAGAGTTTGGAATAGGAGCATGATGCAAGAATAGCTTGGAAGTTGTGCTCAGAAATAGGATGCTTCCTGGCCTGAGCCTCAGCAGTGACAAGCTGGGCTTGAGCCTTAGACAATTTGGATATCAGATCCTTGATTTGAGTCATGTAGTTGGTGTGTTCATGTTTTAAAAGAGATACAGTTTCTCTAACTCATCAATTTTCTTTTGATAGTCAGATTCAGCTCTTTTAAAATTAGATTTTAGAATATTTGAAGACTCAATATCGTATCTGATTTATATATTGTAATACTGATAAAGTTTAACTTTAGCTATACAGGCTGGAGTGCAGAGATGTTCATATACCTGGGCATCATCTATTCCAACCATAAGAGCTTAAGCAGGAGTCATATCATGTACCATGAAGCTCCAGTCAACTTCTTGAGCCATTGTAGCTATTTCGGTTAACCTCTCGGTGGGCTTTGAGGTTGTGGGATGTGTGGAGGCCTGTGGGGTTCCCGGATTGGTCTTGGGAGCCTTGCATTCCCTTGCAAAATGACCTAGTTGGTTACAGTTGTAACACATTGCCTTGGTCTTGTCAAACCCGAACTTGCTGGTAGTTGGGTTTTGAGGGAAATGCCTTCAAGTTCTCTTAAAGAACTTCTTCGCTCTGTAAGTTAAGAGAGCCATCTGCTGGACAATGTCCATGTACTCTTCATCATCTAGACTAAAACACTCAAGATCATCAAAATAGTATTGAAAATCTCCTGAGTGTCCACTTCCTGAAACAAAGGCACAGCTCTCCTGGAAGGAGTTGTGTTGAGCCTGTTGAGACCTTGGAGTTTCAGGGAAGGTGATGTAAGGTCCAGAAGAGCTGGATGGCTGCTGAAAAGTCAGGAAATGCTGAGGTTGAGGGGTTAATGATCCTTCAACAACCATTAAAGCATTGCTAGCAGGAAGACTCATGGGTCTGCTTGTTTGGTGGTCCTTCTTACTCTCCATCTCTAGGCGATATCCATCAAAAATGCCATAAAGTTCAGTCATAGAAAGAGTGTTCAAGTTTTTTGTTCTCTTGATAGAGACACAGTAGAATGTCCACTCATTAGGAAGAGCACTCATGAACATTCTGGTGAGATCTCTGAGTTCAGGAGTGATCTTCATAGACTGAAGGGAAGAGATAAGATCCATGTAGCTGGAGTAATGCTGGCTGAGGGTCTCTCCAGCAATATGAGTGATGTTCTCGAACTGCTGCTTTAGTGAGTCCTTCTTTGGATCACTGGAGCTTGAGTACATGTGAGCAAGTGCATCAAACAATTCTTTGGCAGTCTTGCAATGCTCGAACCCCACTATAACAGACTTCGGTATTGCAGTCATGAGAATAGTCATAGCATTGCTATCAATGTCCATCTTCTTTCTGTCTTCATCAGAATAGTCCTCGACAGCCTTGTCTATCATGGCACTGTTTCCACTAGGAGATGCCACCTTTGGCTTGTACGGTCCATTGACATTAGTGTTGGACCAAAAGAACCAATGAGCCTGATCAGAAAAACCTCTAAGTCCCACAGACATCACAACAACTACTGAAGACTTGATCAGCTGTTGACAAAGTCTGAAGACTTCAACAGCTGAAGACTAAAGTACTGAAGACTTCTAAAGCTGAAGACCAAAGTCTCAAGATCAAAAGCTGAAGACCAAAGTCTGAAGATCAACAGCTGAAGACTAAAGTACTGAAGACTCAACAGCTGAAGACTAAAGTACTGAAGACTTCAACAGCTGAAGACCAAAGTCTGAAGATCAACAGGTGAAGAACAAAGTACTGAAGATCAACAGCTGAAGTACAAAGACTGAAGACATCAGCTGATGACAAGAGCTGAAGTTCAAGTACAAGTACTGAAGCCTTCAGAGTTTGTTACAACAGCTGAAGAAGCATTCTTCAATTGTTGTGATGGTTTCCTTTCAGTAGTTTTCTTTTTGTTTCAGTATTTGTAAAACGACTGAAGAGCATGTTCTTCAGTCGTTGTAGTTTCAGTAGTTTCTTTTCAGTAGTTGTAGTGATAGTTAACACTTAGCATTTTTGTAAGAAGATGTCAGCTGTTTGGCATCTTCAGTAGTTGTGTTAACTATCAGTAGTTTGAATAAATTCTGTTAGATGTCACTATCAACTGACATCAGCAGACGTCACATCTCCTATATAAGAGGTGTTGACGTAATTGTATTTGTGACATTCTGTTACCACGAAAGAAAATATTGAATGAAATATATTTTGCAGAATTCTCTTTGTCTATAACCGTTTGTTTTTACCTTGAATATCTTTTGTGTTCTTGTGAATTGGCTAAATCATTGTTTGTTTTCCACTGCTATACTCTCAATTCAATCAAACGTAGATCACTGATCCTAACAAATGGTATCAGAGCTAGTTAGTCATTGATCGATCTAACAATTGATCATTGAAACTGCTATTTGATATCTATGTTTGATTGAATTAGCTCATTTGCAAGAACTGGTTATAGATTATTGATTTTCTGCCGCTTTCGTTTATTATTTTGAGATATCTCTTGGTTCAATTTGGTTTGTTGTGTTTTGTTCTAAATCTGTTATAGCTTAATTAAATTTGGTTGAATCTGAGATGACTACTCCTTCTAATGACCCTCACAATACTGGTTCCTCAACCAAGCCTCCGATGCTAGTTAGGACTGAGTATAACATATGGCAATGAAGGATGCTTCATCACCTGTCTGTTAACAGTTAGGTTGTTGGACATCTGTGGTACATGGACCACATAAGCCTATGGTGAACAATCTGAAAACCAATCAAATGGTTCACAAGAAGAAGGAACAATACTCAGATGAAGATCGGAAACTATTTGAGATTGATGCTAAAGCCCATGGAATTCTGGCCATGGCATTGCCGAATGAAATCTATTCAGGGCTTATGCATCATGAAACTGCTTATCACCTCTGGAATGCACTGAAGGAACAATTTGGTGTAACTGATGAGGTCTTAGCAAACAACAGAGAAATCCTCGCCCAACAATATGAGACATTCTCTCATAGAAAGGGTGAGACACTAACTCAACAGTTTAAGCGTTTTTCCTATTTGATCTCTTAGCTGAAAATAGAGATAGAGATAGAGAGATAGAGCAGAAAAGGAAACTATCATGATCAGGAAAGCTCACTGATGACTTTGTACTAGGGAACACTGCCTTGGTTGGTCATGAGTCATAATATGCTGCATCTGAAAGCAATTATGATGAGCATATTGATTTCTCTTCAAACAGTTCTGATCATGCATTTGTTGGTATTGATAGTCATTCTGGTAGTAGTAGTGACAATCTATGCTTCATCATGGATGATCTGAAGGGAATTACTGATGATGATTTAGAAGAGATGGACTAAGCCAAATGGCCTTAGTTAATATCAGATCTCAGAAGTTCTACAAGAGAACTGGCAGGAAATTTCCTGGACTCTCTGGCAAAACCAAAGTTGGTTTTGACAAGAGTAAGTTGAGGTGTCACAAATGCCAAGGCTTGGACACTTTGCAAGAGAATGTAGATCAACTGGATCTAACTCTTCTGCCCCCTTGTGACTTTTCTAGCACTAGTGTACAAACAGAGGGCAAGATCCTGCTGGTTCTGGTCATCAATCACCACCCTGTATCTCTGCATACCTTGTCCCCAGGGTCCAATGTCATATCCTTTTCCCCACTATTACATGCCTCAGCCAAATCTAGTTCAAGCTCCATTGCACACACAAACACATGCATTACTGAACCTCAACCTTCCCAATCTCATCAACAAACTCAACTCAACAACACAGATTTTAACCCAGGAGTTGTTGATGAGCAGTTTACCAGATGATTTGTCTGGTCATGAAAACTGTTCTCTGGTGTGGTCAACATGGTGGTGACAGTCCTTTTGTGTTAGGATCTCAGCCTCTAGGTTAATCGATTGAATAAATATAGCAGCGGAATAGCTCAAAATTAGACAAATTCAAGCAAGAACATTCGATATAAAGCGATAAAGGATTTTGTTATAGAGAGAGAAATATCAGACAAAAGGAATATTGCATTAAGATTGTCGGCTCAATGGCACGATTACAGGTGAGTCATCCTTCCTTATAAAGGAAAGTGACGTAGGCTGATGTCACTTGAAAGTGACATGTAACCGTTTTATAACTACTGATGTTTAACAACTACTGAAGATGTCAACAACTGACATCTTCTTACAAATGTTCCTAAGTGTTAAACATCTTATACAACTACTGAAAAACATAAAACTACTGATACTACAACAACTGAAGAACAACCTCTTCAGTTGTTTACAAGTACTGAAAAGAAAAGTAAAAACAAACTACTGAAAGGAAAGAAAACTACTGATGAAGAAAAACCATCACAACAACTGAAGAAGCCCTCTTCAGCTGTTGTCATCAGCTGTTAGCATCAGCTGATGTCTTCAGTACTTGTACATCAGACTTTGTCTTTCAGCTGTTGATCTTCAGTCTTTGTCTTCAGTACTTGTTGAAGTCTTCAGACTTTAGATCTTCAGCTGTTGTCTCAGTCTTTGTCTTCAGTACTTCAGAAATACTTCAGCAGTTGTATTCTTCAGACTTTGTAGAACAGCTGATCAGGTCTTCTTCAGCTGTTGTGATGTCCTGTGGGACTTAGAGGTTTCTCTGATCAGGCTCATTGGTTCTTTGGTCCAACAAACTCCCCTGACACCATGCAGCCAAAACCTCTAAGTTATTGACAAGTCCCACTTATTTTGGCAGATAGATTGGTCTTTTATCCTCTTGATCAGATGAGAAGTGACCCTTTTTCAGCACCGGCCTGGGAAGAAGTCTCTGATGATCGTTTTGCATGATATGGTTGGGAGCTCTGTATTGGGGACTTGGACACTGAGCTGTTACCCCAACCATGAGATCTACTTCCCGTGTATCAGCCTATATGATTCCCTGGTTGTAAGCCCTTAGAAACATGATCTGCTCATCCATTGTCAGCACCTCGGGCACACCATCAAACAACCTTCTCGGCCATACACTTCAGGGATGTACTTAGCCTGTTTTCATTCTTGAGCTCAACCGTGGTTATTTGTCTGTAAGCAAACTCATCTGATGAGTCCCTTCTAAGAGCAGGTTGAGCTCATCTTGTTTGAAGTTTTCAAGTTTTGTAAACCAATCCCTTCTTTATGATTTTATTCTCCAAATCTTTTGGGGTGGGGTTTGGCTTCATAGGCTTTCTTGAACTCTTCTACAATTTCCCCAGGGGACACTACAAGAACCACAGTGATGTCTTCGTCGACGACCCTCTTCACTTGGCCCTTGTATTTTGAAGGAATTTCTTTCTTGACAATCCGGTGTGCCCCTAGGATCAGGCCATATCCTTACTTTTTCCCTTTGGTATTGAAAGTATTAGCAAGGGTGTACAATCTTAAGACTTCTTTCTTCATGCTAATCATTGAAGAGGATGTGGCATATGCTTTGTCAATGCTTTTCAGCATTTCCTCAATGTCTTTGCATCTGTTCCTCTTCAATCTTTATCATCACATCATGCATTTGAGAAGCAGGAGTGATGGACATTGGATTAGCCTTAGGCAAAGTGATAACTGCAGAGAGTGGCAGTCTGTCTTCATCCTCCTCTTCATCTTCATCAGCCCTCAGTACTTTCTTTTCTTTTGTTTAGGTACATCACTGGCAGTGGGTTTTGGGGTAAAGGATTTGGTTTTGTGGGTTGGATGGTTGGTTTAGAGGGTAAAGGGGTTGTTTTAGTGGGTTGTGGAGGTAGTGATTTTGAGGATAGAGGCTTTTCAGACTGTTTTAGCATTTTGGTTGTAAGGAGGCTTTAGTAAATTTTGTCAGTTCTTTTCGGTTCCCAACCCCAGCTTCATTCAATGCCTCAATCACTAAACCTTTGGAGTATGCTTCAGACGAACAAATCTTGGTGGTTATTGCCAGATGGTGTCCCTGGTCCAGGCCCTTATTTCTATCAGAGATCTTCCCAAGTATTTGGCTATAAATATAATCATTATCTCCAGCCTTTCTCTTTCTAAGGCATCATAACTAGCCCATCTTGAGTTGATCTCCTCTGTCTCCAACCTTCTGATCTCGGAGTCTAGTTGTTGGATGTCAAAACCTGCCTATATAACTGATCAATGATTTATCCATTGAACGGTTATGGTTGGCATCAGCTTCTTTCACCATATCATTCAGCTCCTTCTCCTTCTCAGACTCTCCTTTCCTCTTGTGATATGGACATGAAAGTCTTTTTGACTTTCATTCACTTCAGCTCTCTCTCACTCTCCTTTCCTTCTCATTTACCTTCTCTGATTCTTCTCCTTCTCCCAATCTGTCCTCTTCCTTTTTCCTTAACTGACTGACTCTCCCCTTTTTGTTGCATTGGGTGCAAGGGTTTGAGCAGTAGAAAGTGATTTGGTCACCAACTCCCCACCAGGGGTTGTATTATGTAGGAAGCCTCCCATCAATGGCTTGATCACTATATCTGTGATCATGGGAGTGATGAGAGGTAGGGATTTTTGAAGGTTAGCAACTGATGATTGATCAGAATGGTTCTGTTCCTGAGAATCAGTGCCAAAAGCAGAGGCTGGTGGCTTGGAAGTATATATTGGCTCTGTGTTTAGGGGACCTTCAGAAGAAGGTGCCATCTGTGGTGTATTGTGGTGGCAGATGGACTTTCATCCTGAGACATCTTGGCCAGCAGCTCTTTGAGTCTGCTAACCTCATCCTCTAGGATGGTGTTTTGAGCAATACATCATAGAAGAAGCTCAGGTCATCATCAGTTGATACTGAATCACCTGACCTCCTGACAGGAGTCCGGATTAACATGCCTTGAGTGTAGATCAAATTATAGCATGTGCCCCTTGTTCTTGGTTCTGGGGACTTCCAGCCTCAGGACTAGTCCTTCATCAGCTGTTGCCGCTGGTGAGGTCTTAGAGATGTTACCAACTGCACCCTGGTCATTTGCTGAGTCAGAGGCAGTGGCAGCCTCACCAGAAGTTCGTACTCCTTGTATACACTAGGAGATTGAACATGATAACCCCTGTGCTGTGGTTGACAGAAGCATTGTGATCCTCCCCCTCAGATGTTGAGGTTATCCCAGTAGGGATTGGTGTCTGGGGGGGGGTGAGGAATGCAACTGCGTCAGCACTTTTGCAACAATTATTGAGGGCTTTGAGGGGCGGTTGCATCAGGAGAGGGGGGAAGCAGTGTGCACCCGGGACGAGTGGTGCTTTTCAATGGTAATCCCCTAAGTGAGGAGGATCCCAGCAGTGTGGCTTCCCTTTGAATGGTTGCATCAGGTTCCTTTTGAGAGGAAACCTGAGCGGCTTCGGTTGGTGGAGTCATAGTCTTACTGGGGGGTTATTTCCAGTAGAGATAACCTGCTTTGGTGCAGCAGGAGCATCCTCAGGGGACTCAACTCCCTGAGTAGCCTTCTTAGGCTTCTTCTTTGTGGGTTTGGAGGGGACTGGATGTGGAAGTGGAGGCTGTGGGTTCCAGCTGCGTGGGTTTCGCAGCTTGGCAGCCTTTTTAAGAGTTTGGTCAGTGTTGTGTCGGGAGTATACCTCCGGCAATACAGCCAAAGCAGGGACTCCCAGACCAACTAGTCCCTCAGCATGAAGCTGATTCTCTATTATGGCCATTATAAACCGAGGATATAGTATCCAACGGTTAGAAAGTGGTTTTGTGGCCATATCCTTGATTTCAAGAAAAATTATTTCAGAAAAGTTTAGTGTTCTTGTTCAAGGATAGAGAACATACCTGTTGCCATCTGGAAGACAGTGATCCCAAGAAGAAGTCTTCGAGGCCAGGCAAACATTTACCATATGAAATATCAAGCGTTCAGCATCTGGAAAATGTTTCTTCAGGATGGTCGAAGCACTAAGATCGCCTTGATATCCATGTTGTCCAAATGAAAGATCAAGTTGGCGCTTAGGATATCCAACAGGGTAGGCAGCATCATCTAATAGTAATATCTGGCGGATGGTAGCAGTAGAGATGACCACCTTATGAGAGTTGATGGACGAATGGATAGATTCTCCATTAACAGTTGCATTCGTCCAAAACTGATGTAGCGAATCGGCATAAATGATTGGATTTAGAGGAAAGCCGTTTTCAGTGGTGATTGGACCATAAGATCTATAGCATTATCGAATTTGGTCCAGAAGGGCGATTTGTGAGGTACGCGACACAGTTGTGTCGAGGCTTGAGTTGCATGGTCGCCATTAATGAAGGTGAAAGTTTTCAGAGCTTTTGAAATTTTAGGTCGTGAAAGAATGAAAAACTCTGAAAGAGGGATCAGGTATATATAGGGTACGGGTTATGAAACGACTGAAGGTTTTGGTGTTAGTCATCAGTATTTGAAACAACTGATGACGTGGTATTAACTTTCAGAGGTTTGAAACGACTGATGGTATTGGTGTGGTCAGCAGTTATAAAACAACTGAAGACATGGTGTTACAATCAGACGTTGAAACAACTGAAGTCTCGATTTAGGCATCAGTAGTTTTAAAAACTACTGAAGACAAGTTGGACTTCAGATGTTGAAACAACTGAGGACTTGGTATTAGTCATCAGTAGTTGTGAAACTACTGAAGACCCTGGTTGTGCCATCAGTTGTTGTAAACAACTGAAGACTTGGTGTTAGTCATCAGTAGTTGTGAAACTACTGAAGACATGGTATTGCTTCAGTTGTTTATGAAGAAACAGCAGTTGTGAACTACTGAAGAGAGAGTACTCATCAGTAGTTGTCGTCAATTCATAGCCTTTCAGCTGTTTCATACTGTCCTCAACACTTACTCATCAGCCTTTTTGCTGTTTTCAGTGTTTCATAGGACATCAGTACTTATCTGTTTCTACTGATTTCAATAGTTGTAAATACATCAGTAGTTAGAACAGATAAAGTACAGTACTTAAAGCATTTAGCCTTCAGTAGTTATAAAAACTACTGAGGGTAAAATAACTCATCAGTACTTATATGTGACATGGTTACCAATGATCATCAGTAATTACTGAGATCATCAGTAGTGTCACTTATTCTAGCTGCAGCATACCAAGCCTTAACACCAGGTTGTGGAAAGTTGAACTATCCAAAGGCTTAGTAAAAATGTCTGCAAGCTCATCAGCACTAGGCACAAACATAGGATTAATTAGACCCTTTTCAAAACAATCTCTTATAAAATGATGTCTAATTTCTATATGTTTGGTCCTAGAGTGCTGGACTGGATTTTTGACAATGCAAAGAGCTGAAGCACTATCCATTAATAATGGAGTCTTAGTCTCTGTAATGCCATAATCAAAAGTTGATTCTGAAGCCAGAGTATTTGGGATGTACAACTTGCAGCAGCAATGTACTCGGCTTCAGCAGTGGATGTAGCAACAGATGTTTGTTTCTTACTCTGCCAAGAAATCAAACAGTTGCCTAGGAATTGACATCCACCAGAAGTTGATTTCCTGGTCAACTTACACCCTGCATAGTCACTATCAGAGAAAGCAACTAATTTGCAAGAATGTCCAGTGGAATACCATAAGCCTAGAGATTGTGTACCTTGCAGATATCTAAAATTCTCTTGACTGCAATCAGATGAGACTCCTTAGGTGCAGCCTGAAATCTAGCACAAACACATGTAGCAAACATAATATCTGGTCTAGAAGCTGTTAAATACATCAAGGAACCAATCATACATCTGTAAAGAGTTTCATCAACATCTTTACCTTTCTGATCAACATCCAATTGTGTGGTGTTGCACATGGGAGTAGAACAGGGTTTACAGTTTTGTAAATCAAACTTATTCAAAAGATCTTTTGTGTTTAGACTGATGAATAAAAATTCCATCAGCTTTTTGTTTGATTTGCAAACCTAGAAAGAACTGTAATTCTCCATTGCACTCATTTCAAACTTCTGTTGCATTAAGTTTTGGAATTCCTCACACAATTGGGATCAGAGGATGCAAATATAATATCATCAACATAAATTTGAACAAGTAGCTTATGCTGATCCACCTTCTAATAAATAAAGTTTTATCTATGGAGCCTCTAGTGAAATTATTCTGTAGAAGAAAGTTTGATAAGGTCTCATACCAGGCTCTAGGTGCTTGTTTCAACCCATAAAGAGCTTTATCAAGCTTATATACCCATTCTGGGTGCTTATTATCCTCAAAGCCTGGTGGTTGACACACATAAACTTCTTCTTTATGTTACCATATAGAAAAGCACTTTTGACATCCATTTGAAAAACTTTAAGATTGTGGAGTGCAGCATAGGCTAAAAACAATCTAATTGCCTCCAGTCTGGCTACAGCGGGCAAAGGTTTCATCATAATCAATACCTTCTTCTTGTGCAAACCCTGCACAACCAGTCTGGCCTTGTTCTTAACAATTAGCCCATTTTCATCAGTTTTATTCCTAAACACCCATTTAGTGCCTATTGCACACTTACCTGGGGGTAGAGGAACAAGCTCCCACACTTGCTGTTTTTGAACTGAAGAAGCTCAAGCTGCATGGCTTCAACCCATCCATTGTCTCTCAAAGCTACATGATAGTTCTTTGGCTCTAGCTGACTGATGAAGAGAGCATAGAAGCAGAAATTGGACAACTGGCTTCTGGTTGAAACACCAGCATTGATATCACCAAGGATTTGAGACATTGGGTGATTTTTCAGCTCTTGGTAAACAATCAAATCTGTGCAAGTGTTTGTAGGACCTTCAGCAGCAGCAGATGTTGATGCAGATTCTTGAAACCATGAAGATGGTGGCAACTCAAATGAAGTTGAGGATGCAGAAATCTCATCAGCATTTGTTGTGGATGGTGCTGCTGGAGCTACAGGAGCATCAGGTTTAGAGGACTCAGGCAGTTGGTCACTAAACCTGAAGAGGTGATTACTACTATCATCATCATCTTCAGTAGTAACACCAGGTGGTGAACTGTTGACAGGAGCAACAGCAGGAGATTGATAAGGAACATATTGCAGTATGTCCAAATCAAAGAGCTCCACAGGGCTTTGTGGAATCTTGTCCTTTGGAGATTCATTGAACTTGACATGTAGAGTCTCTTCAACCATTTGTTCTGCAGTTGAAGACTCTGTATGCCTTGCAAGTTGATGAATAACCAACAAAGTACCCTGCATCCACCTTAGGATCAAATTTCTGGAGCTGATCCTTTGTGTTGAGAATGAAACAGGGACACCCAAATGCTCTAAAGAATGAAATGAGAGGGGCCAAATGATGTAGAACTTCATATGGAGTCTTCATCAACCTGATTTATTAGCACTCTATTCTGCACATAGCATGCTGTGTTGACAGCTTCAGCCCAAAAGGTCAATGGCAGTCCAGAATCAGCCAACATAGACCTTGCAGCTTCAATGAGGGTCCTGTTCTTTCTCTCCACAACTCCATTCTGTTCAGGAGTTCTTGAAATACTAAACTGTCTCTTTATTCCTTGGAAAGGTAGAACTCATCAAGTGTATTGTTCCTGAATTCTGTTCCATTGTCACTTCTAATACACTTGACTGAGAGGGAATACTGCTTCTCAGCATACAACACAAAGTTTATGATCTTCTGTGCAGCTTCATCCTTTGAATGTAGAAAGAAAGTCCATACAAATCTGGAGTAATCATCCACAATTACCAGACAGTATTTCTTCTTTGCCATGCTCATCACTCTCACAGGACCAAAGAGATCCATGTGAAGAAGTTGTAAGCAGGCAGTGGACTTTGGTTCTTCAATAGGTGGGAATGAAACCTTGTGTTGTTTTCCTTTCAAACAAGCAGTGCAGTTGTTTTCACACTTGAACTCCTTCATAGGCATTCCCCTTACTAAACTATGGTGTATCAGCTGATTCATGTTCTTGAAGTTAACATGTCCCAGCCTTCTATGCCATAGATTAGATTCTTGAGGAGAGGCCTTGGAAAATAGGCAAGGATGGCCTTTGAGATCTATTTTCTTGGAAAGATCTAAGGCATACACTCTTCCTGTCCTGTTGGCCTTCAGGAGAGTGTGAGCATCCAATACCTTGTCAATCAAACTCAGAACTTTGGATGACAGAATCCTGCAGTTCTGGCTTGTGAAAAGGGCAACATGGCCTTTGTCACACAATTGACTGACACTCAAGAGGTATACTTGAGATTTTCCACATGGTTGACATCATCAAACTTTATTTCCCCATTGGAAACAAAGCCCTTCCCGATGATGTAACCTCTTGCATCATTGCCAAAGGAAACAAAACCCTTCCTTCCTGGAGAGTAGTCATTAAGAAGTGAGTTGTTCCCAGTCATATGCATAGATCCCCCACTGTCTACATACCAGATGCTACTTGGCATGTTGAAGACCTGCATTAATAAACAATCAGTTAGTTTTGGAGACCCAAACCTTTTTGGTTTTGGGCCTGGTCTCATCAATAGATGGTAAACTAACAGGTTTATTGGGCACAATAGCTTGAGGTGAAGGAGATGGTGTAGAAGAGGAATCCTTTGGCTTGGATCTCCTTTTCTGGGGTTTCAACACAGGGCCATCAAGTTGGTTAACTCTTCCCAACAGATGTTGAACCATCATTACCAGCTGTGTCTGATTCTGGGAAAGAGCTTTCAGCTCTTCAGACACATTGGTATTGGTGTTTGATGATGAGTTCTTGTGTTGCACCATCTTCTTTTGAGCAACCTCAGCTGTTGCCTGTTGCACTCCTTCCCTTTTAGGTTTCTTTTTGGACATAGGAGTAACAGGATTTGATGCTGCTGGTACAAACTTGGACTCAAACTCAGTTTTCATTTTAGCCAAGTTTTCTTTAATTTTCTCCTTTGTTTGAGTTTGGATCCCTTTTTGTACCAACAATCATCTGTGAGATGATTGAATAGACCACATATTTCACATGGTTTCTTCTTCATCTTCTGTGATCATCAACTGAAGGAGATGAAACTACTGAAGACTTGCTCTTCAGCAGTTTAGAAGCACTTTTTGCCTTCTTGTCAACTCCCTTAGTAGGCTTCAAATCCTTCCTACTGACAGTTTTCTTCTCTTTAGTGCTGTCAGTTATTGGGATTTGAACTCCAGATGTTATCCCCTGCTCTCCAGTACTTCAGTACTTCTAGGGATAACACTTGGGTTGATCAAACATTGATCATGTGAGTGTCAGCAGTTGAACCATCAATATCAGCTGATAGGTTCACAGAGGGATTACTACTGACTTCAACTACTGATGGTGCTTATCAAGTAGTGAATCACATGATGAGGTGGATTGGTCATTACTTTCTCCATCAGATTCTGCACTGCTCTTGAAGCAAAATCTGTAGGAGGAGCAGTGTGATTATAACCAATTCCAAACTTCACATTGGAAGCTGTTTGCTTACTAAGAAGCATTTCAAAGCCCTTGCAAGATTGTACCCATCGATCACACTCTACTTGGGTGACAGCAAGAGTATCTTTGAGGTCTTTGTACTTCTCTAAGAGTACATCCTCCTAGCCTTATCATCAGAGATTTGGCATTTTAATTTATAAATCTCATCAGTTTTCTCTTTCAGCACAGACTCAAACTCAGCTTTATTTTTGGAAATTATTTGTTCTAGCTCTACATTTTATTGATTAAAGCCACATTTGCTTCTCTAATAGAGGCAAATGCTGCTATGCAAGTTTCAGAACATAATTTGGCCTTAGCCTCAGAGGATACCTGTGATACCTGTGTTGAAGAGGTACTTGAGGATGATCCATCAGAGGATTCCAAAGCATGAGAGCTAGATTTCCAAAAGGATGTTCACACCATGTTGACCAGCACCTGAGAACAGTTGTTCATTACCAGACACATCATCTGGTAAACTGCTCCAGTCAACAACTCCTGGTGTGAAGAAGCTGTGTTGTTGAAGTTGATTAGGTTGATGAGATTGGGATGGTTGAGGCTCAGGGAGTGCATGTGGTTGCTGAGCAGTGGGTGCTTGAACCTGGCCTGGTGTGGCATGTAATAGCAGGGGTATGGATATGGCATTGGCCCCTGTGGAACAAAATATGCAGGAGATTGTGGTTGATGATGATAACCAGAATTGACAGGTTGTTGCCCTCTGTTTTGTTGACTATTGCCAGGGTAAGTCACAAAAGGTGCAGGAGAGTTAGATCCAGATGATCTACATTCTCTTGCAAAGTGTCCAAGCCTGTGGCATTTATGGCACTTCAACTTACTCTTGTCAAAACCAACTTTGGTTTTGCCAGAGAGTCCTGGGAATTTCCTTCCAGTTCTTTTGTAGAACTTCTGAGATCTGATATTTATCAAGGCCATTTGGCTCAAAATATCCATCTCTTCTAAGTCATCATCAGCAATCCCCTTGAGATCATCCATGATGAAACATAGATTGTCACTATTACTACCAGCAGAATAACTATCAACACTCACAAAGGCAGGCTCAGAAGTGTTTGTAGAGAAATCAATATGCTCATCATACTGGCTTTCAGATGACGCATATCTGACTCTTGATGTCCAATCAGGGCAGTGTTCCCTTGGACAAAATCCTCAGTGAGCTTGCCAGATGAAACCAATTTCCTTTTCTGCTCTATCTCTCTCTCGAATGTAAGCAGTTTCCCATGAAGTTGGGTGAGAGATAGGCGATCAACATCAGCATTTGAGCGTAGAACAATGGTATATGTGTTCCATCTCTCAGGCAGTGATCTTAGGAATCTATGGTTCATCTGACTCCTGGTATATTCATGTTTAACCATTTTCAATTCAGAGATTAAACATGAAAACCGCTCAAATGTTGAGTCAGAGTCTCACCCTTTCTATGAGAGAAAGTCTCATATTGTTGGGCGAGGATTTCCCTGTTGTTTGCTAAAACCTCATCAGTACCACCAAATTGTTCTTTGATGGCTTTCCAGAGGTCATGAGCAGACTCACAATGCAGAAGCCCAGAGTAAATCTCATTAGGAATAGCCATAGCCAAAATTCCATGGGCTTTTGCATCGATTTCAAACAACTTCTTGTCCTCATCGGAGTATTGCTCCTTCTTCTTTGGAACCAACTGGTTTGTTTCCGGATCATTCACCATTGGCTTATGTGGTCCATGTACCACAGATGTCCAACAACTGAGCTTGCATGGACAGGTGATGGAGCAATCTTCTTTGCCAAATGTTATACTCATTCCTCACCAAGATCGGAGGCTTGGTAGAGGATCCAGTATTGAAAGGATCATTCGAAGAAGTAGTCATTGTGGAAAATCAGACAGATTCAAGTAAAATCACAATAAATTAGCTCAGAACCACACAAAACCTCAAATAAAACGGCCAGAAGCGATACACTCTCAATCTCTATAACAGATCCTTGCGAATTTGCTAATTCGATCAAACTTAGAGCGATTGAACAGTTTCAATGATCAATTGTTAGATCGATCAATGATTAACCTGCTCTAATACCATTTGTTAGGATCTCAGCCTCTAGGTTTAATCGATTGAACAAATATAGCAGCGGAATAGCTCAAAATTAGACAAATTCAAGCAAGAACATTCGATATAAAGCGATAAAGTAATTTTGTTATAGAGAGAGAAATATCAGACAAAAGGAATATTGCATTAAGATTGTCGGCCTCAATGGCACGATTACAGGTGAGTCATCCTTCCTTATAAAGGAAAAAGTGACGTAGGATGATGTCACTTGAAAGTGACATGTAACCGTTTTATAACTACTGATGTTTAACAACTACTGAAGATGTCAACAACTGACATCTTCTTACAAATGTTCCTAAGTGTTAAACATCTTATTTACAACTACTGAAAAACATAAAACTACTGATACTACAACAACTGAAGAACAACCTCTTCAGTTGTTTACAAGTACTGAAAAGAAAAGTAAACAAACTACTGAAAGGAAAAGAAAACTACTGATGAAGAAAAGCCATCACAACAACTGAAGAAGCCCTCTTCAGCTGTTGTCATCAGCTGTTAGCATCAGCTGATGTCTTCAGTACTTGTACATCAGACTTTGTCTTTCAGCTGTTGATCTTCAGTCTTTGTCTACAGTACTTGTTGAAGTCTTCAGACTTTAGATCTTCAGCTGTTGTCTCAGTCTTTGTCTTCAGTACTTCAGAAATACTTCAGCAGTTGTATTCTTCAGACTTTGTAGAACAGCTGATCAGGTCTTCTTCAGCTGTTATGATGTCCTGTGGGACTTAGAGGTTCTCTGATCAGGCTCATTGGTTCTTTTGGTCCAACATTTTGGAAATCTAGCTCTTATGGCTTTGGAGTCTGCTGATACTCATCCTTTAATGCCACTACACCACAGGTATCACAGGTATCCTCTGAGGCAAAAGCCAAACTATGTTCTGAACATGCATAGCCGCATTTGCATCTATGGGCATAAAACTGATGGGGTATTGTTAAGAACAAGGCTAGACTGGTTGTACAGGGGTTTTCACAAGAAGAAGGTATTGATTATGATGAAACCTTTGCCCCTGTAGCCAGACTAGAGGCAATTAGATTGTCTTAGCCTATGCTGCATTCCACCATCTTAAAGGTTTTCAAATGGATGTCAAAAGTGCATTTTTATATGGTAAAAAATAAAAGAAGAGTTATGTGTGTCAACCACCAGGTTTTGAGATAATAAACATCCTGAATGGGTGTATAAACTTGATAAGGCTCTTTATGGGTTGAAACAAGCTCCAAGAGCCTGGTATGAGACATTTCCACTTTTCTTCTCAAGAATAATTTCACTAGAGGCTCCATAGATAAAACATTGTTATTAAGACGGGGATCAGCATAAGCTACTTGTTCAAATTTATGTTGATGATATTATTTTTGCATCCTTTGATCCCCAGTTGTGTGATTTTTTACCAAATTAATGAAAAAGAGGTTTGAAATGAGTGCAATGGGAGAATTACAGTTCTTTCTAGGATTGCAGATCAAAAAAAAGGCTGATGGAACCTTTATTCATCAGTCCAAATATACAAAAGATCTTTTGAATAAGTTTGATTTACAAAAATGTAAGCCCTATTCTACTCCCATGTGCAACACCACACAACTGGATGCGGATCAGAAAGGTAAAGCTGTTGATGAAACACTTTACAGATGTATGATTAGGTCCTTGATGTACTTAACAGCTTCTAGACTAGATATCATGTTTGCTACTTGTGTCTGTGCTAGATTTCAGGCTGCTCCTAAAGAGTCTCATTTGATTGCAGTCAAGAGGATCTTCAGACATTTGCAAGGTACACAATCTCTAGGTTTATGGTATTCCATGGTCACTCTTGCAAATTAGTTGCTTTTTCAAATAGTGACTATGCAGGGTGCAAGTTAACTAGAAAGTCAACTTCTGGTGGATGTCAATCCTAGGCAACTGTTTGATTTCTTGGCAGAGTAAGAAACAAACATCTATTGATACATCCACTGCTGAAGCAGAGTACATTGCAGCTGCAAGTTGTACTTCTCAGGTACTCTGGCTTCAGAACCAACTTTTGGATTATGGCATTACAGAGACTAAGACTCCATTATTAATGGATAGTGCTTCAGCTCTGTGCATTGTCAAAAATCCAGTCGAGCACTCTAGGACCAAACATATAGAGATCAGACATCATTTTATTAGGGATTGTTTTGAAAAAGGTCTGATTGATCCTAAGTTTGTGCCTAGTGCTGATGAGCTTGCAGACATTTTTACTAAGCCTTTGGATAGTTCAACTTTCCAAAACCTAGTGTACGGCTTGGTATGCTGCAGCTAGAATAAGTGATAACTACTGATGATCTCAGTAAATAACTACTGATGATCATTAGTAACCATATCACATATAGTACTGATTCTGTTAAAACAACTGATAAAGTTACAACTACTAATGTAGTTATAACTACTGATGTCAGTAAAAACAAATAAGGACTGATGTCCTATGAAACAACTGAAAACAACTAAAAGGCTCATGAGTAAGTGTTGAGGACAGTATGAAACAGCTGAAATGCTATGAATTGACGAAAACTACTGATGAGAACTTTCTCTTTAGTTGTTTCTACAACTGTTGTTTCATCCAAAACAACTTATGACAAAACCATGTCTTCAGTAGTTTCACAACTACTGATGACTAACACCAAGTCATCAGCTGTTTACAACAACTGATAACAAAACCATGTCTTCAGTGGTTTCACAACTACTGATGACTAATACCAAGTTATCAGTTGTTTACAACACCTCAAGACCAAACCAAGGTTTTCAGTAGTTTCACAACTACTGATGACTAAAACCGAGTCTTCAGTTGTTTTCAAACATCTCAAGTCAAAACCATGGTTTTCAGTAGTTTTATAACTGCTGATGCCTAAAACCAAGACTTCAGTTGTTTCAACTTCTGAAAAGGTAATACCATGTCATCAGTCGTTTACAACTACTGATAACAACACCAAACCCTTCGGTCGTTTTCTAACCTTACCCTATAAATACCCAATATCTAAGCCTTCAGCGCTTCATCCTCTCCAAACCTAATGTTCAAATCTCCAAAACTTCTCTCTCATTAATGGCGACCATGCAGCTCAAACCACGCCATAACTGTGTTGCCTACCTCACAAAATCACCTTTCTAGACAAAGTTCGACAACACCATTGATCTAATGGTCCAATCTCCCTACCAAACGACCTTCCTTCTAAATCCCACCATTCATGTCGGATCCTTACACCAGTTTTGGACGAACGTCACCCTTATAACTGGGGAGAACAACACCGACTCTCTCCAGTCGTTCGTCAACAATCATCAAGTGGTCATCACTTCGGAAGTCATTCGCCAAACCCTTAACTTGAATGATGCCACTTTCCCTGCTGGGTATCCAAAGGGCACAACTGATTTATCCTTTGCCCACCATGGATATCAGGAAACCTCAGTGCCTCTACCATCCTGAAGAAGTATTTCCATGATGCAGAACGTCTTATCTTTCACATGGTAAATGTTTGCTTAGCTCCTAAGACTTCCTCTTGGGATCAAATGTCTACCAGGTGGCAGCAGGTATTATTCTCTACCCTTGAGCACCAAGACTTAAACTTTTCTGAAATTATTTTCTTGAACTTAAGGATATGGCCTCAAAACCTCTTTCTAATCGATGGATATTATATCCTCGGTTTATTATGGCCATCATAGAGAATCAGCTGAAAGCTGAGGGACTTGTTGGCCTTGGAGTCCCTGCAATGGCTGTATTGCCTGAAGTATACTCCAGGCACAAGTCTGACCAAACACTAAAACAGGCTGCCAAACTGCGCAAACCCACGCAGTTGGAACCCACAACCACCACCTCCAGAACCAGAGTCCCCACCAAACCTAAATCCAAAAAGCCAAAAAAGGCTACTCAGGGAGATGAGTCCCCTGAGGATGCCCATGTACCACCAACACAGGAACCACATACTAGTATTAACCCCCCAGTTGTGTCAAAGACTCAACCTACCAAAGCCGCACAGGTATCCTCTCAACAGGATCCTGTTGCAACCAATATTGGGGAACCCACACTGCTAGAACCTATCTCACTTGAGAGGGTTACCATTGAAGCGCACCATTCACCCCGGGTGGAATATGCTTCTACCCAATCACCACATGCAACCGCCCCCCAAAGTCCTACATTAATTGTTGCACAAGTGTTGAGTCAGTTGCACTCCTCACCCCCTCCCCAGATCCCAATTACAACGGGCATACCTCTACCATTGAGGGGGAGGACCAAAGTGCATCTGATAACCCACAACATAGGGGTTACAATGTTCCATCTCCTAGTGTAGAAAAGGAGATTGGAACTTTGGTGAGGCTGCCACTTATCCTACTTCAGCGTATGATCAGGATGTAGTTGGTACAATCACTAAGACCTTACCAGACGCAACTGCTGATGAGGACATAGTCCTGAGGCAAGAAGTCCCAGTTCCAAGACAAAAGGGCATATGCTACAACTGATCTACACTCAGTGCATGTTCATCCTGATTCTATCAGGAGGTCAGGTGATTCAGTAACTACTGATGATGACCTGGGCTTCTTTTACGATGTATTAGCCCAAAACACCATCCTCGAAGAGGAGGTGAGCAGCCTCAAAGAGCTGCTTGCCAAAACTTCTGCGGATCAAAGACCATCTGCCTCTCAAACCCCACAGATGGCACCTTCATCTGAAGGTCTCCTAAACATAGTGCCACTCCCAAATACACAGCCACCTGCCTCTGCTTCTGGCACTATTTCTCAGGAACAGAACCCCCCTGAGCAAATAGCTGCTATCTTCCAAAATTCCCTACCTCTCATCACACCTATAATCACTGATATAGTGATCAAAACCATTGATGAGAGGCTTTCCTCAGTAATACAACCCTTGATCGAGGAAGTTGTGGGCAAAAAGCTTTATGACAATCAAACCCTTGCAACCAATGCAACCAAAAAGGGGGAGATTCAGTCAGTGAAAGCAAAAAGAAAGAGGAGTGCAGAGAGGAAGAGAAAGAGAAAGAAATAGAAGTGACAGAAGTGGAAAAGGAGAAGGAGTTGACTGTGGAGACTGAAAAAGAGAAGGAGAAGGAAGCTGACATGGAGAAATCAAAGAAAAGAAAGAATGAAAAGGAGACTGCCTTAGAGCTGATGGTAAAAGAGGCTGATGCCGAACACAGCATATCAATGGATAACATCATTGATCAGTTGATTAGGCAAGGCTATGACACTGATAAACTTGACTCTGAGATCAGAGATTAGAGATCGAAGAAATCCAAAATAGATGGGCAAGTTATGATGTGTTAGAAAAAGAAAGGCTGGAGATCATGATCAGATTTAAAGCAAAATACCTTGCAAGATCAATGATCGAAATCAAGGCTTGGTCCAGGGACAACATCTTGGCAATAACCACCAAGATCTGTTCGTCTGAAGTATACACTAAAGGATTAGTTGTTGAAGCTTTGAATGAAGCTGGTGCTGGGAGCAGGACTGAACTAACCAAGCAATCTAAAGCCACACTCACTTCCAAAATGCTAGAACAGCCTGTCAACATTCCCACACCAAAACCACCAAAACAACAACCCACCAAACTAACTCCCTTACCCTCAAAACCAATAGCCGATGATGTACCCCAGAAGAAGAAGAGAAGGGTATTGAGGCTAGAAGATGATGAAGAAGATGATGATGAAGATGAAGATAGGCTGCCACTCTCAGCTGTTATACAGTTGCCGAAGGCCACAAGTCACTCCCCAACAATTACTCCTGAAACTCAAAGACAAATTGTGAAAGTGAAGCTACAAGAAGAAGAGCTTCACAAACAACACAATGAGGAATTGTTGAGGAGGGTTGACAAAGCATATGCAGCCACATCTTCTATCATCAACATGAAGAAGCATGCTCTTAGATTATACTCTTAAGCATACATTTCAATATAAAAAGGAGAGAGTGAGGATTTGGCCTGATCCCAGGGTGTCTCACAGGATTCACAAGAAAAACATTCCACAGAGATACATTGGCCAGGTGAAGAAGATTGTAGATGAAGTGATCTCAGTGGTCTTTGTAGTATCACCCTGGGAAATCCTAGAGGACTTCAAGAAAGCTTATAAAGCAAACCAAACCCACAGAAGATGCTGGAAAATAAAATGGTAAAAAAGGGGTTAGTATATAAGAGGCTTGAAGAAGTTAGAAAGAATGAGCTCCAGTTGTTCCTAGAGGGTAATCACCCTCATGCATTTGCTTATAGAATAATAACAACTATGGAGCTAAAGAATGGGAAATAGGTCAAATACCTATCTGAGTACTATGGGCCTGATCATTATTTGAAGGAGGTGCTGAAGAGCTGACCATGGAGGAACAAATCACCTTCCTTGAGGCCTACACAAGAGAGTCATACAGACTCATAGTGGGGAAGTAAATCTCATGGATGAGGTAACAACTCTGTGTCCAGTTCCCCAAGACAGAGTTCCCATTCATACTTTGCCAAACATATCATTGAGACTTCTTCCCAAGCCTGTGCTTACAAGAGTCACTTCTGAGCTGATCTAGAAGACAAAAAGACCAATCCTTCTGCCATAATAAGTGGGACATCTTCAATAAGTTGAGGTTTTGGCTGCATTGGTTCAGGAGGAGTTTGTTGGACCCAAAAGAACGAATGAGCCTGATCAGAAAAACCTGCTAAAGACTTGATCAGCTGTTTGACAAAGTCTGAAGACTTCAACAGCTGAAGACTAAAGTACTGAAGACTTCAAAAGCTGAAGACCAAAGTCTCAAGATCAAAAGCTGAAGACCAAAGTCTGAAGATCAACAGCTGAAGACTAAAGTACTGAAGAATTCAACAGCTGAAGACTAAAGTACTGAAGACTTCAACAGCTGAAGACCAAAGTCTGAAGATCAACAGGTGAAGAACAAAGTACTGAAGATCAACAGCTGAAGTACAAAGACTGAAGACATCAGCTGATGACAAGAGCTGAAGTTCAAGTACAAGTACTGAAGCCTTCAGAGTTTGTTACAACAGCTGAAGAAGCATTCTTCAATTGTTGTGATGGTTTCCTTTCAGTAGTTTCTTTTTGTTTCAGTATTGTAAAACGACTGAAGAGCATGTTCTTCAGTCGTTGTAGTTTCAGTAGTTTCTTTTCAGTAGTTGTAGTGATAATTAACACTTAGCATTTTTGTAAGAAGATGTCAGCTGTTTGACATCTTCAGTAGTTGTGTTAACTATCAGTAGTTTGAATAAATTCTGTTAGATGTCACTATCAAGTGACATCAGCAGACGTCACATCTCCTATATAAGAGGTGCTGACCTAACTGTATTTGTGACATTCTGTTACCACGAAAGCGAATATTGAATGAAATATATTTTGCAGAATTCTCTCTATCTATAACCGTTTGTTCTTACCTTGAATATCTTTTGTGTTCTTGTGAATTGGCTAATTCATTGTTTGTTTTCCGCTGCTATACTCTCAAATCAATCAAACGTAGATCACTGATCCTAACAATTAGAGTTCCATAGTTTGTTGTCTTGGTATCTGATGAAGCCTTCTATTCTTTTACTCCAAGACCTGAAGTTTTCAGGGGTAATGATGGGAGCTTTTGTCATTGTTCCCATCTCTACCTCGGATTTGTTAAGGGCCACTGCGTGAGTGAGTGGTAGGGAGGAGTAAAAACAAATTGATTTGGATGGTGAGATCACACAATCAAGAGCTGAAGAGCTCTGATACCAATTGCAGGATCGGTTTTTGTCACTTAAACACAATGTTTTTCTCTCTAACTCACCTAGAACAACACTCGGGTATATGAATAATCAATAAGAGTTGATCACAATATAGAAAGTAATAAAGAACACAATAAGATAATTTTCAGGATACTTTTATATATTGATTCTCAACTCAGAATACAAGACTCTTACAACCAGATGATATCCTACAATGAGTTACAAGGAGAAGCTATATATAATACTATCTACAGCCGGATAGACTTTGATACCAGCTGAGATCCTATAGCTAAAGTCTATACTACAAGACTAAAGATTAAGGTATCTCAGATAAAGTCTTATCTGAGATTTGGTAGTCAGGACATGTCCCTGACTTACCTTTTGTCACCAACTAAAGTCAATAACATGTACAATCATGAAAAGGTGAACAGTGGAATAAAGTATGGTCAACAACTGGCTCTTTAGGAAGAAGCCATGCTGTATCAGAAGTCTGTAGCGGAGTGTCAAAGACCATACTTGTGTCCAGTGGTTCATAGCAGTGTCTTTCGAAGGTTAAATGGCTTCGGAAGAGTAAGTGCTTCCGAAGCCACTTATACTTCGGAAGAGGCTGCTTCTTCCAAGGCTTGGAGACTTCTTCTTTTCATCATTCTTCGGAAGTGGTCTTCAATTATTCCTCTAAGACGTGAACTTCGGAAGTATACACTTGAGTTCGGAAGTAGAGTTCTGTCTTCGGAAGTTGATCTTGCATTTTGTCTTCGGAAGAACTCTACAACCTTTGAAAGTTCCATGCTAAGCTTCGGAAGCCTTTTGTATGCAGCACCAAAATAACTTAAGTGACATAGTTTTGGTTGCATTAACCTTGTTCTTGATCCAACAAATACAATAGATGAAAATGAAGGAATGTATGTTGAAAGTGATTATGATGATCCGGTTGACATTGTAAATGTTAATAGAGGAGCGTGTGTTGAAGCCAATAACATAAATGAGAATAAAGCATTGCATGTTAAAAATGATTTCAATATGGATGAAACTAAGGATGATGGTGATTTGAATCCAGATGATAGGAACAATATTAATGAAGCTAAGGTTAATATAAGAGATTTTAGGTCATTATTGATGGTTATGTTGAAATAGATGCTAATGTAAATGGTAATGCAGATGGTTATGAGATAGAAATTAATAATGAGCAAATTTCTAATGGGTTAGAATCACATGAGAATAGTAGTAGCCTAAAAAAGAAGATTAAAGACTATAAGGAAGGAGAATGAAAACAGATCAAGATTCTATATTGGTTAAATGTTTGGAACTAAGAAGAAGTAACAAAAATTGATTAGGGAACATGATTTTGAAATAAGAAGACAATCAAGAATTCTAAAGGATGATACGAAGATGGTTAGAGCAGTTTGTTAGGGTGATATTCCCATATTTGAGTTTGTAGATAGGGTCAACAAGAAACATCAAGTTGCTGAGTCTAGTAGTTCTAATAAAGGTAAAGGACGAAAAATAAAAATGTTGGAGGCAGGGAAAAAGACAAACTCATAATGGTATTTATAACCTTACATGCTTGTGCTTGGCAATATCTAAGACATGGGTGGTCAAAAACACTGATAAACGAACATAAATACCTTCAAAGAAAAAACATTAAAGCATGCACAACTACTTTTCTTTCAAAACAACTTATGGGTAACTAGAGGAAAATCCTACTATTCTGATGGAAGTAGTTCAAAAGCAATTTTAAGGAAATTAGGAAGTTGGAGGACCTCAAATGAAAGCTTTCCGGCCTAACACATAGTTTTGGCCCAGATTCATGGTGAGTACAACTCTTAGTATTATTTGGATGGATTGATGAACACGAATCCTGGTACAACACTAAATTAGAGATCAACCATCAATTAACCCACCACATGAACAAAAAATATCGAAAAGGGGATATGTGTGTTTAGGTTCTTTAAAATTAGGACTTAAAGTAATTGGGTAAGATCTATTAGGTGTGAGGCCTTCGAGAAAGGTCCCTTTACACACCAAGTTTTAAGTGCAGTAGGTATTAACCATTACAATGGTCTTCACCCGGTTCCTTATGCAATATTAGAAGCTGAAACTTTCAATTGTTGGACTTGGTTACCTACAATGCGTTGTTGTTGATTTGGACTTAGGAGGCAACTTAAACTTTATATTTGTAACTGATAGGCAAAAGATATTCCTGTTTACTTTAAATTGTTTAGATTATAATTGAAAACTTTAATTCAAACTATTATAAGTGACATGGTTTCATATGTTTTTCATGTTTAATTAGTAAGGCATTATTCTTGCATTGGCTAAGGTAATCCCATATTCTAAACATAGATATTGTCTCAAAAATATCAATGAGAATATGAGACAAATTGTAAGGAAAGATATATAATGATTTGCTATGAAAAATTACCATGACTAAAAAGGAAATGGATAAACTGAAGAAGTTCAAAAGTGATGCACAAGTTTGGTTATCTGAAAAAACACCCAAACACTAGGCAAGATAACCTTTCTCATGTAATTATTATTGATTATTAAGTTATTACATATGCATGTCTAAAACACTTGTATAAGTATAATTAGGGCAATCTTAGATGTGATGCTCAATAATATGTGTGAAGTTATGAATTTCAACATTAAAATCATATGGTAATAATATTTCTACTAATACATTGTTGACAGGTATACTATGATATGGAATGGGGGAGAACATTATCAAGTATATGGGCCATTTAATGATCACTATGTGGTGAACATGAGTTAGGGAGTTGTGTATGCAGAAGATGGGAACTCACTATCATACTCTACAAACATGCAATGGTAGCTATCTAGAATAAAATGGCAAATTGATAGGCAGCTGGCTAATATAAAAGTTTTTCATTTCTATTTACAAGATGGAAAGTAGTTTACAAGTCCAAGGTCTATCCATGACAAAAATCTCAAGTGTCAATAACTATTACACCACCTGCTTATCAAAAAGCTATTAGCAGGCCAAGAAAAACAAGGAATGGATGAGCAGTGAAGTTTGAACATGTTATTAAAGGATATAAATTTTCAAGAAAAGCAACATTAATGACATGTGGCGACTATAAACTTCTAAGCCATGACAGCAGGACTTGTTGAAGGGGTTTGTTTGTCCATTTACATCTTGTTTAACCATTTAAACATATGAAACGCAGCAGAATATACAACTTAAGTCATGTTAAAGTTTCTAAAAATTAACATGATTACGTGTAAACAACAAACCCATAACAAGAGGATCTTTATTATGTGAGAACTAGCATACAATAAGAAGTAACAACCCAATAACAACAAAAACGAGTCATACAAACTACCTTTAACAAAGCTGCTTAAAACTGATGATGAACTACCTTCCAAAAGGCTGCTGAAAAACGGGATTTGGATGAAGATGGGGCTGCTCTTGAATGACCAAAACATCAAGGTAGATGTCCTCAAGCTTCCATACCCACAAGCATGATGCAAAACACCTTTCTTGCTAGGATTTGTGCACTAAATCGCAAGAACATGGCTGCTGAAAACCGATTTTCAGCCTATTTTTCCTTCTTGGATGAGAGAAAAATAAATGGATCTTGCAAGTATGAGAGAGAGTGCTGAATGGGAGAGTGTGACTAGTGTTAAATTGGAGAGTAGTTTCAAGACACAAAATGACCAATAATGCCCCCGAAGGGGGCGGCCAAAATCTGTGTTTAAAATGGGTTCCCCCCATTTTTAAACACCCACTAATATGTTAACTAGTTGTATTGTTAGTTATATAATTAACCTTTTAAATATATAACTTAAACACACACTCTATTATTTGATGTTATTTAACAAACTTAAATAACATTACAAATAATGTCCATGAACAAAATATCCTTATAAGTTGTTCTTTCTCACATATAAATTATTTAGAAAACCCATTTTCTAAATTGGTGCAATGATTTAATTGTATGATCATATCATCAATTAAATACATATTGGTGTTTGCTAAACTTGTTATTGGGTATGACCCGACTTGGATCATTACGTACTAACCACATCAATATTCTATGTGTCTTGGGCATAAAGAATCCAACAATCTCCCACTTGCACAAGATTCATAGAAGATTGATGCAAGAAGTAAATACCGCCTAACATCGGTTTACTACCCTTAATACGCATGACTTAGAAGCCATTCAATAACATTATCCCCTTCAAGTATCCAACTTGAAATGTTTTAGGTGAATCAATCATTTATCCTTTTGTTACAGATGTCATGTTAAATCCAAGGACACAGAATGATCATTCCTTATTGATTTAACTTAATCAGGCCTTAGACATCATGCTCTCAACGAATAAGAGGAACAAATTCCATCTTGACTACATACGTTTCTCACAATCACCTTATGTCGTACCTGAACATAGCCTTATGTACTCACCAATATTTCAGATGAGCAAAAAACTAGCCCAAGGTGTAACACTTGGTGAATATCAAAACCCAATATGTATATCAGGTTGGAGGATACCAAATGATATTCGCCTTTACTCAAATTTACTTATGATCAATCAATGAGATTTTATGTAGTAAAATTTGAGACGCGGGTCAGTCCAATATTTGCATCCGACAAATATCTATGAACCTTGGTAGCAACCAATTGCTCTATATTCATACCTTATGAATATCTACCAATCCATGTTCATAATAGTCTTACATTCATATTTGTTCCCACAAATATGACCCACAACGGACATTTAGAATAATAAACATATTCATGGATGTAAACATGCTAAATAAAATATAACTCAAATATATAAAAGAGTTAAATATTACAATTGTTCCATATTTTATATGCTAAACAGATCAATTCCAATCACCAGAATATCGAAGTCCTAAGGCACAAGTATGACCCTCCTACTTTGCCCTCAGGAGGAGCTTCGTGAGTGGATCCTTAATGTTTTGATCTTTATGAACTTTATGAATACATATCTTTACCCCTTTTCAACTCCATCCTTATGATGTTGAATCTCCACTCAAGGTGCTTAGTCTTTTGATGAGTACGGGGTTCCTTGATTTGAGCAATCCCACCCACGTAATTACCAAATATTTCTAGGGGTTCTTGAATGGTAGAGACCACCCCTAGATAAGCAATGGACAAATTTATCCATGCAGCTTCCCAAACTGCCAATGAAGCGGCTATGTATTGGATTTTGTAGTGAACAATGCTACCGTGTCCTGCTTTGAACCTTTCAAGGACACTTCTCCTCCATTCATAATGGAAGTATACCCCCATTGTGATCGAGAATCATCTCGATCAGTTTTGGAAGCCTGCATCCGTGTAACCCTTTACAACGACTTTCTCTTCAATAGATTCGTATATTAGAAACATATCCTTAATCCTACTAAGGTATTTCAATATACTTTTAACAGCCATCCAATGGTTATTTCTATTGGTATCTACTTTGTCATACTTAATAAGCATGACTCGTCTGGTCTAGTGCATATCATCACACAAATGATGGATCCTATAGCAGATGCGTATGGGATATCCTTCATTTGATTTTGCTCATCCTATGAGCTTGGACATTGAGACGTAGTCAACGTTGTCCCTCTTTGAATAGGTACCATACCTTTCTAAGAGTTTTCCATCTTGAGCCTTTTCAAGATTTTATCAATATATGCACTTTGGTTTAACCCTATCAACCACCTCGATCTATCCTTATAGATCCTTATTTCAAAATATGGGCGGCTTAAACGAGATCTTATATGGAAAAACATATTCCAAGGTAGGTTTCAACACCTTCCAAGGTTGGAATATCACTTCCAAATAGTAGTGTGTCATCAACATAAAACATCAGGAATACAATTATGCTCCCACTAACTTTCATATATACACAACCTTCTCGATGCTTGTTTCAATCTATAGATTTATCACTTTAACTTGTATACTTTATTAGGATGTCGTGGATCGACAAAACCATCATGCTGAACTACATGAACAGTCTCTTCGAGATGTCCATTAAAAAAAGCGGCTTTGACATCCATTTGCCAAAACTCATACTCAGAATATGCAGTTATGGCACATAAAATCCTAATCGACTTTAGCATTGCCACAGGCGTAAGAGTTTCATCATAATCAACCAATTCAGTTTGATGAAACCTTATGCTATAAGTCTTGACATATAGGTATTCAAGTTTCCATGCATATCTGTTTTCATCTTGAAAAACCCACTTGTATCCAACCGGTTTGGAGCTAAGTGGAGGGTCAACCAATTCCCAAACTTGGTTGTTATACATGGATTGCATCCTTACGTTCATGGTTTCTAGCCATTTGTCCCAATCCAAATTGGACATAGCATCTTGGTATATGGTTAGCGTATAGGGGGCAACCACATAGCATCCATTCTTGGAATATTCATATCTTTTAGATGGAATACTAACTTTACCAGATTTGTGAACGTTTTGTGTGTATTGATCAACCTCTTGATTATCATCATCAAGCTCCTGTTGATAGCTAGTGTCAACCATAAGTGTATCGGCTTGTGGATCTTGATCCTTATCAAGTTCCACAGTTCTATATATCATTCCTTGATAAGGAACTCGGTTTCCAAGAACTTAGCCTTTCGAGCAATAAATACTTTTGCTGTGTTGAGTCGAAGAAATAGTATCCTATACAGTCTCTAGGACTTTCAACTAATCTACACTTTCTTGGTCGGTTCATATTCATAATATGAGCCTTAAAGAGCAATGCGAAAACCCAAAATGATAAAGGTGGTAAGCTCATAGCCATAATAAATTGAACCATATCCAAAAAGGGTTCAGTTTCTCCTTTATCAGAATGAAGAACATAGATAGTTATATAGAGTTGATTTTCTACTTCATTATTGAAGATTTTGAACATTTCAAAAGCCTGTAATTATGTGTCATCAAGTGCACACAATAATAGCGACTGTAATCGTCGGTAAAAGTAATGAAGTATCTTTCACCAATCTTTGTCATTGTCTTAAAAGGACCACATACATCCAAATGTATCATTCCTAATAAGTCTTTTGGTTCACACTTATCAAATGAAACATTTTCATTTGTTTCCAAAAGACCATTCTTTTGAAGTGTTTGAATCCAATTCTTGTTTATGTGACCAAGATGACGATGTCAAAGATAATAATAACTTAAACCCATTTTAAGTTTGTTGGTGCTTAATGTGTATAATGAGTTATTATAGGACGAATTATCATGAACCAATTCATGGATATCATCAAAAGGCATATCCTTAAAATGAAATACATCATCCATAAAACTAATATCATTATTTACAAACTTTAAATCATGATCATATTGTTTTAATAGGAAACGTTAATTATGTTCCTAGTCAAACTAGGTGCATACAAAATATTTTGAGAACAACTTCCAAACCATTTGAAAGTCTCAAAACAGAGTTTCCTGCCTTGAAGCGTACATTTCTTTGAACCCCTTTGCAACAATTGCAAGTATGAGTCTCACATCCGGTATCCAATACCCATGTGTTTGAAGAAATGACATTTAATACAATGTGTGAATCATGGAGATTGTATTTGAGGTTTGCCCAACATCCCTCTTGTCTTTCAACTCCTTGAGATAGGAATTATCCTATCTCTCCATACTCAAAGCATGGATCGTTCTCTGTTACCTTAGGCTTCATAAGCTTAGGTTTTTCGAGGTTTCGCTTTAACCTTTGCTTTGATGTATTCCTTTCCTTTGGCAACAATTGCCTTAGGATCGGGATTGGCCATTTCTTATAGCCTCCCTTATTGATCGAGAGAATAGGTAGAACCTCTCTACCCATACCTGCCTCGGTGCTTTGAGCATTGCGTGAAGTTCACCAATGCTCTTGTCCTACCCATTCATATTATAGTTTATTATGAATGTCTTAAACCTTTAGTTTGAAATCAAGGATCAAATCCTTGGCCAACTACTTTGAGACAGGACATTTAAGCATCATGAGGCTATCAATGTGGCTTTTCATCTTAAGAATATATAAGATGATATCGATTGGGTTTCTTCCATGTGACATGCATAAAGTGCCCAAACCGTTTGAAGCAATCTACTAAAGTTTGTTGAAAGAACAATTCCTTCAACTAGATTATCATGTCATATGCCCCATGATGCTCCAAACCCTTTTGGAGTTCGGGAATCATATTCCCAACATGAGGTAGGATACTAGCACAGAATCCTTAGTGTGCCTAAGCCAATCGTCAAAAAGGCCTTAACATCAACAGCGTTGGTTGGTAAGGTATGGGATCGTCAAGGACATAGGCCTTTACTCATTCTTGAGAACGATTCTCAATTTTGGAAATTGAGTCCATAAGGTAATTATGGTTAGGACTATCCCTCTCAAGAATAGATCTCAGTGATAGGGAAGGGACGATCGGGGTGGTAGCGTAATAGTTAGCGTCATCACTACAATAATTGACAAAATTCATTTTAGTATTTCTGATAAATATTTTAATCGTTAATACCCTTAAATGTCTCATAGACAATTAACAATTAAAATCTAGAATCCAACATTACATTTAAATGATGTTTAGGTGACCTTTATCCCGTTATTTAAATTAACAAGGTAGTCAACAGTTGACAATTGCAACCTATTGCAACTTCTAGTCTTATGGGATCGGTTAAACATCATATGTTTAGTCGGCATGTTTAATCCCATCAACACCATTGTACGCCATGCTTCGGTGACCCTAATCACATGGTTTCCAATTCAAGTCATCCTACTTACACACACGTGTGAGTTTTCACATACAAGCGGTTAGGTGACCTTTATCCCACGAGTACGTTAGACTCACCTCAAAGATACAAGTTCCCTACAAGTGGTTAGGTGACCTTTATCCCACAAATAGTTCCGAAGTGATTCGAGTGTCGTGTAAAAGGATGGTGATAGACTTGTTACCAAAGGGATTTAAGTTTCCATTAATTCTAGACATGAAAACTCTATCTACCTTGTATTCGCATGCTTTCAAATACATGGTACCCTATGGTTCCTTTTTATAAAACCCATTTTATTATGAAATCATTAATCCTTTTAATAACCATTTATAAGTCACTTAATGTTTAGGAACCAAAAATTCAGCTTGTTATGATAATTTATTCAGATTGTCAAGCATATCCATATATCAAACAATCAACATAAAAGGAATAATCAAACAAGCATATATCCAACAATCATATGTGCATAAGCATAGCTACTATTGTGACCATACTTGTTTGCCATCACAAGTGTGGTCATTAGGTCTTTTCTAAGGGTTAATAACAACACAAAATTGAGATCACAATGGTTCTCCCACTTGATGTCGCATCCGTATGCTTCAAGTCCACTTTGTGTCATCCTTTTGTGCTTCCTTCCCGAGCATCTTCATTTACATAATATATATCCTAATACATATTTTCTAGTAAAAGAGAAATAATCCTAATCTATTATTACATCCCAATGAATAAATAGATAAATTACAAGCACAAAACTTACAACCCAATTGAACGAAAATGACCAAAACAAACAAGCAACCAAACCAAAACAACACAAGGTCTAAGCTAGGTTATGCACTATCAAATGAACAATCACAAACATCATTCAACAAACAAAAAAAACCCCATCAAACCCCAATTTTCAGCCAACATAAACTGAAAATTAGGGTTTGTTTGTCCAAACAAACAATAACCAAAACATATCAACCAATTGACATTCCTATCTTTCAAAGTTTAATCATAAGCATGAAGATATAACTTTGAAAGACATGGGGTTTATTAAATCAACCAAAATCAGTCTCTAATGAGAGATAAACATCCTTTAAAACCAATTTTACAAGGATAATGATGCTAGTTTCCACATAACCGGCTCTAGATGCCATTGAAGGGGTTTGTTTGTCATTTACATCTTGTTTAACCATTTAAACATATGAAACGCAACGGAATATACAACTTAAGTCATGTTAAAGTTTCTAAAAATTAACATGATTACGTGTAAACAACAAACCCATAACAAGAGGATCTTTATTATGTGAGAACTAGCATACAATAAGAAGTAACAACCCAATAACAAACCAAAACGAGTCATACAAACTACCTTTAACAAAGCTGCTTAAAACTGATGATGAACTACCTTCCAAAAGGCTGCTGAAAAACGGGATTTGGATGAAGATGGGGCTGCTCTTGAATGACCAAAACATCAAGGTAGATGTCCTCAAGCTTCCATACCCACGAGCATGATGCAAAACACCTTTCTTGCTAGGATTTGTGCACTAAATCGCAAGAACATGGCTGCTGAAAACCGATTTTCAGCCTATTTTTCCTTCTTGGATGAGAGAAAAATAAATGGATCTTGCAAGTATGAGAGAGAGTGCTGAATGGGAGAGTGTGACTAGTGTTAAATTGGAGAGTAGTTTCAAGACACAAAATGACAATAATGCCCCCAAAGGGGGCGGCCAAAATCTTGTGTTTAAAATGGGTTCCCCCCATTTTTAAACACCCACTAATATGTTAACTAGTTGTATGTTAGTTATATAATTAACCTTTTAAATATATAACTTAAACACACATTCTTATTATTTGATGTTATTTAACAAACTTATATAACATTACAAATAATGTCCATGAACAAAATATCCTTATAAGTTGTTCTTTCTCACATATAAATTATTTAGAAAATCCATTTTCTAAATTGATGCAATGATTTAATTATATGATCATATCATCAATTAAATACATATTCGTGTTTGCTAAACTTGTTATTGGGTATGACCTGACTTGGATCATGACGTACTAACCACATCAATATTCTATGTGTCTTGGGCATAAAGAATCTAACACTTGTAGGGGTTAATGAATGTGTTGTTGAACTAGCACGTGGTGGTTTATGTTTTATTAATGCATGGTTCATGGTTAATGTTTGAACAAGTTGTTTGGTAAATTTTATAATCAGTTGTGGTTTCCATTGATAATCATGTTGAATTCTTTTGTATTAAAGTTTGGGTATTATGTAATGGCAAGATGGTGGTTTATGTTCTACTAAATGCATGTGTGCTTCATGATATTTCTTAAATATATGTAATGCATGTTTAAAATATCATAGTTGTAATCTATTGTTTTTTTGGATGGTCATTCATTGTTTATTTGGTAATATTTATTTACTGAGGTTGTTAAAATATTTTCCAACACAAAAGAGGAAACAATACAACATTAAAATTGTTTGCATATCCCATAAGCATAGTCAAACAATACAATAATCCAAAATTTGTACATTTGCTTAATATAATATTAGTTAAAACACATTAACTTAGTACATTTTCATAGCATATAAAACTACAATAATCCCAATCTAGGTTATAATCAAACACTTCTAGCATTTCCTTGATTCAGCTCGACTAATTTAAGATTTTTTCGAGTTCATGTTTGTGTCTTTAACAACACAAATATTTCACACATTTGTAGTACAAACTATAAGGCCCCATTCCCAGAAGACTAACAGTTAGTCGATCATCGTACATACAACATAAAATATACATTTAAATTTACTAAAACATTGCAACGGAATACCTTAGAAACCATTTCATATATTAATGACTGCTTTTGCAAAATAATACATCATTCTTAACAGTTACAAAACATCATTGTTTGCATTACATCACAAAAACATCATAGTTATACAAATGGATGCCTTCTGAAAATGCCATGTAGTGGCACCCGTGCTATCCTCAGCAGCAATCACCTGCCAACTCGAAAATACATAAAAAGTCAGCGTAGCTAAGTGAGTTATAATTTTATAAATAAAATACTTTACTTTCTCTTAAAACTGTTTTTTACTTTCGTATGTGATCATGCATCATACGTAGAAATAGATAATCTTATTATTATCTTTCATCATCACTCAATGTACGTCATCATTATCTTTCGTTCTCATTCATTGTCTTCATTACCATACATTTCGTACATATATCATTATCTTTCACTTCTCATCCGGACCAATGCCATGTGCTATACCCCAAACATTATGCACGGAGTTGGTTCCTAGGCCTGAGTTCTATGAATAGACCCCGAACATTATGCACAAAACCTGCTACAGTACCTGGGGCAAGCGACAAGGGTCTCATACATATGGTTAATCACAAGGAATAGACCCCAGTGTGCATCCTTCTGGGATAGCTAACCCGCACACAGTTCAGCTAACACCCTTCATTGGGTGTGAACCTCCTTACTTTGCTTGCAAGACTTTTCATTCCTTCTTTCATCATAAGTGCATGCATTCATTCATTCATCATGTTCCTATTTTCATTATCATTAGCTTCCACTTTCCTTTACATAATACTTTACATTTATTGATATTAACAAACCACACAAAGCCACGGGAATATACATCATAAGGAACATAAAAAAAACATACATAACATAAGCATGCATAAAAACATCATCATCATCATACAACATCAATTAATTAGCAAAAGACTCATATAGTGAACGTACATCCCCCCGAGAACATCCCAAGTCCAAGCCTAAAACTTACTTTTTTCCCAAAATTCTAGAAATTTTTCTAAGTCTTTAGGCGCATGAGCCCTATGTAGGCGCATGAGCACTATGCAGGCGCATGACCTTTAAGGTGCATGGGAATACTTCGGTGAATGGGAATCGATTGGTTATTCCTTTCCGTTCGTATCTCTTTCTCCAATTTCAGTCTCGAATAGGCTATTCAATCCATTCTAAATTCGATTAAGCAAGGCATAATTGAAAATGAATCGAATTATTCATTGGTCAAAATATAATAAGTAGAATCTGAGCACTGATCCGCCTGTGAAAGAAAGCTTTCATCGAGAACTTGTACAATCGATGCCATAGAGATAGCCAACTCTATGGTAGTTTTGTTCACGATAGTCTGTTTGCTTTCACCGACTATACCCGCCTTAATTCCCTCATTCAGGACAGATGGAACCAGGTTAAGGATCCTGTCTTACAATAGGTTGTCTGGGACCATACCTGGGGAACTGTGCTAATGAATGGTGGGTGCATGGATAATGCTATGGATTCGAGTGAGCGCATGACACTATTTGGGTGCATGGCCAAACACTTAGTCAATTCAGGAAACTTCTAGGCGCATGGGGACTATGCAGGCACATGAGCCTAACTTAGGTGCATGAGTACTTAGGCATATGGTAGTTGGGCACATGGGAACACTGCTTTAATTTTGGTATAAACCTAGGTGCGTCGGAACTATTTGGGCACATTTACTTCAGGCGCATGGGGACTTAGGCGCATGAGCAAATAACTTTAATCAACAATCATAATTTCAGTCCCAAATCCAATTCTAAGATGTTCTTAGTTCTTACATTCTAAGCATATGTAACATAACCATAACATTACATACACCCAAATCACACCCCACACACATACACATTCGAACTTACATAAACGTACAAATACCCACTTTTATAAAAACATACATACATGCATTTCCAGCCCCAAAGAAGTTTAAAACATGTAAAATATAGGTTCTAGAACTCACCTTATGCAACTTTGAGGCAAGACTTCCTTCAAACCCGAAGGTTGTGAGTGCAAACACCTAAAACCCACCCAAACACACACCCAAACACACACAAACACATATAAGCACATACCGAGGCTATAACCAGCTAAGAACACTTAAAACATCGGATTCTTACCTTGAAATCTGAATTCTTGTTATTTAAAAACCCGAAAAATCTTTTAATTCTTTGTCTCTATCCGAGTACAAAAAGTGATGGAACATGGAAGTGCGCAACCATGCCCACTTTTATACAAAATATATTAAAATTTAGTACTTCTGCACATTCAACCCCTTAACTTGGGTTAAATTGCATTTCTTTCTCTTTTGTTACCCATAATTGTTATTTCTCATCATTTAAAATTTCCGAGTGTGCAAGTCCACCCTCCTTATATAGGTTTCATCCCTGAAACCTATTATTCCTCAAATAGTTATGGGTGATGATGTCTCATTTCTTCTTCAATCTCCCATGTAAACTCGGATCCCTTCCTATGCTTCCATAGTACTCGCACTAAGGGAACCACTTTATATCGTAATATCTTCTCCTTATGATCAATGATTGCCACTGGTTGCTCAACATAATTGTGCTGCTCATCTACCTCAATGTCCTCAAGTGGTACAACCATGTCTTCGTCAGCTAAGCAATTTCATAGATGAGATACATGGAATGTCGGGAGAATTCCACTTAACTCATCAGGTAATTCCAACCTATACGCCATCTCTCCTACTAGAGGAATGATTCAAAAATACCCTATGTACCTTGGGCTCAACTTATCCTGCTTTCTAAACTGAATGATGCCCTTCCAAGGTGAGACCTTTAGCATAACTCTATCACCCACCTTGAACTCAATCGGTCTACATCTTTTGTTGGCATAGGACTTTTGTCTATCCTTTGCTGCCTTCATAAAAGCTTTTATCTTTTCTAGCTTCTCTGTCATAGCCTCGATCATGTTAATACTTCCCAACTCCTTCTGACCAATATCAGCCCAACAAATGGGCGTCTACATCTCCTACCGTATAACATCTCGTAAGGGGCATACTAATGCTGTCATAATAGCTATTATTATACAAGAATTCAGCTAATAGTAAGTGGTCATCCCAATTTCCTCCATAATTGATGACGTGTGCCCAAAGCATATCTTCTAGGTTTTAATGGTTCTCTTTGACTGACCATCTGTCTGTGGACGATAAGCCATGCTAATGTGTAACCACGTCCCCATCACATCATGAAATCTCTTCCAAAACATGGATGTAAACCGGGTGTCACGATCAGACACAGTAGACACTAGTACACCATGACGAGTTACAATCTCCTTGAAGAACAATATGCCAACCTCTTGGATTATTACATCTCACGGATCGGTAGAAAGTGAGCACTCTTCGTCAAACGATCGACCATGACCCATATGGCATCATACCTTCTCGCGATACATGGTAACTTCGTAATAAAGTCCATGGTGATATGCTTCCACTTCCACTTGGATAAATCTAACGGCTGGATCTTATCATACGGCTTTTGATGCTCCGCCAACACTTGCAAACAAGAAATGCACTTACTCACATACTCCACTCGTCAACTTCATACCCGACTACTAATAATCTTTCTTCATATCTTGATACATCTTTGTAGCATCGGAATGAATGGAGTATCGAGTCTTATGGGCTTTATTCATGATTCTTCCCCGTAGATCCCTATAATGAGGAATCCATATTTGTCCGAATCGGGTTTCAACACCGAAAGTGTTTTTACCTAACTCTGCAACCACACCTCTTCTCCTTTCAGAGTTAAGACGATCTTCTTTCAACGCCTTGTGTTGGAACTCCTTGACCTGATTCATCATATCGGAGGTCATAACCAATTAATAAGCATTCACCTGAATCGGTGTAGGCCTCTCCTTTTGGCTAAGGGCATCCGCCACTACATCGGCATTGCCCGGATGGTAATGGATCTCGCAATCATAATCCTTTATAAGATCCAACCATCACCTTTGCCTCATGTTCAAATCCTTCTGTTCAAAGAAGTACTTCAAGCTCTTGTGGTCAGTGAAGATAGTGCACTTCATCCCAAATAGTTAGTGCCTCCAAATTTTTAATGCAAAGACCACAACTGCTAGCTCCAAGTCATAAGTAGGATAGTTAACCTCACGAACCTTCAGTTGTCGGGATGCATAGGCTATAAGCTTTACTTGCTGCATCAACATGCAACCCAACCCCGAGTAAAAAGCATCTGAATAGACTACCAAATCCTCACTTCCTTTGGGTAATGACAAGATAGGAGCCTGAGTCAACCTTACTTTTAACTCTTCAAAAACCTTCTCTTGCTCTTGACCCCATACAAACTTCACATCTTTATGGGTCAACTTGGTTAATGGGGAAGCTATCTTAGAGAAGTCCTGGATGAACCTTCTATAATATCCTACGAAACCCAAGAAACTACGGATCTCGAATGGGGTCTTTGAAGACTTCCATTGCATCACAACTTCCACTTTAGTCGGGTCCACCATAATCCCTTCTAGATTCACCACGTGACCCAAAAACTAAACTTCACGTAACTAGAACGCGCACTTGGAGAACTTAACATACAACTTTTCCTTTCTCAAAGTTTACAATACTTCAAGAATGAGATGGCATGCTCCTCCTTGCTATTTGAATAAATCAGGATATCATCAATAAACACAATCACTAATTTATCCAATTTCAGCCGACACACATTATTCATCATGTCCATCAAAGCAGCTCGCATGTTAGTTAAACTAAAAGACATAACGAGAAACTCGTATTGTTCATAACACGTATGAAAAGTTGTTTTAGGAATTTCCTGCTCCTTCACCTTCAACTGATACAACCAGATTAGAGGTCTATCCGTGAGAACCAATTGGCACCTTGGAGCTGATCATACAAGTCATCAATCCTCAGCAACGGGTACCGATTCTTCATCATCAACTTATTCAACGGTAGTCAATGCACATCCTCATACTATCATCTTTCTTTTTGACAAATAAGACAAAAGCACCCCAAGAAGAGATACTCGGTCTAAGAATCCTTTATCAAACAAATCTTGTAGTTGCTCTATTAATTCATTCATCTCGGAGGGGGCTAGGTGATATCGTGCCTTAACGACATGCTAAGCACCAGGAATCAAGTCAATCTGAAACTCGATCTCATGATTCGGTGGCACCCCTGGTAAATCCTCTGGGAACACGTCCGGGAAGTCACACACAGCCGGTACATCAAATAGTTGTGGTGTTGACGTGTCCACATCCTTCACGTAGGCTAGATAGGCACTACATCCAAGCCTCATGCACTTTCCTGCCATTGCCATCGAAATCACCTTTGGAATCGTAGTAAATCGATCACCGTAAGTCGTCACTGAACTCCCCTCAAGCGCTGTCAATCGAATCATCTTCTTGCGACCCACAATATTCACCTCGTAGGCCGTTAACCAGTCCATTCATTGGACTACATCAAACCCACCTAGGGTCATTACAAACAGTCTAGTAGGAAACTTATGACCTTCTAACTTTAGGTCACAGCCTTCTAATAGCTCATAAATCCTAATAGACTTACCTAAGGTTGTTTCTACATTAAAGTGCTCATCAATATTTCTACTACTAATAGGAAGATTAGCATAGATTGTAATAGAAATAAAGCTCTTACTAGCACTAGAGACAAATAAAAAAGAGTTTGGTTTACTAGAAAGGTACCTGACACAACATCAGGGTCCGTCTTAGCCTCCTCCTGGTTTATTGTGAACGCTCTAGCGCTCACCTTGTTCCCTTTGGTTCCTGCCTTCTTCCCTGCCTCAGAATTCTCAGCGCTCGGCTTCTTGCAGTCCCTTCTCATGTGGCCCTCTCTACTACAATTAAAACACTTTGCCACCTTACACTCTATAACCATGTGGCCAGGCTTCCCACACTTGAAGCATAAATTCAATCCCCACCTACACTCACCGGTATGCTCCCTTCCACACTTGCTACACCTTTTTGACCCTGCACCTAGTGTGACAACATGCTGGTCATCCACCCTCGTAACCATAGTGTTTGGGGCGGCCCCACGATGCCCAAACCTCTTCCTATTCCAATTCTGATTACCACCACCTTTCTTGCTCACCTCACCCACGACCACCTCTCTTTCATCATGCAGCCTTCCCGCCAGATCAACTACCAACCTAAATGTAACCGGTCAGGTGGCGATCATGTGCATGCGAATATCCACCGATAAGCCATGAATGTATCTTTTAATCTTTCGTGACACAAGCATCACCTGATCCGGCACTAGTTGTGCCATCTCGTTAAACTTTATGGTGTACTACTGATGCATCATGGTTCCCGCCTCCAGCTATAGGAACTCCCTCTCCACCTTGTCTAACTCCTTATGCGGACAGAACTCATCGATCATCAACTTCTTCAACTCACTCCATCTCATTCTTCCAATCGCCCTACTACCCTCGGCTTGGACAATACTATGCCACCAACACAAGGTCGAGTCCATAAATGAGTAGGCAGTGAACTTCCCCTTCTGGTCTTCCCTGCACTCGCTGATGTCGAGTACTACCTCCATCTCTCGCACCCACCCATAAGTAGCAGCAATAGGGCCATTGCCATCAAAAGTCAGGGGCTTGCATCTTTTGAATTCCCCATAGTTATAGCCTTGTGCTACCTGATGCACAAGCTCTTCTCCTCTGTTTTCATCACTAGAGACAACCTTCTCACTCTCCGATTGCTCCCTTCCCCTCGAGGACCTATTAATCTCATTCCTCCAACTTCTCACATAGACTTGATCACTTAGGTCACCAAAGATGACAGGATCATCTACATGACTTGGTGAACCTCTTCAACCACAGGCTCCTTCACCAAGGCCCCTAAATTCACACTCTCATCACCACCCTCCGAATGAGGGGCCTCGGGCTCTTCATGTGCCATCTTGCCAACTTTAGACTTTCCTCTCGTGACCCTGGTCCAGCACCACATCCACCATGATTTACCTCCAACCATCCTCTAAACACGCTAACACCAAGTTGATTGTTCAAGATAATAGCTTACTTTATGTTTTGTATAGTAAGTCCCTAATTATAGTGGCCAGTTGTGATTAGCCACTTACTTTACTCTTCATACCCCAACCATTTTTGTGGGATCAGTTTTTATACTCAACACAAGTATTTTATCTCAAATTCACTAAATAATACTCTGGTTTGTGATGAAGCGGAATCCTTCTACGAGTTTATGATAATATACTAATTAAATTAAAGCAAAACACAAGTGAATAGTTTTTAAATATACTTGTATATATTATTTGTCAACTCAAAGAATTACAAGACTATTACAAGCATATTACATGATTTACAGTGAGTAACTACATATACTACCACCTATGGTCAGATATACTTTGTTACTAGCTAGAAACATTATACTAAAGCAATACCACAAGCTAAAGTTAAGGTATCTTAGATAAAGTATTATCTAGGATATGATAGTCATGACATGTCCATGACTTGCCTTTTGTCACCAACTAAATTTCGCAACTATACAAGCTCATAAAGGTGAACACTTGAATAAAGTATGGTCAACTTCATGGGTTATATAGAAAATGCCATGCAAATATCAAAGATCTACAGTGGAGTGTCAGAGGGACCATAGTTATGTCCACTAGTTCATAGTAGCCACTTCCGAAGGTTAACTGGCTTTGGAAGAACTTGTTCTTCTGAAGCCACTTATACTTCAAAAGTGGATACTTCTTCTGATCCTTCCTTGGGACTTCATACTTCAAAAGTTGTAGTCTTCATTTTTTCTAAGTGTTGAAGCTTCGGAAGAGAAGAGACTTTGTCTTCGAAAGTTGGAGTTGTCCTTCGGAAGTTGATCTTGCACTTGACTTCGAAAGAACTCCATTTGTCTTCCGAAGTTCCACTCTTAGCTTCGGAAGTCCATTATTAGTTGTACCAAAAATAGTCTAAGTGTTTGGGTTTGGTTGCATCAGCCTTTCTAGATCCAACAAACTCCCACTAGGCTAATTCTACCAAAACTTACTTCTTGTTGCTTCATAACCTTCAGCACCACGGACAAAAGATGTTTGTTAGTTTCCTTTTTCTTCCCTAAAGTTGTTCTAAGAAGTTTTTATAAGTCATTAGTGGACATGAGATCCAGTTTGTCACCCTGAATGACATGTACCCTTTGTTATGCCCTCTTAGGAGAGTTAGTTGACGGGAGTTGTAGTCATATTCCTATCTAACTATGGATTCAAGTTCGAACCTTCAATTATTTTAAGAAAGGCTTTGCCATTGGTTTCTTATCCTTCACGTTCCTCCTCCTGTTTAATGTTGGACCTTGCAGTCGGCTTGGCTAGATGAATGCTGCTGAGATGATTCCTGATATGAGTAGCTATCTTGGAGTTGGAGGGGTTGGAGAGGCTTCTCTACTAACTCAGTAATTTCAAATCTAGATAAGTGTAACAGAGAGGAGGCATTGAGCCTATTTGTCTCACCATTCTCTCTCCCAACAACAAAGTTGTAAGAAGAGTCTTCCAACCTCCACTAGATAATCTTCTTTCTTGGTACAAGGGGCTGACTAGGAACCATGTCAGCTTTCTTTGTATCCAGCAGAGTCACTAGCTTTCTTCTTAGCTTCTTCTCTTCATCGTTTAGAGAATCAGAGTTGAGGCCAAGGAGGTTTGCAGCTTGGTCTAATGTTCCTCTAGGCAGATCAAGGATTGATCCCTTGTGAGGAACATGAGGAGCCATCAATAAAGAGTCATTTGATAGACTCCTCCTCACAAGAGATTCATTCAAAGTTTTTTACCTCGTGAGCTTCATCTTGATCTCCTTAAATCCTCTAAGGAGAGATGTTTGGATGAATGAGAGGATGACTTGGTTGGTTGTTTGGTGGGACAGGTTTGGGTTCTGGGTAAGGTTTTAGGTTTTAGGATGGGTAGTTGTCGTGGTTGTTTGGATTCAGTGGGTGAGGAAGTGGGTAAGGTTGATAATATGGGTTCAGGGTGTAAGGCTTAGAGGTTGGTTTAATTTTAATAGGGAAAGGGAAAGGGATATGTTCAGGTTGAGGCTATGGTTATGGAGTGGATAAGAAAGTCATTCCCTGTACTCTTCGGTACATCTCTTTCCTTCTTCCTGAGTGTATGTCAGCCTTTATTTCCCTAACAATACTTGTACGCTCTTCGCAGACATGGGACCCACCTGCCTACTAGAGAAGCCATGAGCCTCGAGATAGTCCTTCATCCAAGCTTTATCACCTATCTTCTTGGTTCCAGCAAGTCCTACTTTCCTCTTTCTTCTTCTTCTCCCTCAGTTTTTCTCTTGCAACTTTCTTTCTCTCTTTCTCCAATTGATCTTGTTGTTTGTTGAAGAGCCATAAGATCATATCATTATCATGGGAAGACAGTTCTTCTAGAGAGAAACCCCCAGAGGTTAGGAAAGTTATCTATTCCCTCCTTAGTTGCAGATCACTTCCCTTTTCTTCCTCTCTCTTTCCTCCTCTAAGGCCAGCCTTGCTACTTCTTCCCTTTGTCTAATCAGCAACATGGTTGCCTTTTCCAGATTAGTTAACTCCTTTAGTGGTAGCAGGAGCACATCTTCATCAACAGCTCCAAGGTTGATAAGTCTGTCAATGATCTCCATCCTTTTTCTGTTGTTGATAGCCTCCTGGTTAGCTACAGTTGCTTTGCTACTTGCTGCTAGCAACTTCCCAGTTGGGAGTTTACCTTTCTTCTTAATTTTTTTCTAACCTTGCTTCCTCCTAAAGCTCTTTCTCAGTCATATTCCTCTTTCCTTTGACATATTTGGAAGTTCTAGACCTTGGGGGTTCTTGGAGGGATCTCAGGCTGAGAGATGATAGTTAGAGCTTGTTGTAATGGTGTGTAGTTTGAGATAGGGTGTGGGTGAGAAAGTGCTCACTATTCACGTTAGATGCCAGCTCTAGAATTGCATCTATGATTATTAGATCCTCAGAAAAGGAGAATAGTCCTTCAGCAACTTCCATCTCAGCTTCGGAAGATTTACGTTGTTCTTTCAAAGCTTTGAATTTCGCTTTGGAAGCCTGAGGAAATGCACTATCTATCCTAATTTTTTCAGTTGTTGGAGCATCAATCCTCATTTCCCCTTCGAAATTAATCTCAGGTTCCATGGGGGCCTTAGGTTGACGAAATTCTTCCACAGTGGTAGAAGGTGCATTTATCCTTTGAAGTTCTTCAGCTCCAAAGTACATCATAGCTGCATCAGGGCAAGGCTGATCTAAAGAAGATCCCATCATGATCATGAAGAAGATGCTATTGAGATCTCTGAGCATCCTTGGGTCCATTTGTAGGACAATTTGAGGAGGCTTAGGAAAAACTTTTGCTTTGGAAGTCGGGTATCTTAAAGTTAGAGAAGTTAAAGCCCGACTCTATGGTTCCACATATGTTTGTCCTTGAACACTCTCCCCCTTTATGGTAGCATTATCTTAAGAGCTAGATGAGCTAGAGGAAGAGGTCAATGAGACCTGAATATGTACATTCCTCATAGATCTCTCAATCTATTTTTTAGCTAGTTGAGCCATGAGATTTTCAATCTCAACTCGCTAAGTGGCAGACCTATCCTCTAAATTCTTCACCTTTGATTCAAGATTTGATACTTTAGAAAGTTGGTCTTGAATAGTGCTTTTCATACTTGGTCATCTTCTTTAAAAGAATCACAGGGATATGAGGTAATATACCTTGTATATTCATCCTCACTATCAGATGTGGTTTCTTGGCATCCTGGTTTCCCTTGCCGATTGGTGTCTCTTTTAGAGATATCAAAAGACACGGTTTCCATAGATTCATACTAAAAAATGTTACCACTTCCCTGAGGATCTAATAAGGCACCTTTAGTAGTGGTAGCTGAATCTACATGAATCCCCTCCACAATAATAGGACTCACCTCAGTTGGTTTTTGCTGATAGGAGATAGAGATAAGAGGTCACTCTAGGATTTGTTGATCCATAAAAGGGTATTAGGGATTAACTTCATTGCCACGAAAAGACTTAATCTTCTCATCAGTTCTTATAGTAGGTCAGTGAATGATATGGAAGTTAAAACTAACGACCCAGGACTTTGGACAATGTGTATTGGCATTGAGCCTTTGGTGGGGTTGTCCCTTTTTGGCTGCTCAGGGGAGTATAAAACCCTGAGAGCTTTCAGCTTGGGTTTTGGGCTCAATGGATTGAGACAGAGGAGACTCAATTTCCTTATTGAGGTCAAATATGAAGGATTGTAAGACCTCAGATTGAGTTTGGGCCCATGTTCCCACTCTAGTCTTTTTTGGATTGAACAGTAGAGGATTGTTCAATCATATTAGATTGAACAAGGGTTTATTTGGGTTGTCATTGGTAGGTATATTTGATGGGGTGAGAAGTAGGGTTGGCAATGTGAGGGTAGTTGCTCATGTGGTTTCATCACCTATGGGGTTAACAGGGATGTCACCAGGAGCCATTAGTGGACACTCTCTTCAAGACTTTGAAGATGGTGGGCCTTATTTGGGGAACTGGTAGGATAGCTGCACAGACAAGTAACTCTAGTCCATCTCATAGTTGATGATGTGATGAAGGAACCTGGGATACATGAAGAATATGTCCCTCTAGAGGTTCCCCATAAGGTTAGTCGGCACAAACTTTGAGTAATTGAACCATAGAATTTTCACTAACTCTTGAACTAGGCATCCTAGTTCATATGGTATTTGATCCCATCCCCTAGACTTATTAGACTAATAGTGGAGAAAAACATGGAGCAGAAACTTCCAGTTGTATGAGAAATTGAACATGTAAACAGTGTATTTGTTCACATCTCCACCATATCCGAGTTAGGTATATGTGATGTCTAGGTCTGACCTGGGAATTTAGTATGAGCACCTTCATCGTGAAGCTCCAGATGCTCCCTCATGAGTCGTTCAGTAATGATCAAACCCTAGCCCCTAATGATCGACCTTATTACCCTAACCCTATTTAGGGTTTCAATCTAACAGTTGCTCTAGAATTCAGCCATATGATTTGAGTAAATGGTGGGGTTAACACTCAGAGCAGTGTAATAGGTAGATTGGGTGAGAAAAAAGATGATATTTAAGAATTCAGCATCCTTGGATTGGTTGTGTTGAGGGTTCAGTGCCATTGTGCGAAAAAGGTTGTAGAGAAATAAGTTTGAATTTAGGTGAATTGAAGGTGAAGGAAAGTTTTGGACAGTGAATTTGGTAAAAAATTAAAATGAAGAGTCTGGATTATTTAAATGGGTTAAATGGCAGTTTTGGAGGTTGGATAAGGTGAAAAGATGGTTTGGGGTAAGATGCGACAAGGGCGGTAAAATTAATAACCATTTAAACGATTCTAACATCATTAATAAAATCTTTGCTTTTTTACTTTGTGGGGCCCAGATATTTCCGTTACACAACAAGGTCTTCTTTTGAGTATAAAAGATTTTTCAAGGTAATCTTCTTCTAAAGCCAATTTTACTTCAAAAGGTAAATTTCTTACTTCCAAGAGTAAAATGTGCTTTCGGAATGTAGAGTTCTATATGTTTCCGAAGTAGATCTGGTGTGTAATCAATGGCTTCTTCCGAAACTAAAAACACTTCCGAGAAGAAATTTTTTCTTGGAGAAATTTTGCTTTAGTAGATATATATGATATCTTCCGACGGTTAATTCCTCTTCAGAAAAAAATATACTTCGAATAATTTTAAAAGAACCTTTTGTAACAGGGCATAGATTGTTTTGACAAAAGACTTTACACATTTGGAAAAAAATTTCAAATGAGATAGACTAATCAATGATTATCATCCCAATAGCTATAATGAGATACTCAAATATTTGTTCATCAAAGGCCATGGTGAACAAATTAACATGTTGTTCATTTGAGTCAACTTTGTTTAGTTTGATCAAGACTTTTCTCATGAATATCTCTAATGAAATGATACCTGATATCAATGTGCTTTGTCTTGGAGTGCTATACTGGATTTTTAGTTATGGAGATTGCACTATTGTTGTCAATATGGATAGGAGTACTCATGAAGTTGAATTCGTAGTCTATCATCTCGTTCTGAATCCATAGTAGTTGAGCACAACAACTAGGAGCAACAATGTATTTAGCTTTAGAGGTAGATGTTCAATGCAGGATTGCTTCTTGCATTGCCACGAGATAATCCTTCCACCAAGAAATTGACATCCTCTTGATGTGGATTTCTTGTTGATATTACAGCCACCATAGTCACTATTTGAATAGCCGTAGAGATTGAAATTGTTGTTCCTTGGATAGCAGAGACCTAGTTTAGGTCCTCCTTTGAGGTTTCTAAGGATTCTCTTGGCAACAACTAGGTGAGACACCTTTGGAACAGCTTGATATCTTGCACAGATGCAAGCTGTAAACATAATATCAGGTCTACTTGGTATGAGATACATCAAAGAACCAATAATTGTCCTATACTGATGTTGATCAATATCCTCTCCCTTAGAGTCAAGACAGAGATTATGGTTTCTAGGTATAGGTGTCTTGGCCAGCTTACAATCTTTCATCTCAAATCTTTCTAAAATGTCATCGACATACTTACATTGATTTATAAAGAACCCTTCCTTCATCTGCTTCACCTGAATTCCAAGGAAAAAGTCCATTTTTCCCATGGAACTCATCTCAAACTTTTTCTTCATAATGCTCTCAAAGTCTTTGCATATTTGATCATTTGAAGAACCAAATATGATGTCATCGACATAGACTTGGATGAGCAAAATGTCTTTCCTAGGATTCCTTATGAAGATAGTCTTATCAATGGTATCTCTAGTGTATCCATTCTTTAGGAGAAATTAAGACAAGGTCTCATACCACAGCCTAGGCGTTTGGTGCAACCATATAGAGCTTTATCCAGCTTGCACACATAGTTGGGGTTTTGTGGGTCTTCAAATCCCGGAGGCTAACACATGTAGACTTCCCTATCTATATCCCCATCGTTGGACCCTGAAAGGATGATACATGCCAAATTAAGTGGTGGGTTGATGGTTGTTTTGCTAGATATCCCACAAGTCCAAGTATTAATGCGGATGAAGAATCTACAAAGAAGACAAGTATCGGTAAACCGCATTTGTATATGCGGAAGACATAGAACAAATGCTGACAAGCATTTGTTCTTCCATATTAACAAATGTGGATAGCCGGAAACAAATGCTAACATATTTGTACATCCGCATTAACTAATGTGGATGCTCGACAACAAATGCGCATAAGTTTTGTTCATCCGCATTTGTCAATGCTGATGACCAAACACTAATGCGAAGACAAAAAAGAAATGCTGATCAAGATCAACACATCCGCATTAGTCAATGTGGATGAACAAAAGAAATGTTGATGAAGACTTAGACTAGTTCTTTGATGTATAGGTCAGGGGTAGTTTAGTCATTTTGTAAAAGACATCTTGTCAGCCTATAAATAGTATAGAAAATCTCGTATGTGAGGTGACTATTGATAGAAATTATAGACAATCATAATATTTGTTTAGTCTTATGTTCTCAAGGTGTATTGTTAATGTTTAATACTCAAACCCTAGCATTCATTGTAACCGATTACCTTCATTAATACAAAGAGCATTTATGAGTATTTCTTGCTTTCAATGTTCCTTGATTATTTGATTCCGCCATACAATCATTGACTCAATCATAATATTTGGTCCTTGTAGAATATCAATCTCACACCCAGTCAATTGGTATCAGAGCTTTGGCTCTTGGTTCTTTTTCAGCTCTACCTAGATCTAAACAGAACTCGATTGATTTAGTGATTTAGTTACTAATAGAGTGTTCGACTACCTCTACTTAGTAAACTGAAGCAAGCTCTTCGATAGTCACTATTCATCTGTAATCATCTTCAACAACGAACCCATGAATAGAAACTTAGAAACATCAGCAGATCTGGTTACACATAAACCTATTTGAAGTATTTGGACTAGAGGGATTTAACAATAAATCTAATCATCATTCAAAGAAGTTAAAAACAACTGATTAAAATGGATTCACATAATTTGTCAGAGCTTAGTCATACTCCAAAAACCTCCCATGCTCAACACAAATTGAGTTTAAGTAATGGAAATCAGATTCATGAACTATATTATAGGTGTAGATCCAAACCATTGGATTTCAATATTTAAGGGCCTCATATTCCTGTGACACTTTCTACTGATCAGGCTACACTGTACAAAAGCTCAAGAATACCTATTGAGGATCTCACTCTTGATGATGATGACTACAAGAAGATAAAGGTTAATTTCAAAGCGCTCTATACTCACTCAAGCACTAAACATGGATGTGCTGAAAAGACTTGAAAAGTATGGAACTGCTAAAGTTGTATGGGATGCATTACTAATAATGTGTGAAGGAAGCAGTGAAGTAGCTGTAATTAACAAAGATAAGCTTGTTAATCAATATGAACCTTTCAATCACTCCAAGGGGGAGTCCATCTCTAAATCGCTGCATAGATTTGTGCAACTGGTGAATGATTTAGAGATCATGGGAGTAACATACAAATTCAATGAACTAAACAAGAAGATGCTCCACAACATTCTAGAAAGTTGGAAACAAAATGTTACAATGCTGAAAAAACACTCTTGATCTAAAGAGTACCGCCTTGGACATCATGATTTCCAAAATAGAAACCCTTGAACTTGATGAAAGGAGAAGGAATCTTGGTGGTCCTCGAGTTATTAAAGCTTACAAATTTCTATCAGACACTCACTCTGTGGAAAATGCATTCATTATAGAGGATGATGATTTTCTCTCCTTAAGTGATCAAGTATAGAAAATTGGTTTCATTGTTGCTCCATCAACAAACAAGCCATCAACATCATCTCAACCAACAGGGATTACTGCCACTCCCTCAACTAGTCATGAAGACCCAAGATCAGAAGAGCAAAAGGCAACATACAATACATTTGTTGCTAGTTTTTGAAGCTTACCTAGGAGGTAGAATCACTTCTACTCATTTGATCCAAGAAGACTTGGAAGAAATGGATCGAGATAATATGGAAGAAATGGATCTGTAGTGGCAAATTGCTATGATAGCAATGAGAGCTAAGAAGTTTTTCTATGAATGGAAAATGTTTAGTCTAAATAAAAACACCAAACTTGGATATGACAAATCCAAGGTAAAGTGTTTCAACTGTGGTGTGGCTGGTCACTTCTCCAGATAGTGCAATGCTCCTAGAAGAAACAACAACACTTTCCAAAGAAACTCAGGTCAGTCATCTACACAGCCAAGCACAAGCTTCCACTCCAATAATCAACAACAACAGTATCATCATCTACAATATCAACACCTTATCAGAATCAGCCCACAAAACAAACTTATCAAGCTAATGGAATCAGTTAGTCATCTTCAAATGCTCTTGTTATTAGACAAGATGTAGTATGTGATTGGAGTCTGTACACAGGGGAAGTGAAGCCTCAATTTCAGAATCATGCACTCATGGCTCAAATCAGATGGTCCATCTCCTATGCCATTTAACGTAAAATCGAACCTTTGTAATGATAACCATTACTAAACTGCAAAGTTATCGAGAGCACAATCATAAACTGGCTGATAAAATAAAAGAAGAAAAGGTCAAATCACAGATGCTAAATAAAACGCTTTGAAATCAAAATCAAATCTCTCATCTCTGATTTTGAAAAATTGCATGGTGAGAAGTACACTCTTGCAGCTGAGAATGAGCAACTAACTGAAAAGTTTGCTCAATCAAAAGTTGAACAAACACTTGTTGAAGTGAAACTTGAAAAGTTTTATTGTCTTCAGTCAAGCTGCAAGAGATGCTTGACTCATAAAAGGATCCCAATATGTCTAGGATTGGATATAACTCTTGTCATCCACCTTACAATTAGAGGTGGCCAAAAAAACCGGTTCGGGAACCGGTTCGGCCAAAAAAACCGGAACCGGTTTGGGGCCCAAACCGGTTTGGCCAAAACCGGTTTTCAAACCGGCCCGAACCGCCGGTCTCTGACCGGTTTAACACTTCCACGTTCCAAACCGGTTTTCAAACCGAACCGTTTTCAAACCGGTTCCAAACCGGTCCCAACGGATTCCCAAACCGGTTTTCAAACCGGTCATCCAAACCGGTTTTCAAACCGGTTACCGTTACCCACGGCTATATAGCCGTTTTTTGCAATTTCTCATCGTTTTTTTGATGTTTTTTAACCGTTATACCCCCACTAGGTTACTATATATATGTATTTGAGTTTTGGTTGAATCACAACAACTTATAACACTCTCTACTCTCAAAAATCTCAAAAACGCTCTCAAAAACGCTCTCCACAAATACTTCGTTTAAAACGCTCTCAAAAACGCTCTCACAAAAATCTCTGAATGGCTTCAACAAGTGCTCAATCATCTGTTGGTTGTGAAGCGTCTTCAAGCAACGTGGTGATAGCAATCCTTCCTACGAATAGGAACCCCGAAGTATGGTGCAATTACGATTTATGTCAAATGGCTAGCGGTCCAAACAAGGCTCGTTGCATGTTTGTCATAAGTTTTTCAAAAAAGATGCAAACACACGTGAAAAACCATATTTCAAATAAATATTGTAGAGCGTTAAAAGGTGAACCTTCTCAAGGTCAAGCTTCATGACAAACGAAGGAAATATTTGGGCTTATAACGTTGATGCGGTTCGGGAGCAAATGGCACAATTTGTAATTCAAGAAAGCTTGCCATTCAAACATTTCGACAACGAACGTTTGACTCGACTCATTCAACGAACTCTCCAACCTCGTTACACCAATGTAAGTTGTGCTACTCTTCGAAGAGATTGTTTAAAAATGTGGAAAAAAGCTAAAAATGAATTAATATCTTATTTTGAAAATTTACAAAACGGTGTTAACTTAACTAGTGATGTTTGGTCGACACCTCACGGTTCCCGGACTCGTACATTTGTGTCACCACCCATTGGGTTGAACCCGATTCGTGGCAATGATGAAACGTACGATTGTGTTTGAATTGTTTGATTATCCTCACACCGCGCCAAAACATTTTTTATCTTATTGATAAAGTTATTCAAACGTATAAATTAGAAAACAAAATATTTTCTATATCTTTGATAATGTTTGAGTTCAAACAACACTCTTGCGATAGATCATTTGAAATTATAATATAAACAATATGTGAGGGTGTGTTTTTTCATAGTCGATGTGTTGCGCACATCATAAACTTAGCCGTGCAAGACGGTTTAAAAACGATTGAAACAATTAAAGATTGTTTTAAAAGAATGTTACGTGATATTTTTAGTAACAACCAAAGATATACTAAATATCGCAAGTTTTGTAAAGACGCAAATACTAATGTTTAGGTCCGAATTGGGACGTACCAACACGATGGAATTCCACATGTAACATGTTTGAAAAGGCTATTGAACAAAAAGAAAGTTTAATAGTCTTTCATAATAATTTCGTAAGTCGGGGAAAGGCAAATTCTTACCATCCATCGGGTTGGGCCATCATCGAAGAAGTAACAAAAATGCTTCAAGTTTTTAAAAATGCAACTACAGTCTTTCTGGAGTTTATTACCCAACGAGTCCGTTGGTACTACACCAAATTTATTTAATGACTTCAAAATTAAATGAATTGTTGTGTAGGGGTAGACCTTATTCCGATATGATACCCCCAATGAAAGAAAAACATAAAAAATATTTTGAAGAAATGCCTCCCGTTATTACATGTGCCGCGCTGCTTTAACCCTTGTTTAAATTTGTCGGGGGTTGAAACTTTACTTGATAAAATTACTTTTAATTTGGATTTAGAAGTTGGTAAACCAATGTATAGTAAAACTTTAAAAGCGACTTTCAACAAACAATTACAACAAATGTATGATGTTTATTTATTAAAATACGGGGAAACATCACAAATCCACGATGCTTTAAGGCATGCGGCAAATGCCGAATGTTGGAATGATCCAAAGTTTGATTTATATAATACTTTAAGGGATGAATGTAATAAACGTCAACGTGATAACACTCCGAGTAGTGAACTCGGGAGGTATGGTCTTACAAACTTTTTATCGACCATGACTCCATATGAATTTAAAAATTTTGACTTGTTGGCTTGGTGGAAAGGTAAGGAAGATCAATTTCCCATCCTATCCACCATGGCCCGAGATTTACTAACCGTCCAAGCTTCTACGGTAGCTTCGGAATCTGCTTTTTCTGTTAGTGGCAGGATTATATCAATAAGACGAACTCGACTCACTCCACAAGCAGTTGAAATGTCAATTTGCTTGAAAGATTATTTGGATGCCGTGGAAAGAGTACAAGACAAACGATCGCTTGAAGGAGAACGGGAATACGAAGCAGAATTATACGAGGACGAGGTAGATAGCGGATTGACACCAGGAATGACTGATGATGAAGCGGCATATGATGACTACCTTCGTAACAGTTCCGGTTCTGGTGGCGAGGAATAAACGTACAAGTATAATATGAACGAAAAACGACTATGTTAATGTTTAGTTTTAAATGTTTAAATACTTAAATGTTACAAATTGTTAAAATGTTTAAATTGTTTATAAATGATATAAATTGCTTAAATTCTTTATAAATGTTATTAATTGTTAAAATGCTTAATTGTTTATAAATGTTAATAAATAGTATATATATATATATATATATGTTTATAAATGTTATAAATTGTTTAATTGTTTAAATCGTTTAAAATTTTAAATTGTTTAAATCGTTTAAATGTTTAAATTGTTTAAATCGTTTAAATGTTTAAATTGTTTAAATGTTTAAATGTTTATAAATGTTATACTTGTTTAAATTATATAAATTCTTTTAAATTATATAAATTTATATAAAATGTTATAAATATTTATGTTTTAATTAAAAGTTTAAAATTTCGTTTGAATATAAAAAAAACCGGTTTGGGCCGAACCGGTTCCAACCCGGCCCAAACCGGTTTGATAGGTTTGGTTTTTACGGTTTTGAAACCGGTTTGAACCCGACCGGTTTGGGGCCAAACCGGTTTTGACCGACTTTGCCTAAACCGGTTTCGGTTTGGAACCCGAACCGGTTTGTACACCTCTACTTACAATGATAATTACATTGTCATGCCTGAGTATGTCACACTCAAAGAGCAAATTGAACCTAATACTGTTGAACCAAAAACAATAGTAAAACAAGTCACAAATCCTCAAATCAAACCAAATGTTTACATTGAAACAAATAAGGAGAAAATTAAAATAGGTCACCCAATTAAAATCAAGGAGTGTTCAGACAAGATAGTGAATGTTATTAAATCTTCAAGCCCAATCAAGGCCATTGCCCCTTTGTGAAATTTATACGTGCAATTTCAAAAGGGAAGAAGAAAGCTGTGAATTGAGTGAACCTTCTGCTGAAAGCAGTTTTGATTATGAGAATAAATCTCCAAAAAATCAAGCAAATCAAACAAGGTTTCATTACCAAAAAAACAAGAGTTCATTGATTTCAAAAACTAAAATTCAGACAAACCCCTAATCAACAAAATCAAAATTAGGAGTAAGTTTTGACATCTGAAATAAGGAGCATGTTAGTCAGTTTGACCAAGAAGTCAAGAAAGGGTTGAGGAAACAAAAATAACATAAAAGAGTCAACAAAAGTTCTGTTGTCAAGCAAACCACTAAAAAGGCTTATTTTTCTTCTTCCCTTAAACCAAAGAGTATGACTAAGTTGAGAAAGGGTAAATCAACTAAGTCCGCAAAAGAAAAACTAGAGTCAAGAAACAAACATATGTATTGTATCATATGTGACATGTCTAATCACAAAAATAGAAGATCGTTTTTTCAATCAATACTACTCTATTCTATGACATGAACAATCATTCCAACAAAAACTGCTATTTCAATAAATATTGTTCAATCCGTGTTGGACCAAAAGAACCAATGAGCCAAGATCAGAAAACCTCTAAGTCCCACATGGTATCACAACAACTGCTGAAAGCCTCATCAACAGTTTGACAAGTGCTGAAGACTTCAACAGCTGAAGATCAAGTGCTGAAGACTTCAACAGCTGAAGAACTAAAGTGCTGAAGTACAACAGCTGAAGAACACAAGTACTGAAGCTGAACAGCTGAAGAACACAAGTACTGAAGCTGAACAGCTGAAGAACACAAGTGCTGAAACTGAAAGACCAAAGTACTGAAGTACAACACCTGAAGAGTTTACAAGTGCTGAAGATCAATAACCGATGTACAAAGTCTGAAGACAAAGACTGAAGACATCAGCTGATGATATCTACTGAAGTCATCAGCTGATGAAACATCTGAAGGTCAAAGTCTGAAGATCAAGTATTGAAGCGTCAGTAGTTTGTCACAACTGCTGAAGAGTACTTCTTCAGTAGTTGTGATATCAGTAGTTTTATATTTCTAGTTTCAGTAGTTTTGTAAAACGACTAAAGAGCTTGTTCTTCAGTCGTTGTAGTTTCAGTAGTTTCTAATCAGTAGTTTTATATTCTGTACTTAACACTCTGATATGTTCTCAGTAGTTGTGAACATTTCAGTAGTTTGTTGAGATTCAGTTATTTTTGTAATAGATCTGCCAGTTGTCACTTTCCGTGATAACAGCAGTGGTTGTTGCACTCTATATAAGGAGTAACAACCTATTGTAATATAATAAATGATTTGATTAGAATTATTCCATATCTATAAACATTCCATGAATCAGAAATATCTTCTCTCACTATAATCGTGTGTGCTTTTAATGCATACAAGTATAGATCTCTTGCTACAATTTGTCTAATTCCTGTTCTTATTCCCCTGCTTGAATTCTAATACATCAAACTAGTGATCGCTAATCCTATCAAATGGTATCAGAGCACGTTCATCATTGATCGATCTAATAATTGATCATTGAAACTGCTATTCAAGATCTAAGTTTGATTGAATTAGCTTTTGTTTTTGCAAGAAACGGTTATAGAGATTGAATTTTCTGTATTTCTGGTCATTCATCCTGAGATCTTTTCTTGGTTTTCATTGAGTTTGTTGTGGTCTGTGTAAAACTTTTAAAAGCTGGAATTAAATTGTTTTTGAACCGAAAATGACTATTCCCTCCAATGATCCTCACAATACTGGTTCCTCAACCAAGCCACCAATGTTGGTTAGGAATGAGTATAACATATGGCAACGACGAATGCTCCATCACCTGTCTGTTAACAGCGCAGGTTGTTGGACATCAGTGGTACATGGTCCACACAAGCCTATGGTGAATAACCCGGAAACCAATCAAATGGTTCCGAAGAGGAGGGAGCAATACTCAGATGAGGATAAGAAGTTGCTTGAAATTGATGCAAAAGCCCATGGAATTCTGGCCATGGCACTGCCAAATGAAATCTATTCTGGGCTAATGCATCATGAAACTGCCCATGACCTCTGGAATGCCTTGAAAGAACAATTTGGAGGAACAGATGATGTCTTGGAAAATAATAGAGAAATCCTTGCCCAATAATATGAGACATTTTCTCATAGAAAGGGTGAGACACTGACTCAACAATATGAGCGGTTCTCTTGTTTAATCTCTGAATTAAAAATGGTCAAACTTGAGTACACAAATATTCAGATGAATAACAGATTTCTCAGATCACTGCCTGAGAGATGGGGCACATATACTATTGTCCTACGCTCCAGTGCAAGTTTGGACAAACTATCTCTCACCCAACTCCATGGGAAACTGCTCACATTTGAGAGAGAGATAGAACAGAAGAGAAAGCTGTCTTCATCTGGAAAGCTCACTGAAGACTTTGTACCAGGCAACACTGCCTTGGTTGGTCATGAGTCATAATATGCTTCATCTGAATGCCAGTATGATGAGCATATTAATTTCTCTTCAAGCACTTCTGATTCTGCATTTGTGAGCGTTGATGGTCAGTTTACTGGGTGTAATAATGACAATTTATGCTTCATTATGGATGATCTCAAGGGGATTGCTGATGACGACTTAGAAGAGATGGATATTTTGAGCCAAATGGCCCTGATAAATATCAGATCTCAGAAGTTCTATAAAATAACTGGAAGAAAATTCCCAGGACTCTCTGGCAAAACCAAAGTTGGTTTTGACAAGAGCAAGTTGAGGTGTCACAAATGCCAAAGGCTTGGACACTTTGCAAGAGAGTGTAGATCAACTGGATCTAACTCCACTACACCCTTTGTGACTTTTCCTGGCAATAGTCAACAACACAGAGGGCAACATCCTGTCACTTCTAGTCATCATCCTCAACAACAATCTCCGGCATATTTTGTTCCTCAGGGTCAAATGCCATATCCGTACCCTTGTTATTACATGCCACAGTCAAATCAAGTTCAAGTTCCTATGGCACCACAACCTCATGCACTACCAGAACCTCAGCCATCCCAATCTCATCAACAAACTCAACCTCAACAACACAGCTTCTTCACCCCAGGAGTTGTTGACCGCAGCAGTTTACCAGATGACATGTCTGGTCATGACCAACTGTTCTCAGGTGCTGGTCAACATGGTGGTGACAGTCCTTTGGGAATCTAGCTCTTATGGCTTTGGTGTCTGCTGATACTTCATTTCTAATGCCTCTACACCTCAGGTATCACAGGTATCCTCTGAGGCAAAAGCCAAATTATGTTCTGAACCATGCATAACAGCATTTGCTTCCATTAGAGAAGCAAATGTAGCTTTAATTAATAAGAACATTGAGCTAGAACAAATAATTTCCAAAAATAAAGCTGAATTTGAGTCTGTACTTAAGATAAAAATGATGAGATTTACAAACTGAAATGCCAAATAATCGATGATAAGGCTAGAGAAGAGGTACTTCTAGAGAAGTACAAAGATCTCAAAGAAACCCTTGCAGTTACCAGGTAGAGTGTGATAGATGGGTACAATCATGCAAAGGTTTTGAAATGCGTCTTAGTAAGCAATCTGCTTCCAATGTGAAGTTTGGCATTGGTTACAATCACACTGCTCCACCTACAGATTTTACTCCAAGAGCAGAAGTAGAATCTGATGGTGAGAGTGATAACCAATCCATCACATCATGTGATCTACCTTCTGATACAGCACAATCAGAAGTAGTAGTCAGCATCAAGCCCTCTTTGAACCTATCAGCTGATGTTGATGGTTCAAATGCTGACACTCACATGATCAATGAGTTGATCAACTCAGGAGTTAATTCTGAAGGTCCTGAAAGGACTAGAGAGCAGGATTTAACACCTGAAGTTCAAACTTCAACTGTTGACAGTACTGAAGAGAAGAAAACTGCCAGTAGAAAGAGTTTGAAGACTACTAAAGAGGTAGTCCAGAAAGCAAACAATGCTTCCAAAGCATTAAAGAACAAGTCTTCAGTTGCTTCACCCTCTTTAGTTGATGATCAACCTAAGATGAAGAAGAAACCATGTGAAGTATGTGGTTTGTTCAATTATCTTACAGATGATTGCTAGTACAAAAGAGGTTCCAAACTCAAACAAAAAGAAGAAATTAATGAGAAAATGGTAAAAATGAAAACTGAGTTTGAGACCACATTTGTATCAGCAACATCAAATCCTGTAACCCTTAAGTCCTCAAAGAAATCCAAAAAGGAAGGGGTTAAACAGGTGACAGCTGAGAGTGCTCAGAAGAAGAAGGAGCAACATAGGAACTTATCAAACTCCACTGGCAATGTGTCTGATGAGCTGAAAGCTTTATCACAAAATCAGACAGTGGTCATGATGGTTCAACATCTGTTGGGTAGAGTTAACCAACTAGATGCTCCTATGTTGAAACCACAGAAAAGGAGGTCCAAGCCAAAGGACTCCTCTTCTACACCATCTTCTTCCTCTCGGGCTGTTGTTCCAAAAAACCTGTCAGTTTACCATCTATTGATGAGACCAGGCCCAAAACCAAAAAGGTTTGGGTCTCCAAAACTAACTGATTTTTATTATTGCAGGGTTCTTCAACATGCCAAAGTAGCATCTGGTATGTAGACAGTGGGGGATCTATGCACATGACTGGGAACAACTCTCTTCTTCATGACTACTCTCAAGGAAAGAAGGGTTTTGTTTCTTTTGGCAATGATGCTAGGGGTTACATCATTGGTAAGGGGTTGTCTCCAATGGAGAAATCAAATTTGATGATGTTAATCATGTGGAAAATCTCAAGTACAATCTCTTGAGTGTCAGTCAAATGTGTGATAAAGGCCATGTTGCTCTTTTCACCAGTCAAAACTGTAGGATTCTGTCATCCAAAGTTTTGCACTTGATTGACAAGGTGTTGGATGATCACACTCTCCTGAGAGCCAAAAGGACAGGAAGAGTGTATGCCTTAGATCTTTCCAAGAAAATAGATCTCAAAGCAATCCTTGCCTATTTTCCAAAGCCTCTTCTCAAGAATCTAAACTGTGGCACAGAAGGCTTGGTCATGTTAATCTCAAAAACATGAATCAGCTTACCCACAATAGTTTAGTCAGAGGCTTACCAATAAAGGAGTTCACTGTGATGAAACTTGCACTGCTTGTTTAAAAGGAAAACAACACAAAGTCTCATTCCCTCCTATTGAAGTGCCTAAGTCCACTGCCTGCTTGCAATTACTGCATATGGATCTATTGGTCCTGTGAGAGTAATGAGCATGGTAAGAAGAAATACTGTCTGGTAATTGTGGATGATTACTCCAGATTTGTATGGACTTTCTTTCTACATTCAAAGGATGAGGTTGCTCAGAAGATTATTCACTTTGTGTTGTATATTGAGAAGCAGTATTCCCTTCCAGTCAAGTGTATTAGGAGTGACAATGGAACTGAATTCAGAAATCATACACTTGATGACTTCTATCTTTCAAAGGGGATCAAAAGGCAGTTTAGCATCCCAAGGACTCCAGAACAAAATGGAGTAGTGGAGAGAAAGAACAGGACCTCATTGAAGCTGCAAGGTCCATGCTGGCTGACTCAGGTTTGCCACTGACCTTTTGGGCTGAAGCTGTCAACACAGCTTGCTATGTGCAAAATAAAGTTTTAGTAAATCAGAGGTTGATGAAGACTCCATATGAAGTTCTCCATCATTTGGCTCCTCTGATTTCATTTTCAAAGCATTTGGGTGTCCCTGTTTTATTCTCAACACAAAGGATCAACTCCATAAATTTGATCCTAAGGTGGATGCAGGGTATTTTGTTGGTTATTCATCTACTTGCAAGGCATACAGAGTCTTCAACTGCAGGACAAAGATGGTTGAAGAAACTCTACATGTTAAGTTCAATGAATCTCCAAAGGACAAGATTCCACAAAGCCCTGTGGAGTTATTTGATTTGGACATACTGCAATATGTTCCTTATCAAACTCCTGCTGTTGCTCCTGTCAACAGTTCACCACCTGGTGGTACTGCTGGTGTGATGATGATGATGATTGCAGTACTCACCTCTTCAGGTTTAGTGATCAACTGCCTGATTCAGCTAGACCTGATGTTCCTGTAGCTCCAGTAGCACCATCCACAACAAATGCTGATGAGATCTCTTCGAATTCAACTTCCTTTGAATTACCATCCACTGATTGGTTTCAAGGAAATGATTCACCATCACCATTTGTTACTGCTGAGCCTGCTACAAACACTTGCACAGATCTCATTGTGTATCAAGATCTGAAGAATCACCCTATGTCTCAAATCATTGGTGATATCACTGCTGGAGTATCAACAAGAAGTCAATTGTCAAATTTCTGCTTCTATGCTCTCTTCATCAGTCAGCAAGAGCCAAAGAATTATCACATTGCTTTAAAGGACAATGGATGGGTTGATGCCATGCAGCTTGAGCTTCTTCAGTTCAAGAAACAGCAAGTGTGGGAACTGGTTCCTCTACCTCCAGGTAAGTGTGCAATAGGCACTAAATGGGTGTTTAGGAACAAAACTGATGAAAATGGGCTTATTGTTAAGAACAAGGCCAGACTGGTTGTTCAGGGGTTTGCACAAGAAGAAGGTATTGATTATGATGAAACCTTTGCCCCTAGCTAGACTGGAAGCAATTCGATTGTTTTTAGCTTATGCTGCTTATCAAAACCTTAAAGTTTTTCAAATGGATGTCAAAAGTGCATTTTTGTATGGAAAATTAAAGAAGAGGTTTATGTATGTCAACCTCCAGGCTTTGAGGACAATAAAATCCTAATTAGGTGTATAAGCTTGATAAGGCTCTTTATGGGTTAAAACAAGCTCCTAGAGCTTGGTATGAGACATTATCAAACTTTCTTCTGGAAAATAATTTCACTAGAGGCTCCATAGATAAGACTTTATTCATTAAGAAAGCTGGGCAGCATAATCTACTTGTTCAAATTTATGTAGATGATATCATTTTTGCATCCTCTGATCCAAAGTTGTGTGATGCCTTTACAAAGTTGATGCATGAAGTTTGAAATGAGTGCCAGGGGAGAGTTACAGTTCTTTCTGGGGTTGCAAATCAAACAAAAGGCTGATGGAATTTCATTCATCAGTCCAAATACACAAAAGATCTTTTGCAAAAGTTTGATTTACAAAACTGTAAGCCTTGTTCTACCCCCATGTGCAGCACCACACAACTGGATACAGATCAGAAAGGTAAAGTGGTTGATGAAACACTTTCAGATGTATGATTGGGTCCTTGATGTATTTAACAGCTTCTAGACCAGATATTATGTTTGCTACATGTGTTTGTGCTAGATTTCAGGCTGCACCTAAAGAGTCTCATCTGATTGCAGTCAAGAGGATCTTTAGATATCTGCAAGGCACTCCATCTCTAGGTTATGGTATTCTACTGGACATTCTAGTAAATTAGTTGCTTTTTCTGACAGTGACTATGCAGGGTGTAAGTGACCAGGAAATCAACTTCTGGTGGATGTCAATTCCTAGGCAACTGCTTGATTTCTTGGCAGAGCAAGAAACAGACCTCAGTTGCTACATCAACTGCTGAAGCAGAGTACATTGCTGCTGCAAGTTGCACCTCTCAGGTACTCTGGCTTCAGAAAAACTTCTGGATTATGGCATTACAGAGACTAAGACTCCATTGTTAATGGATAGTGCTTCAGCTCTGGTATTGTCAAAAATCCAGTCCAGCACTCTAGGACCAAACATATAGAGATCAGACATCATTTTATAAGGGATTGTTTTGAAAAAGGTCTGATTGATCCTAAGTTTGTGCCTAGTGCTGATGAGCTTGCAGACATTTTTACTAAGCCTTTGGATAGTTCAACTTTCCAAAACCTGGTGTTAAGGCTTGGTATGCTGCAGCTAGAATAAGTGACAACTACTGATGATTTCAGTAGTAATTACTGGTGATCATTGGTAACCATGTCATATAAGTACTGATGGGTCCTTTTCCTTCAGTAGTTTTTATAACTACCGATGGCTAAATGCCTCATAAGTACTGAAGCACTTTATCTGTTCCAAATACTGATGTAGTTACAACTACTGAAATCAGTATAAACAGATAAGTACTGATGTCCTATGAAACAACTGAAATCCGCAAAAAGGCTGATGAATGTGTTGAGGACAGTATGAAACAGTTGAAAAGCTAAGAATTGACGAAAACAGCTGATGAGAAATTCTTCAGTCGTTTGTACAACTGCTGTTTCATTCTAAACAACTGAAGCAATACCATGTCTTCAGTAGTTCTATAACTACTGATGACTAATACCAAGTCTTCAGTTGTTTACAACAGCTGATGACAAAACCACTGTCCTCAGTAGTTTCATAACTACTGATGACAAACACCAAGTCCTCAGTTGTTTCAATCATCTAAAGTCAAAACCACGGTCTTCAGTAGTTTTCTAACTTCTGATGCCTAACACCACGACTTCAGCTGTTTCAACATCTGAAAGGTTAATACCATGTCAACGGTCGTTTAAACTACTACTGATGACTAACACCACATCCTTCAGTCGTTTTCTTACCAGTACCCTATAATATCCCTGACCTAAGCCTTCAATGCTTCATCTTCTTCAAACCTAACGTTCCTCTCCAAACTTCTCTCTTCTCAATGGGTCCATGCAAATTAAACCGCGACATAACTGTGTTGCCTACCTTACTAAATCGCCTATCTGGGCTAAGTTCGATACTGCTATCGATCTTATGGTTCAGTCCCAATACAAAACGGCATTTCTTCTGAATCCCATACTACATGCCGAATCCCTTCAACAATTTTGGATGAACGTACTATTCCACTGGGGAGCACAACACACCATCTCTCCAGTCGGTCGTCAACAACAAAGAAGTAGTCATCACTCCTGCAGTTATCCGCCAAATTCTTCATCTGGATGATGCTATATCTCCTGCGGATATCCGAAGGGCACCACAGATCTATCCTTTGCCCAACATGGATATCAAGGCAATCTCAGTGCCTCCACTATCATGAAGAAACACTTTCCTGACGCTAAACGCCTAATTTTTCACATGGTGAATGTATGTTTGGCTCCTAAGACGTCGTCTTGGGATCAAATGTCGACAAAATGGCAGCAGGTAATGTATTCTATTCTTGAGCAACAACCGCTAAACTTTTCGGAAATAATATTTTCGGAGCTCAAGGATATGGCTCAAAAACTAACTGCCAACCGTTGGATACTATATCCACGGTTCATAATGGCCATCATTACAAACCAGCTTAATGCTGAGGGACTTGTTGGCTTGGAGTCCCTGCTACGGCTGTTCTGCCGGAAGTATACTCCCGGCACAACTCTGACCAGACACTCAAAATGGCTGCAAGCTGCGAAAACCCACGCAGCTGGAACGCACAGCCACCACCTGCAAATCAAAAGTCCCCACCAAACCCACCAAAAAGAAACCCAAAACGGCTACTCAGGGAATGAGTCCCCTGAGGATGCCCCTGCACCACAAACGCAGGATATATCCACTAGTCCAAACCCCCTAGTGGATACAATGACTCTTCCAGCCATAGCCGCTCAGACTTCCTCTCAACAGAACCTGCAGCAACCACACAAGGGGTACTACATATCTGGGATCTTCCTCACTTGAGGAGATTGCCATTGAAAAGCACCAACCTCCCCAGGTGCACATTGCTTCTATCCCTTCACTCCAAACAACCGCCCCTCACAGCCCAACTTTAATAGTTGCACAAGTGCTGACTCAACTGCACTCCTCACCCCCTCCCAGAAACCACTTACTACTGGGAACACCTCTACAATAGAGGGGGAGGAACACAGTGCACTTGAGAACCCACAGCATAGGGGTTTACCACTTCTATTCTGGTGTAGATAGGGAGCTCAGATATCTAGTGAGGCTGCCACCTCTTCTGAATCAGCACATGATCAGAATGAGGCTGGTAACATTGCTAAGACCTCACTAGAGGCAACAGCTGATGATGGACATTGTCCTGAGGCTGGAAGTCCCCAGTACCAAGCATAAGGGGCACATGCAACAACTGGTCTACACCCAGTGCATGTAAATCCTGCTCTAAGCAGGAGGTCAGATGATTCAGCTTCGGCTGATGATGACCTGGGCTTTTTCTACGATGTTCTTGCCCAGAACACAATCCTTGAAGAGAAAGTCAGTAGGCTGCAAAACTACTTGACCAACTCTCACAAGGAGAAAGACCATCTGCCTCTACCAACCCACAGATGGCACCTTCACTTGAAGGTTCCCCAAACACTGAGCCACTCCAAACTCAACCACCTGCCTCTGCTTCAGCCCTATTTCTCAGGATAGAACCCTCCTGAGCAAATAGGTGCTCTACTTCAAAATTCCCTCCCTCTCATCACACCATAATCACTGATATTGTGACTAAAGCCATTGATGAGAGGCTTTCCTCAACTTTACAACCTTGATTGATGCTGCTGTGCAAAAGACACTTTTCTGCGGTACAAACCCCTTCCTCCAATGCATCCAAAAAGGGGGAGAGTACTGCAGTGAAAGAAAAGAAGAGGAAATGAACAGAGGAAAAGAAGGAAGAGAAAGCACGCCCAAGAGGAGGGGAAAGAAAAGCAACCACTGCTCACTACACAAGCGAAAGAAAAGCTGATGATCATATTGCTGAAGACAAATCCTTGGAGGAGCTGGTAAAAGAAGCTCATACTACACACAGCCGATCCATGGATAAAATAATTGAACAACTCTTCAGGCAAGGGTTTGACACAGCCACACTGGATAGTGAGATCAGAAGGTTGGAAGTGCAAGGGATACAAACCGATGGGCTGGGTATGATGCTCTTGAAAAAGAGAGATTGGAAATAATGATCCGCTTCATTGCAAAATACTTAGGAAGATCGTTAATGGAGATTCGCGCGAGCCACCAGAATCTGTCTGTCTGAGCAATTCAACAAAGGGATTATTGTGGAAGCCCTTGATGAGGCTGGGGCTGGTAAAAGGTTGGAGATGGCTAAACTCACAAAGGCGAAACTACTACAAAGATGCTGGATCAACCTTCCCTTCCACCCACTCAAACAGAGCCTACCCCTCAAATCTCCCAACCAATCTCTAAGCCAAAATCCAAACATCCTCATTCTTCAAAACCAATTCCTTCACAACCCAACCATCATCAGTGATGCACCTAGAAGGAGGAGAAGGGTGCTGAGGATGGAAGAAGAAGATGAAGAGGAGGATGAAGATGATAGTCTGCCACTCTCTGCTGTTCTAAAGCTACCAAAACCCTGAAGTCAACCCATGATCACACCTGACTCTCAAAGGGAAATGGTCAAAGTCAAGATAGAAGAAGAAGAACAGCAGAAACAGCACGATGAGCAACTGTTGAAGATGGTTGACAAGGAATTTCCTCAGTCATCATCTATTCAAGCCATGAAAGGGCATGCTCAAAGGCTGTACACTCTTAGGCACACTTTTCAATATCAGAAGGAGAGAGTGAGAGTATGGCCAGACCCCAGGGTGAGTTCTAGAATCCATAAAAGAACTATTCCACACAGATACAATGGCCAGGTAGAAAAACAATAGATTCTACCATCATGTTGGCCATTGTAGTCTCACCTTGGGAAATCATTGATGAGTTCAAGAAAGCTCACCAAGCAAAGATGACCCCTCAAGCTTTACTAGAAAACAAGATGATTAAGAAGGGGTTGTTATATAAAAAGCTTGAAGACATCCAGAAGAATGAGCTCCAGTTACTCCTTGAAGGCAACCATCCTGATGAATTTGTTATAGGGAGGTAACTACGATGGAGCTGAAAAATGGCAGGACCATGAAGTACTTATCAGAGTACTATGGTCCAGAGTTCTTCTTCGAAGGAGGAGTAGAAGAACTCTCTCAGGAGGAACAAGTTGTTCTCCTTGAGGCCTATGTTCGAGAGTCATACAAACTCATTATGGGGAAGTAAATCTCATTAATGGGATAACAACTCTGTGTCCAGTTCCCCAAAACAGAGTTCCCATTCATACCCTGTCAAACAAATATCTGAGATTTCTTCCCAGGCCGGAGCTTACATGGGTCATCTTCTCTACTGATCAAGAAGGAAAAAGACCAACATTTTGTCAACAATAAGTGGGATAATAAATAATTTAGAGGTTTTGGCTGGATTGGTTCAGGGGGAGTTTGTTGGACGAAAAGAACCAATGAGCCAAGATCAGAAAACCTCTAAGTCCCACATGGTATCACAACAACTGCTGAAAGCCTCATCAGCAGTTTGACAAGTGCTGAAGACTTCAACAGCTGAAGATCAAGTGCTGAAGACTCAACAGCTGAAGAACTAAAGTGCTGAAGTACAACAGCTGAAGAACACAAGTACTAAGCTGAACAGCTGAAGAACACAAGTACTGAAGCTGAACAGCTGAAGAACACAAGTGCTGAAGCTGAAAGACCAAAGTACTGAAGTACAACAGCTGAAGAGTTTACAAGTGCTGAAGATCAATAACTGATGTACAAAGTCTGAAGACAAAGACTGAAGACATCAGCTGATGATATCTACTGAAGTCATCAGCTGATGAAACATCTGAAGGTCAAAGTCTGAAGATCAAGTACTGAAGCGTCAGTAGTTTGTCACAACTGCTGAAGAGTACTTCTTCAGTAGTTGTGATATCAGTAGTTTTATATTTCTAGTTTCAGTAGTTTTGTAAAACGACTGTAGAGCTTGTTCTTCAGTCGTTGTAGTTTCAGTAGTTTCTAATCAGTAGTTTTATATTCTGTACTTAACACTCTGATATGTTCTCAGTAGTTGTGAACATTTCAGTAGTTTGTTAAGATTCAGTTATTTTTGTATTAGATCTACCAGTTGTCACTTTCCGTGATAACAGCAGTGGTTGTTGCACTCTATATAAGCAGTAACAACCTATTGTATTATAATAAATGATTTGATTAGAATTATTCCATATCTATAAACATTCCATGAATCAGAAATATATTCTCTCACTATAATCATGTGTGCTTTTAATGCATACAAGTATAGATCTCTTGCTATAATTTGTCTAATTCCTGTTCTTATTCCGCTGCTTTGAATTCTAATACATCAAACTTGTGATCGCTGATCCTATCAATCCGTGATATGAACAATCATAATACATCTGATTGTTACTTGAAGCAAAAGGGGTTGAGAATTCTCAAAACAAACCCATCTCACCAATATCATCTTTGAAACCCACAGTCAGAAGTCATTTTCTTAATAATCAATCTACGATGTCTAGATTAAATAATGACATGAGTAACATAAAAGAGGTGAGGAATAGTCAAAGAAACAAATATCACAACATCAAGGAAGTATATGATATTGCCAAACCAAAAACTATGTTTGATTATCAAAAACAGGTCAGATCTCTTGAAAGAAATAGGGACCAAAGGTATCATTATTACTCTGACTCTTCAGTTGATACTGATGAGATGAAACAATCAAAATTTCATTAGAAATATCCCAGAACACCTGTCTCTAAATCACAGTTTAGAGGAATGTATCTAGAGGTCACCATCATGGATAGGAACGGGAAACCCAACACCATTATGGATTGGGTTCCATATTCTAATTAGTTCTTTTGTGCTTGCAGGGTCATCCATACAGGTCCAATAGCTTGTGGTATGTGGACAGTGGATGCTCCTGACACATGACTGGAGATGGTTCCCTCCTTCATGACTTCAAGCATATACAAGGAACTACTTTAGCATTCGGAAGAGATTCACAAGGTGGTAGAATCACTGGTGAAGGATCTGTGAGTAATGGGATGCTGAACTTTGACAAAGTGAACTATTGTGAACAATTGAATTTCAATCTACTTAGTGTGTCTCAGATCTGTCACAAGAAATATTCAAGTCACTTCATTGACACTCATTGCTATATTCTAAAACCAAGATTTCTAATTCATGAAGTGGGTTGTCTGAAGATCCTGAGGAACAATAACACATATGTCTTAAACCTCAATTTTAACAATCCAAAAGAAGAAACATGTCTTCTATCAAAAGCATCTTTTGATGAGTCATAGCTTTGGCACAGACATTTGGGACACACCAATTTCAAAAACATGAACGGACTGATTAAGGGAGACCTTGTCATTGGTTTACGCGAAAAGGAATTTCACTTTATTGATCATTGTCCTGTGTGTCTCAAAGGGAAACGTCATAATTCTTCCCAAAAACTAAAGCTTGTCAACACAAACAATACTCCATTAAAGCTACTTCATATGGATCTTTTTGGACCAACTCATGTTTTGAGTATTGGAAAGAAACAACATTATTTGGTGATCACTGATGACCTTTCAAGATTTATATGTGTTTTTTTACTTCATAAAAACAAAGCGTCCCAAAAAATAAAAGATTTTATCACAAAAATTGAAAATCAACTTGATCATAATGTCAAAACAACCAGAATTGATAATTGGACATCCGAAAGGCATTGCTTATCATTTTAATGCAGCTAGAACTCCTCAATGAAATGGGGTAGGTGAAAGGAGTAATAGAACACTGATTGAAGTAGCAAGAACAATGCTAGCCGATGTTAAACTGCCAATAACCTTTTCAGAAAAAGCAGTCAACACATCATGCTATATGCAAAATAGAACCCTCATTATAATAGAAAGTAACAAGACTTCATATGAACTTGTTTTTCAAAGAACACCATTTATTGGATTTTTCAAGTCATTGTGTCTTAATATTAAACACTCGAGACTATTTGGGAAAATTTTCATCTAAGTCTAATGAAGGATTCTTTGTAGATTATTCTTTTGTTTCAAAGGCTTACATTGTGTTCAATTCAAGGCAATTTATTTTCCAAATCCACAAATGGTCCCAGCTGGTTGTTTGATATTGACTCATTTATAAAATCTTTTGATTAGTTTCACTTGTCTGACACAGGAAAACTACATTCCGCTTAACCTTCTTCATGTGTAGAAAGAAGAGATGACTTTCCAATGATTCCTCCTACCTCTACTGAGCAACTGAATGAAGATGTTCCACTCAAGCTCATCATGTCAGACAATCATCCCAAGATCAAAGTGTTTCAATTGAAGCTAGTCCCAGCTTGTGACCATCACCTTTAGAAAACACATCAACTGAGGTCAGAAATCAAAATCAAGCTACACCTTTAGTTGAAACTGAAAGAACCTCAAATGATGGAAGTAATCAAAGTGTTTCTAATGCTGATGCAGTCACTAAAATAGATTCTTATTATCTTCATAAGTCCCTAATAGTACAAGATGAAGGTGCCTCTGAGCAAGATGATCTGAATGTCTCCTATCTTGATGTAACCATTGCTGGTGACTTGATTCCAACCTAATTGCAAACATTTGTTTGTTATCATGCTTTCTTGTCAAACAATACCTAAAAACATCTAAGATGCTTTTCAAGACAATAGTTGGATTGGAGCAATGCACGAAGAATTGCTATAGTTCAAGAAGCAAGAATTATGGCAACTGGTAGATCTTAGAATGGCTGTACGGAAACAAGACTGACGAAGAATTGCTACAGTTCAAGAATCAAGAATTATGGAAACAAGACTGATGATAGAGGGATTGTCATCAGAAATAAAGCAAGACTTATGATGGTTGTACGGAAACAAGACTGTCAAAGAATGGTTGTATGGAAACAAGACTGATGAAGAATTGCTACAGTTCAAGAAGCAAGAATTATGGCAACTGGTAGATCTTCCAGAAGGATAATACCCTATCAGTACCAGATGGCTGTACTGAAACAACATTGATGATAGTAGGATTGTCATCAGAAATAAAGCAAGACTAGTGGCATAAGGGTATACACAGAAGAAGGAGTTGATTATGATGAAGTGCTTGCACCTGTTGCTAGATTAGAAGCAATAAGAATATTTCTTGGATATACAACATCCATGAATTTTTATTGTCTATAGAATAGTTATGAAGTGTGCTTTTTTTGTATGGAAAGATTGCTGAAGAAGTCTATGTGAGTCAATCACCTGGCTTTGAAGATTCTGATTTCCCTCATAGAGTGTATAAGCTTGACAAAGCCTTGTATGGCCTTCATCAAGCTCCAAGAAAATAGTATGAGACTCTATCATCTTTCCTTCTTAAACATGGATATGAAAGCGGAAAGATTGATCAGACTCTCTTCAGAAAGAGAAGAGGAAGAAACGTGTTGCTGGTCTAGATCTATGTGGATGATATCATTTTTAGCTCAACAAACAAGCAACTCTGTTAAGATTTTGAGACCTTATGCATTCAAAATTTCAAATAAGTGCAATGGGGGAACTCATGTTCTTTTTAGGAGTGCAAGTTCAACAGACATCATATAGAATCTTCATCAATCAATCAAAAAATGTAGAAACAATGTTGAAGAATTCCACCTTACTAATTGTCAGTCTAACAGAACACCTGTTGTTACTAAAATGAAGATAGGTCCAGATCGAGAAGGTAAATCAGTGGATGAGACTCACTATTGATCTATCATTGGTTCACTTATGTATCTAATAGCCAATAGGCCTGACATTATGTTTGGTGTTTGTGTGTGTGCCAAATAGCAAGCTGATCCTAAGGAATGTCATATGAATGTTCTCAAGAGGATACTTAGATATCTTAAGGGCAAGCCAGCTCGTGGTTTATGGTATCCAAAGGAAGGAGACTTCAATCTCTATGCCTACACTAGCAGTGATTATGGGGGATGCTACTTTAATAGGAAGTCCACTTCTAGCGGTTGTCAATTTTTTGGTCCCAGACTGGTCTCCTGGCAGTGCAAGTGTAACACCCGGTTATTCTTTTAAACGAAGAATATGAAATGAAGAATAAAAGTAGGAAAAGCAACTTAACCCAAGTTGAGGGGTTAAAAGAGTCAGAAGGACGAAAGTACAAAAAGTTGGTGTAAAGGTGGGCATGGCCGCCCACCCTCACTTCCCATCACCTTCTTCATTCGGTTAGAAAGAGAGAGAGAGAGACTAGAAAACTTTTGTTTTGAAGAAGAAGAAGAAGAAGAGGCTGAATTCAAGGTAAGAATTCGAGGTTTTTAAGTGTTTATGATGGGTTTTGTCTCGGTTATGTGCTTATGTGATTGTGTGTGTGTTTTGGTGGGTTTCTAGGTGTTTGAACTCATTTGCATATGGGTTAGAAGGAAGATACACCCAAAGTTGCACCAAGTGAGTTTGTAGACCCTGGTTTTACTTGTTTTAAATTCTTCTTGGGTCTGAAAATGTATTAAAACAATTTTACAATGTTTATGTATGTATACCCGTATGTATTATGCTTGTTTGATGATGTTCCTTAGGTGTCATTATGTTGTTCATGTTTAGAATGACCTTGGTAAGCTTAGAACGAATAGGCTTGATGTTTGGGTTGGAAAATATCCTAGGAACATGTTGAGCAGAAGGTTCATGCGCCTAAATAAGACTCATGCGCCTGGAAATGCCTTAGAAATGCTTAAGTGTAACTCATGTTAGTCGGACGACTAAGTGTAGGGTCATGCACCCTAATAGTGTCCATGTGTTTGAATAGGCCATGCGCCTAAGTATCCATGCGCCCGAATAGCCCAGGCGCCTAAGTATCCATGCGTTCGAATAGCCCATGCGCATAAGTATCCATACGCCGAATAGCCATGCGCCTAAGTGTCCATGTGTGTGAATGGACCATACGCCCGAATAGTATCCATGCCCCTAAATGGTTCATGCGCCTAAGTGTTAAAGCAGTTAACTCTTGGCTAATGCGCCTGCATAGTGATGAAACACCCAAACAGGGCTCATGCGCCCAAATAGTGTTGGTGCGCCTAAACACTTAGAATTTATTACGAAATTTTTTGGAGTCTGTGCTTTTAAGGTTTTGACCGAGGTTTGACTAGGGCCTATTAATGCTTGTCCCATGCATTATTACGATTGCTTCATGATTGTTCCATATTATTATTGCTTTTAGTGTGTGACTTTACGTGGTGTGTTTATTATCGTAACGTAACGTATTACAAATAATAAAATGAAAGAGAAATGAAGAAGAGAAGTGGAACTTAATTAAAATGTTAACAAGTCTTGCAAGCACATAGGAGGTGCAGGACCATGTTCTTGTTAGCTTAACTATGGATGCGGGTTAGCTACCCTATTTTGCACACATCGCCAGTCGATTGAGATTGGCGGACCTTTGAAGCGTACCTTAGGTGGATGGGCCAGCCTTGTATACAATATTTAGAGCCCTTGAGGGAACAGAGGGCCCATCACCATTTCCCCCGTGCACATAGTTTAGGTATTGCTCATTGGTCCACATAGACAGTGAAAGATAAATATAAAAGAGTACAGGATAAACAAGGCGTACAGTAAAAGAAGAAGCATTATCTGATTGTATAGTTAATGCGCGCTCACATATAAAGAGATGTAATATCATAAAAAGAGTATTTTCATATATATACCTTACGGAAAGTATTTCATTACTTTTAAAACTAGAACTCACTCAGGAACGCTGACTTTTATACATTTTTAGTTGGCAGGTAATCATTGCTGAGGATGGCACGAGAGGGTGAAGCTACTCGGCAAGGAAAGACTGAAATCCATTCATACTTATGATTGTTGTTGTTTTGTAATGCAATTAAACAATTCCTTTGTATTCCATAAATAATAGTGTATGCTCAACAAGAGTATTTCTAATGAAATGAATAGCTTTTGTTAAAATAATTCCGCTGCTCAAGCTTGTAAATTTATAAAGTTTAATGTATTTAATGCTGTGAACGACCAACTGTGAGGTCTCCGGGAACAGGGCCTTACAAGTTAATATCAGAGCCAAAGTTTAAGAGAATTAGGTTAAATAAATTTTTAAAACCTAAACTTAAACTGAAAATGGGACAACTGGAGCGATGTCAGCCCGAGTAGCTACGTTCCATTAGGTCTTTTCTTTAATGTTAATCGGTATTTGTGTGCATGCTATTTGATTTATGTGCACTTAGTAGATTTAGATACTGATTAAGTCAGGATAGGAAATGCTTAGGGTATGATGAGTAAAGTAAGTGGCTAATCACAACTAGCCACTATAATTAGGGACTTACTATACTTGACATAAACCGAGTTATTACCTTGAATGACCGCGTTAGTGTTGAATCTTATAGGGTGTTAGAGGATGGCTGGACAGAAATCTTCCAAGACTCCTAGAGGCAGAGGCCGTCCACGTATGACTAGGAGTAGTGCTAAGGCTCCTGAGACAACCATGAGAACCCTGAGGTTGATGGCTAGAGCGAGAGAGAATGAGAATGGTAGCTTGAATGCCTTAGCTAGAGAGGCGATTGCTCATTAAGTACACTAGGTCATGCAGATAGTCTTACCGTCTGTGGTGACTGAAGTCATCAGGGCTATGAGAAGTGAGGAGAGGAAGGAGAAGGAGATAGAAAGGGACCAACGGGCAAGGAAGCAGAAGGGAGGAGGAACAACCAGAGCCTGAGATTGTGTTGCCTGACGAGGAGGAGGATGGTGTAGTGGGGGTAGCAACTAGAGGGTGCAGTTATGGTCGTTCCAAAGGTGCAAGCCATGAATTTTGATGGCAATAGCAATGCTGCTGCCACTCACCGCTGGGCGAGAGAGATGGAGGTAGTCTTAGAGATCAGTGAATGCCATGAGGACCAAAAGGTGAAGTCGCAACTCACTCTTTCGTTGATTCAGCGCTGCGTTGTTGGGACAATATTATCCAAGCTGAGGGTACTAGGGAAACCGGAAGGATGAGTGGAGTGAACTGAAGAAGTTGGTGGTCGAGGAATTCTGTCCTCACAGGGAACTTGATAAAACAAGAGGGAGTTCTTGCAACTGAAGTGGGAACCATGACCACCAGCAGTACACCACTAAATTCAACAAGATAGCAAGGCTGGTGTCGGATCAGGTGACGCCAGTATCAAGGAAGATCAAGAGGTACATCCAAGGACTGCCGGCTAACATTCGTAGACACCTGATTGCTGCTCAGCTAGGTACCTTTTGATCGGTGGTGGATTTGGCGGGTAGATTGTATGATGAGCAAGAGGAAACTATGGTGGAGGTGAAGAAGATGAGTGGGGATGGTAAGAACTAGAGTGGGAAGTGGTTGGACGTGCTGGTTCACTCCAAACAACAAGAAGATGAAGGTGGACGACCGTGGGGTGTCATCAAGATTATGGTTGAAAAATTGTGGCAGATGTGGAAGGGAGCATGCCCTCGAGTGTAGGATGGGAATGAATGTATGCTTCAGCTGTGGCAAGCCTGGCCATATCGCTAGAAACTGTAGGGCGCTGAAGTGCAATAACTGTGGAGGGGAGGGCCACGTGCCCAAAGACTGTAGGAAGCCGAGGGTGGAGAGCTCTGGATCGAAGAAGAAGCCGGAGGAAGGAGGGCAGAGGGCAAGTGCTAGAGCTTACACCATGACCCGGGAGGAAGCCAGAGCTTATCCCGATGTCGTGTTAGGTATGTTTCTACTAGGCCAAACTTGTGCCTCTGTATTGTTTGATTCCGGTGCTAGTAGGAGTTTTATTTCCACTACTTTCTGTGCTAAGTTGCCTAATAGTAGTAGAAATGTCAGTGAACCATTCCATGTAGAAACTGCTATTGGCAAGTCCACTAGAATTATTGATGTGATAGACGACTGTGCTATAGAACTAGAAGGTCATAGGTTTGCTGCTAAGTTACACGTGATGTCCCTAGGTGGATTTGATGTAGTACTAGGGATGAACTGGTTAGCAACCTATGAAGCAAACATCGTATGTCGCAAGAGATGATTCGATTAGTTGCGCCCGATGGGAGTTTAGTTACGATTTATGGAGATCGCGTTACTATGATCCCGGAGGTGATTTCGATGGCGGGGTGGCGGGGAAGTGCATGAAACGTGGATGGAGTGCCTACTTGACATACGTAAAAGATGTGAATGCGTCGGTACCACAATTATCTGAGGTACCAGTGGCGTGCGACTTTCCGGACGTATTCCCGGAAGAATTTCCCGGTGTGCCAGGATCGCGAGATTAAGTTCCAAATTGATTTGATACCCGATGCTCAACCCATTGCCAAAGCACTATATCAATTAGCCCCGACTGAGATGAAGAAACTCATGAGCCAATTGCAGGAGTTAATGGATAAGGGATTCATTCGACCGAGTATCTTTCCGTGGGGTGCTCCGGTATTGTTTGTAAAGAGAAAGGACAGAATTAGCGAATGTGCATTGACTATCGAGAGCTGAAGATGTTGACGTAGAAGAATCGGTACCCGTTACCAAGGATTGATTACTTGTTCGACCAGCTCCAAGGTGCCAGTTGGTTCTCGAGGATAGTCTACTATCTGGCTACCATCAATTGAAGGTGAATGAACGAGACATTCCTAAGACAGCTTTCCATACACGTTATGAACACTACGAGTTCCTCGTTATGTCTTTTGGTTTAACTAACGCGCCAGCTACCTTTATGGATTTGATGAATAAAGTGTGTTAGCTGATGTTGGATAGATCAGTGATTGTGTTCATTGATGATATCCTGATCTACTCGAAGAGCGAAGAAGAGCATGCCGGTCACATTCGGGAGGTGATGGAGACATTATGAAGGGAGAAGTTGTATGCCAAATTCTCCAAGTGCGTGTTCTGGTTGCGTGAAGTTCAATTCTTGGGTCATGTGGTGAATCCTGAGGGAATCATGGTGGACCCGGCAAGGTGGAGGCGGTTACGCAATGGAAGTCACCGAAGACGCCATCCGAGATTCATAGTTTCTTGGGTTTCGCGGGCTACTATAGGAGATTCATTCAAGACTTTTCCAAGATCGCTTCTCCACTAACCAAGTTGACCGGGAAAGATGTGAAGTTTTTATGGGGTCAAGCTCAAGAGAAATCATTCAAGGAGTTAAAGGCAAGGTTAACTCAATCTCCTGTCTGTCATTACCCCAGAAGCGAGGATTTGGTGGTCTATTCAGATGCTTCCTACTTGGGGTTAGGGTGCATGTTAATGTAGAGGGAAGGTTATAGCCTATGCATCCCGACAGTTGAAGGTTCATGAGGCAATTATCCACTCATGACTTGGAGCTAGCAGCCATGGTCTTTGCATTAAATATTTGGAGGCACTATCTTTACGGGACGAAGTGCACCATTTTCACTGACCACAAAAGCTTGAAGTACTTATTTGAGTAGAAGGACCTGAATATGAGGAAGAGAAGATGGTTAGAGCTCATAAAAGATTATGATTGCGAGATCCACTATCATCCGGGCAAGCCAACGTGGTGGCTGATGCCCTTAGCCGAAAGGAGAGGCCGGAGCCAATTCAAGTGGAAAGCAAATCAACTGATCATGACCTCTGATGTGATGAAGCAAGTCAAGAGTTTCAAGATGAGGCACTGAAAGAAGATCATCTTAACTCTAAAAGGATGAGAGGTCTGGTTAGGGAATTGGGTGAAAATAGACTTGGTGTTAAAACCGATACGGATGGGTGTGGATTCCTCGTTTTGGGGATCTACGAGTGAAGATTATGAATGAAGCTCACAAGAATCGATACTCCATTCATCCTGGTGCCACAAAAATGTATCAAGATATGAAGAAAGATTATTGGTGGCCGGGTATGAACCGCGATGTGGTGGGCTATGTGAGTAAGTGCCTTACTTGCTTGCTGGTGAAGGCCGAACATCAGAAGCCGTATGGAAAACTCCAACCTTTGGATATAGTGGAATGGAAGTGGGAGCACATCACCATGGATTTCATTACGAAGTTGCCGCATACTCCGAAAGGATATGATGCCATATGGGTGATAGTTGACCGTTTGACGAAGAGTGCTCACTTCTACCGATCCACGATACATATTCATCTAAGAGGTTGGCGGATCTATTCATCAAGGAAAGTAACTCGTCATGGTGTGTCGGTGTCTATTGTATCCGATCGTGACACTCGTTTACATCTAAATTCTAGAAGAAATTCCACGATGCTATGGGGACGAGGTTACATATTAGCATGGCTTATCATCCCCAAACTGATGGTCAGTCAGAAAGGACCATTCAGACACTGGCAGACATGCTTTGGGCATGTGTGATTGATTTTGGGGGAAGTTGGGATGACCACTTACAGTTAGCTGAATTCTCATACAACAACAGCTATCATGCCAACATTGGCATGCCACCATATGAGATGCTATACGGTAGGAGATGCAGAACACCGTTTGTCGGGGTGATATTGGTCGGAAGAATTGGGGAGTGTCGAGGTAATTGAGGCTAGGAGTGAGAAGATGAGAAGATTAAAGTCTTCATGAAAACAGCCAAAGATAGACAGAAGTCGTGTGCCGATAAACAACACAAACGATCGAGTTCCAGGTGGGTGACCAGTTATGTTGAAGGTCTCACCTTGGAAGGGTATTATTCGATTCAGGAAGCGGGGCAAGTTGAGCCCAAGGTATATAGGCCCTTTCCGAATCATTGCTCGAGTAGGAGAGGTGGCCTATAGATTGGAGTTACCAGATGAGTTAAGTGGAATTCACCCGACATACCATGTATCTCATCTGAGAAAGTGCTTAGCTAAAGAAGACATGATTGTTCCATTGAAAGACATCAAAGTAGATGAAAGGCTCAATTATGTGGAGCAACCAATGGCAATCATCGATAGAAAAGAGAAGAGAATGAGAAATAAAGTGGTTCCTCTTGTGCGTGTATAGTGGAAGCACATGAAGGGATCCAAATCTATGTGGGAGACTAAGGAAGAAATGAGACAGCATTACCCACGTTTATTCAAAGAATAACAAGTTTCAGGAACGAAACCTATTTAACGGGGGTGAACTTGTAACACCCGGTTATTCTTTTAAAGGAAGAATAAGAAATGAAGAATAAAAGTAGGAAATACAATTTAACCCTAGTTGAGGGGTTAAACGAGTCAAAAGGACAAAAGTAGAAAAAGTTGGTGTAAAGTGGGCATGGCACCCACCCTCACTTCCATCACCTTTTCATTCGGTTAGAGAGAGAGAGAAAGCAAAAAAACTTTCGGTTGAAGAAGAAGAGGCTGAATTCAAGGTAAGAATTCAAGGTTTTTAAGTGTTATGATGGGTTTTGTCTCGGTTATGTGCTTATGTGCTTGTGTGTGTTCGGTGTGTGTTTGGTGGGTTTCTAGGTGTTTGAACTCATTTGCATATGGGTTAGAAGGAAGATACACCCAAAGTTACACCAGGTGAGCTTCTAGACCCGGGTTTTACTTGTTTTAAACTCTTCTTGGGGCTGAAAATGTATAAAATGATTTTAAAATGTTTATGTATGTATCCGTATGTATTATGCTTGTTGATGATGTTCATTTGCTCTCATTTTGTTGTTCATGCTTAGAATGACCTTGGTAAGCTTAGAACCAATAGGCTTGATGTTTGGGTTCGAGAATATCCTAGGAACATGTTGAGCAGAAGGTTCATGTGCCTAATAAGGCTCATGCGCCTGGAAATGCCTTAGAAATGCTTAAGTGTAACTTATGTGCCAAGAATATTTGTCGGACGACTAAGTGTAGGGCCATGCGCCCCAATAGTGTCCATGCGGTTTGAATAGACCATGTGCCTAAGTATCCATGCACCCAATTAGCCCATGCGCCTAAGTATCCATGCGTCCGAATAGCCCATGCACCTAAGTATCCATACGCCCGAATAGCCCATGCCCCTAAGTGTCCATGTGTCCGAATAGACCATACGCCCGAATAGTAACAATTCGCCTCAATGGTTCATGCGCCTAAGTGTTAAAGAAGTTAAGTGTTGGCTGATGCGCCTACATAGTGATGAAACGCCTAAACAGGGCTCATGCGCCCAAATAGTGTTGGTGCGCCTAAACACATAATTTATTACGAAATTTTTGTGAGTCTGTGCTTTTAAGGTTTTGACCGAGGTTTCACTATGTCCTATTAATGCTTGTCCCATGCATTATTAGGATTGCTTCATGATTGTTCGATATTATTATTATTATTGCTTTTAGTGTGTGACTTTACATGGTGTGTTTATTCTCGTAACATAAATTATTACTAATAATAAAGTGAAAGAGCAATGTAGAAGAGAAGTGGAACTTAATTAAAATGTTAACAAGTCTTGCAAGCACATAGGAGGTGCACGGCCATGTTGTCATTAGCTCAACTGTGATGCGGGTTAGCTACCCTATTTTGCACACACCGGCCAGTCAATTGAGATTGGCGGACCTCTGCAGCGTACCCTAGGTGATTGGGCCAGCTTGTATATAGTATTTAGAGCCCTTTGAGGGAACAGAGGGCCCAACACCATTTCCCCCTCGCAAATAGTTTAGGGTATTGCTCATTGGTCCACACAGATAGTGAAAGATAAAGATAAAAGAGTACAGAATAAACAAGGCGTACAGTAAAGAGAAGAAGCATTATCTGATAGTATAGTTAATGCGTGCTCACATATAAAGAGATGTAATTTCATAAAAGAGTATTTTCATATATACCTTACAAAAGTTATTTTATTACTTTTAAAACTAGAACTCACTGAGCAACGCTGACTTTTATACATTTTCAGTTGGCATGTAATCATTGCTGAGGATGGCACAAGGGTGAAGCTACTCGGCAGGGAAAGACTGACATCCATTCATACTTATGATTTGTTGTTTTGTAATGAAATTAAACAATCCTTTGTATTCCATTAAACAATAGTGTATTGCTCAACAACAGTATTTTTAATGAAATGAATGGCTTTTGTTAAAATAATTCCGCTGCTAAACTTGAATTTATAATGTTTAATGTATTAATGCTGTGAAGACCAACTGTGAGTCCGGGAATGGGGCCTTACAGCAAGAAGTAGACAAACGTATCTGTTTCAACAGCAAAAGCTGAGTACATTGCAGCATCAGGTTGTTGCTCACAAGTTCTCTAGATTCAAAACAAGATACTTGATTATGGTTTAAACTTCTTGCACACTCCATTTCACATTGACAACCAATAGCTGTTTTCATTACAAATAACCTAGTTCAGCACTCAAAAACAAAAAAATATGAATTAGATATGACTTTTTGAGAGATTGTGCAGAAAAAGGTTAATCAAAATGATTTCAGTTCCAGCTGAAAATCAATTAACTAATTTATTCACCAAGGCATTTGAACCTAGTAGGTTTGAATGCCTAGTTCAATCAAAAACAGTTTTATTCAATTATGAAACATTCATCTCAGAGTACACATAGGCATTTGAACCTTGAATAAATCAAAAACATCATAAACAATTTTGATGAAGAAAAAGATATATACAATGGGAAATGATATAATTACAACCGTTATATCATTCGCTGTGTTTAATTCAAATTTTGAAAGGCTGTGATGTCTTACCTAATATGTGGGTAGGCTCAACTTGGAAAACAATATATAAGTTGTGATGAATTAAAATTTTATTCAATTGTGAAACATTCATCTCTTAGTACAGGTAAGCATTGGCTTATTCTAGTGTTTGTATGTGTAGTAACCTAAACACATCAGGTAATGGTATTCTATGAATCTCTTTCACATACATCAGTTTCTTCTTTGTTTTGCTGAACAAAGACCGAAGAAACAAGCACATAGTGCTGATGTAATGATCCAAAAGATTCCCAAAGAGGAACACATACCAATGGATGAAACAACAAAATAACAATTCATTGTGAATGAACAAAAAGAATCCTATTATGGATCAACCTTACAAAATGAAGTGAAAAAGAATCCCAATGAGGATCAAATTATGAAAAGGATCAAAGTAAAAGAATCCTAATAAGGATAGTGAAAATGAGATCTCATACCTTAAGTGACCTGATCAAGAAAGTTGTGATAAAGTTCTACCATACATTACATGAGATTGGTTGATCATATCATGCTTTTGTGTGTGAGGTACATGTTGAATAATCAAATCAACCAAAACATGATAAATATCACATGCATTAGAATATTAACGAGTATGACTTTAAGAGAACAAACATACCTTCAATCAATAAGTTCAATAACATGTCTATTTTACTAATAATAAGAGTGCACACGTGTAATGAAAGATTGATATGATCCCGACAAAAGGTATACTTGCTCTTCATGTTTAAATCAGAAAACAAAAACATCTCAATATTTTATGTTCAAAAGTTCTAAATCTTTGAAGTTTCTATCTAATTATAGATATAAACTTTAGGGGGGTAATTTAAATTTTGATAAGTTTGTATAGACATTTACTTTCTTAAATCACTTTCTTAAACTTCATAACAAATCAAAAAGAAAATGTCTGTATTGGTGCAGAAGCTATACCATAGTATCTCAACTTATGCAGATTCTTGGAAGCATAAAATGTAAGGCCCCATTCTCAGGACGCTCACAGCTGGTCAATCATCGCACATAAAACATATATTCACATTAACTTAATTAAAACATCGCAACGGAATGAATTTAAACACCATTTCATTCATATAAATAATCGCTTTTGCAAAATAATACAAATGTGTTAACCATTACAAATCATAATTTGTTTGCATTACAATGCAAAAACATCATCATTATTCAAAATGGATGCCATCTAAAAACAAGCCAAGTAGCCACCTTGTGCCATCCTCACCAACATTTACCTGCCAACTAGAAAATGCATAAAAAGTCAGCGTTGCTGAGTGAGTTCTAGGTTTATGAAATAAAATGCTTTTACTTTCGTTTGTTATCATTCGTTAATTTCTTACATTTCATACCAATACCATGAACTTTACCCCACCGTCATGCATAAAGCAGGTACTTGGCCAAAGTCTATAAATAAACTCCCATAAATTGTGCCTGATGGCCTGACCATAGTACCGGGGTATATTTCGGGGTACCAATGCCATGTTCTATACCCCACCGTCATGCATGAAACAGGTACTCGGCCGAAGTCTATAAATAAACTCCCATACATTGCGCCCGGTGGCTGAACACATTACCGCGGTAAGCGATAAAGGTTTCATACAAATGGTCAATCACAAAGACAGACCCAAGTGTGCATCCTTCCAGGGTAGCTAACGCACACACTTTTGAGCTAACACCCATCAATAGGTCTGTAATTCCATACTTTTCTTGCAAGACTTTCTTACACTTGTTCATTCATCATAGCATGCATTCATTCTTACTTTACATTCCACATATCATCGTCATTAACTTTTGCTTGATGTTACATAATACTTATTGTGCATTATCATGATCACACCACTTAAAGTCATATCATGATACGTAGTAAGGAACAAAAGAAAACACATCATACATAAGCATCATCCATTCACAAACACATAGACATACACAACAAGTACAAGTCATCATAGAACATAACCGATCCTCCGTGAGACAGCGGGGTTCGGAGGCGGCAGCCCCTGATAACGGGCTTCTAGGGGTAGCAGCTCCTAGTGGGGTCTAAGGGCCAACACCCATGGCTGGGGTAGCGCTTTTATATAGCACAGTTCCTTATAAAAATCAATCTTCCCGTTAAAACCTCTTAAAATCTTGGTTGTTTAAGATGTATATTTGGAATGCATTTCCAGCCCCTATCTAGTTCAAAACCTTTAAAATAGGGGATCTAGAACTCACCTAGACTCGATGAGTAGCTTCTCAATCAAGCTTTCAAAGCAAAGGTTGTACTACACAGCCTGTAGATAAGTTAAAACTCCAAGGAGTTAATTTCTGCCTAATTTCTCTGCTAAATTCGCTGCCAGATTAGCAATTTTGCTGTTAGTTTCGCTGGCAGTTTCACTGCTAGTTTCGCTGGCATCTTCGTTGCAGTTTCGCTATCGTCTTCGCTGCCAGTTTCACTGCCAGTTTCGCCATATTTTGTTGGATAACCATGTCTGCGAAACCGCATGCGAAACTATAGTTTCGCAGGAAGTTTTCATAGTTTCGCTGGACGACTACACAATTTCGCTAGATGAGCCCTTAATTTCGCAGACAGGCTGAAAATTACTAACCAACCTATTTTTGACCAAAATCTTCAATCTTTTACATCCAAAACCTTGGTTTATCACCCGATAAGCTGTATCTAAGCTTCTTACATTTTTTACACAAACACATGAGTTCTGGGTGAATCTTTACCACTTTCAAAAACCACAAGCCCTAGAATCCGGGTTTACATCAATAGGAATGATTAAATGATGTTTCTTACCTGGATTCTTGGTGTTTTCTTGTTGTTTGGATGCCCACGAACACCGATCTTCAATCCCGTGAACAACCGTGCCTTGAATCTTCAATTCTCTCAATTTTCTCTCTCTACACTCTCTCTCTAGAATTGGGATGTTGAGTTGCGAATGAGAGTTGTTCAAGCTAATCTACTTATATATACCGGGCATTCTCGAGGCCTTTAACTCACAAGACACATAACCTGAAATGTTTACTCACTCTATTACCCATTCCGTATTATTTACATTAAAATCTCGTCTAAGCCCATTAATATAATTTGGCTCGCTTAGACTTTATTCAGGGCGTTACATAAGACGTCCAAGATCAGTCAAACAATTGGAAACTTGTATCACTTCTCATATACAAGTCAATTCAAGCAAGAATTTATAACCCCAACAACAGCCAACAACTTCATAATACACAATTCAATCAAAGACAGTTTATCATAACAAGAAAAACCAAAATGATAATTTCTCTACAGAAAGATTAAGTTTTGACTAAGTTCAAAAGTTAATGAGGGTAACTGCATTGGTTAATATGGGTGAAGCTAACCTATGCATATAACCAATGCGGGTAACTGGTTATGTCCTTTAAAACAGTGACACCAATCCGGATAAGTACTTTACTCTACCACATTTGTGTCAAACAAGAATAAATAAAAAGTTTGAGGGGTTAAAAATCTATGCAGACAAAAGTGTTCTACCGTATTTGTTAATGCGGAAGACATTTTCATTACCGCATTTATTTTTACTCATCCACATTTCATGAATGTGTGACATCCACAATTTTTATGCGTATCAAAAAAGAATAAACAAGTGCTTAATCTCTTCTGTCATGATGATGATTAAGAAATGCGGACAACTTTATTGTTCAGCCGCATTTGTTGAAGTAAATGTGGTAAAGGAATTTTACTTTACCGAATTTGTTACAGTGAACAAATGTGAATTAACATTTTTTAGTCGCATTTGTAACAGTGAACAAATGCTCTCAAGTTTTTACTTCCGCATTTGTAACATTACACAAATGCTGATGAAAAACACTCTTCCGCATTTGCTTCAGTGAATTTAAAAATTGACCGCATTTGTTCTAGAATTTGTAACAATTTATAAAAGACATTATATGACTATTTAAAGCCATTTCAAAAGGTCATTTAATACTATTCGAGCATATATAGTCATATATAGTGTGTCCATCACTTGTCGAATAGTCTAGGCTTAATGTAATACACCTAATATGTTGCAAACATATGAAACTGGGTCATTCACAGGAGCATATGCGAATGAGACTCAGTCGTACGACTGAGTCATGCTAATGGACCAGTCATGCGACTGAGAGATGCAATTGGGACATGCGTAAGACTAAACCATAAGAATGGTCCAGTCGTACGATTGAACAATACGTATGGTCCAGTCGTACGATTGAACCATACGCATGGTCCAATCGCACGAATGGGCCCAGTCGCATCAAATATGGGCCGAGGCCTATATATATCAGTTTCAATGTGTAGAGAGATAAGGATTTGGAGAGGGAGTCTTCCCAGAGCCTAGGGCTGCCGGATGAGAGGGGAGATCATGCTCGATCTCCTTTTGCCAAGAGTCTTGATTCTTATGTTGTAACGAGCTTGTAATTGTTAGGTTTTATTAATGAAACCATTAAATTATAATTCGTGTTATTGATTGTCTCTTGTCAAAAAAAAGGTTCTTTTGTCAAATAAGTTTGATGTATACCCTATTATTCGTCGGACTTCCAGAATAGGTGAATGTAGTTGGAACACGAAAGAGAGGAGAGAAGATGTCATCAATTGGTGTTGATTTTGTGGGGTAGTCAGGACCATCAGACTACTTATGGGCCATTCAAGTTATATTTATCCGCATAGAGAGGATTCTCATTCTTAGGGGGAATCCATGAATAGGGAAATTGAAGACATAATCAGAAAGTGATGATGTGAGCAGGTTTCTGATGATGAATCTACGTGCATGCTGATTTGTTTGATCTTGTCAGCTGTGGATTGGAACCTTCAACCTTTTGCCCAATCCACCGTATGTAGACGCCAGAGAGCACAATCATTATATATTGGATATGCTGAATGTGAGGGGGAATTTCTACAGTTGCTAATGTTAATCAGGTTAGACTATGTGAAGATTGAAGCAATGGAAAACTATTCATGTCATTAAAAGAATAATCAGTCATATGGGGAATCTTGCTGCTATGATGGTGTTCAGCAAAGTAAATGAAAGCTATTGTGCCTAATATCATTTTTAGGGATACTGTAGCAACTTGATGCATCGGAAACATTGGCTAATGTGGTTTTTCGTTTGATTCTATTGGAAACCAGAGCAAAGATTGACTGAAGATTGTAATAGGTGCTATCTACTATTCGCAAGCAACATCCAAAGGGGAATTTGTTGGAGCATATATAGTGTGTTCGTTGCTTGTCGAATAGTCTAGGCTTAATGTAATACACCTGTTATGTTGTAAACACATGAAACTGGGTCATTTACAGGAGCATATGCGAATGTGTGAATGAGACTCAGTGGTACGACTGAGCCATGCTAATGGATAATCATGGGACTGAGAGATGCAATTGGGACATTCGTAGGACCGAACCATAAGTATGGTCCAGTCATACGATTGAACCATACACATGGTCCAGTCGTACGATTGAACGATACGCATGATCCAATCGCACGAATGGGCCAAGTCACATCTAATATGGGCCGAGGCCTATATATACCAGTTTCAATGTGTAGAGAGATAAGGATTGGAGAGGGAGTCTGCCCGGAGCCTAGTGCTACCAGATGAGAGGGGAGATCATGCTCGATCTCCCCTTGCCAAGAGTCTTGATTCTTATGTTGTAAGGAGCTTGTAATCGTTAGGTTTTATCAATGTAGCCTTTAAATTATAGTTCGTGTTATTGATTGTCTCTTGGTTTTTGTTGTTGTTTATCCTCCCGTCAAGAACATGCTCGGATGTCTACCGATCCAGCCGACTTCACAAATACTTTTCAAATTTGAGAGACTTTAAAGTACGACGAGTAAAACTCGCTGTTCTTCATCAATCATCATCACCATCATGAAACCAGTTTTCTACGATTCATTTCCTCTTATTAGTCCTCAGTTTCGATTCACTACAACAGTAGTATCGAACAAAAGGTGAAAATATTTGAATTTTGTAAGCTAAACTGTGGGACTTTTGAATAATAATGAACATAGAACCCTAGGTCAAGAAAGGAAACTCAAAATCAGACTTGATTTAAGAAATGATGATCATTTTCAACTACAATGAACATGTTAACTAAGAAGAATAACAACCAACAAGTGAATTTCAAAATCGTGTTCATCATATGAATAGAGCATAACAAAAGATGAAAATGTTGAAATAAAATCTTGAATCTAAAAGTTAAAAAGAGATTGAAAACAACAAATATGATCTCTACACACATGAAAAACAAAATAATAGTGATTATTCATGATAACATCAAGCTTAGGAAGGATTCCTCTAGAACAGTACCTTAAAACAGTCAATTTTGACCATCAAAAGTCAAACTGATAAAACTTGCTTGATGTATGCTTTACAATCTGATAAGTATTATCCAATAATCAAATTCATATGCCTCTAATGCAGGGTACATGGGAAATCTCACCTGGAGCAAACTCTATAATGTTGGCGGTTATCTTGACCCTAATGTACCCGAGGCTGAAGATCTTAGAGACATGATTAGATTCATTTCCACTACAAGAGTGGCTCATGCAGTTACAGTTAGACCAGTCATTTATGAGAGATTCATAAGGTCTTTTTGGAGCACTGTTGTGGTGACAGAGAGATGGTGAAAGAACTCTGTCGGGAAGATCGCTGATGATCATAGTCTAACTATCACTGAACAACTATGAGACAGTGTGTACAGTTTGCCAATGATGCCAACACTCCCATAGAGCTTGAAGATGCTGCTATCACTTTTTTCTTGCCAATATTGGATATAAGGGAGGAATTGAAGGCAAACAGATTGTAAAAGGATTAGTTTACTTATAATGGAGGTTCCTAATTAATCTCTACCAACATTGTCTATCAAAGAGGAAGACAGGATGGAATGACATTCTAGTAATCACATCATCTGCCATATGTGCTTTATGCACTAACACTCCATTCAACATGTCTGCCTATGTGTTTAATGGTCTAGTTTCAAACATTCAAGATGGGAGAAGACATATGTTCCTAATGTATCCAGGTTCTTACAATGTCTCATCAATGATGCATTTCCTGACATTGTACCTCAAGGTCCTATGATAGATATTCCTCATTATGATGTTAAGTCTTACAAGTACATCAGAAAGAGAGATCCTAGTAACTTTTATAGTGGAACCCACTCTCCTTTGTTACCCTAGATGCTTCAACAGATTAACCCAGAAGAACATGTTGAAGAACAAGAGGCTCCTATTGATGAACCAAATCTAGAAGAAGAACTTGATGCTCATGATCAGCAAACCACTGATGAGCAAGTTGTAGAAAGGGATGAACGACAGAGGACAGTATCACCAAACGTTGATGTAAGGGTGATCTTCACACTGGGATATCTGTTCATGAAGCTGATATAGCCTCACCTTTCATGCCCTTACCTATACCATCACCACAAAGACTACCAATCCCATCACTACAATTACAACCCATCATCTCTCCACATATATCACCCATATACTCACCTCATGTTCACCAATCCATCATTCACCTAAATCTCTTGTTCACTCATCCCCTGCCTCTACAAAGCCTATTGAGTATGGTGACTCTTCCAGCTCTTTAAAGGAATTAAAATGATCAATAGATGATGAGGATCATCATAGAGGGATGCCAGTTAGGCAGGCTATTTCTGAGGTTGTTCCTTCTGAAAGTGTTGCTGAATCAGAAGTAATAGACTAGATAAGAAGGATGAAATGATTTTTGAGCTGATGAAGAAAGTAGCAAAGATGGAGAAACTATAGAATAGAAGATCTAGTATTTATAGATATACTATTGGAGTTGGATGAAAAGGAGAAGGAGATAAAAGATCTACAAGAAAAGTATGAGGTTGAAAAGAAAGAGAAAGAAAAGGAGATAGAAAGATTAAAGGCTGCTATCCATAATCAAGGATGAAATAAGTGGTCATGTTAACACATTAGCCATCCATACCATTGTCATGGAAGAACAAGAAGGATTGAGTAAAGAACAATCTAATATTATCATAGACTTGCAGAAACAAATAAAAAGTCTAAACAAGAGAGTATCTGAGATAGAACTTCTTGTTATGATCAAAAGAGAAGCTAAAGCTGAAATGGAGAAAGATGATTTGATTGAGAAAATAGAAGAGAAAAGAAAAAGAGAGCGTGATAAAGAAGGTAGTGCTGAAAGTTCATCAGGAGAGAGTAGCAATGACTTCCCTCCTGCCAAAAAGATGAGATTCTCTGAGACGGAGAAAGTGGAAGAAACAAGTGAATCAATACATGATGAATCAAGCATGGAATGGTGATTTATACAAAGAACCAGGTGAAACTCACACTCAAGAGGAAGAATTCAGTGATATGATTAAACCTCTTGATAGCTTCACTACAGAAGGGTTCACCATAGATGATGATTTTTGGGATTTTATAGTTGATCAGAGGCTAGTTGCTGAACTCATTGTAGTCATTCCTTAATCTCCTATCCCATTTAAGAAGGAATTGAGTATGCAAATAGTGCTTGTTGTATCATTGACTAATGAACAAAAGAGCTTATTAGAAGATTATGTGAAGAACAACAAAAGAAAGAAGAATCAGCTGCTATGATGAACAGAAAACTCAGAGGCTGAAAAAGTGCCTAAAGAAGCTAAAATGACTTAAACCTCCTCTGGCCCAAGGATGCAAACCATACTTGGAGGAGAAATACTTATCAAAGAAGGCAAAAGGGAAAAAACCAATAGTGGAAGAAGAACAATTTTAGAAAAAAAAAAGATGACCCTAGAAGCATTGCAGCGATTGCTGAATTTCTAGAAGAGCATGAAAAAGCTAAAGCTCAATGAAAAAGAAGGCTGAATTGTTGATCTAGAAGAAGGAGAGATAAAGGGTTGCTATGTGGTTGCTGAACCAATAGCTCATAAAGCCCTATGAAGGAGGAGACCTTAGTTGAAGAAATGATTGAGAAAGCTCAAACTGATAACCTTATGGTGAAAGCAATGTTTTTAATCAACCATGGGTATGAGCCTGATGAGGTACTTGGATGACATATGATGGAATGAAGGCAAAAGAAGATGAGTTAATAATTGTTGGACCCCACTTATGAGACTAAGTATGAAAAGACTCTTTCTCCCAAAGCTCACTCGTTCAAATCATCGTCTAAGACAAAACAGACTTCTGCTCCTCAATCACTATATCCTAATCCCTATATTATGACTGACAGGGAAATGAAGGACTATTTGCCTGGTCAAGGATTTACAAAGAGAAAGTCGAGCAACATGAAGACTAATTCCCTAAGGGCTGCCATTCTTAGGTTGAATAATGAAAAGAAAGAGAGACTAAAGAAACTAGAAGAGGAGATTACCAATAAAAAGTCAAGAACCCGAGTATCAGCCCAAGACATGTAGCTCACCCATAGTGACCATGACTCTTTGCCACCTATTCTGCACGAATATCCTAAGTGTTTTACAGAGCCTTTATATTTAAAACTTCAAGAAGGGCTAACCACTACTGAGATGATTAGAGGTGTGTCTACTCCCAAAGGGAAGACTGATCAGAAGATTATTGCTTGGAAGTATCACAGTGACCGAAACATGTTCATGGTGAAAAGGATTTCAGGGTTAGTGCAATTCATCATAGTGTACTTTGCTCTTGTGAACTCCCTGGAAATCCATGATATGAAAGAACTAGCCAATCTTGAGCTCATTAATCACAAGGCTATGTTTAGGGGATATGAGTTTGAAGATATCTTGAGAATGTTTAGAAGAATAGGCAACTTCAAATCTCTCAAGGCTATCTGCATGAGGAAAGATAGATCCTTTATCAAACCCCTTGAGAAGAAATGAACAAAAACCAGCCGAAGAAGTTGTGTTTCCTGAGCTTAAGGTGAAACCAACTGAATCATTGAAAATAAAAATGTTGGTTGGAACTCATTCCTCAAAACCAATCTCCAATGTTTATCATGATGAAAAGAGATATGAGATGGTAATTGAAAGAGGATGGGGAGAAAGGAAGATGTTGAGATTAGATTGTTTAGGGGATATGAGGTAAAATTGTTAGACGAATCCTATATCCACTTTATATACAATAGACACATTAGAGAAATAACCAATTGTTGGACCAAAAGACCAATGGGCCTGATCAGAAAACCTCTAAGTCCACAGACATCACAACAACTGCTGAAGACTTGATCAGCTGTTTTAACAAAGTTTGAAGAGCAACAGCTGAAGAATAAAGTACTGAAGACTTCAAGAGCTGAAGACCAAAGTCTGAAGATCAACAGCTGAAGACTAAAGTACTGAAGACTTAAAAAGCTGAAGACTAAAGTACTGAAGACTTCAACAGCTGAAGACCAAAGTCTGAAGATTAACAGCTGAAGACTAAAGTACTGAAGATCAACAGCTGAAGTACAAAGACTGAAGACAACAGCTGAAGACATCAGTTGATGACAACAGCTGAAGTTCAAGTACAAGTACTGATGCCTTTAGAGTTTGTTACAACAGCTGAAGAAGCATCCTTCAGTTGTTGTGATGGTTTCCTTTCAGTAGTTTTCTTTTCTATTTTAGTACTTGTAAAATGACTGAAGAGCATGTTCTTTGCAAGAGTAAGTTGAGGTGTCACAAATGCCAAAGGCTTGGACACTTTGCAAGAGAGTGTAGATCAACTGGATCTAACTCCTCTTCACCCCTTTGTGACTTTTCCAAGCACTAGTCACAAAACAGAGGGCAACATCCTGCGAGTTCTGGTCATCATTCACACCCTATATCTCCTGCATACTTTGTCCCTCAGGGTCCAATGTCATATCCTTATCCCTGCTATTACATGCCTCAGCCAAATCCGGTTCAAGCTCCTATGGCACAAAAACCACAAGCATTACCTGAACCTCAACCTTCCCAATCTCATCAGCAATCTCAACCTCAGCAACACAACTTTTTCACCCCAGGATTTGTTGACTGGAGCAGTCTACCAGATGATATGTCTGGTCATGAACAACTATTCTCTGGTGCTGGTCAACATGGTGGTGACAGTCCTTTTGGAAACCTTGCCCTTATGGCTCTGGAGTCTGCTGATACCTCATCCTCTAATGCCTCCACACCACAGGTATCACAGGTATCCTCTAAGGCCAAAGCCAAGCTATGTTCTGAAACATGCATAGCTACATTGCATCTATTAGAGAAGCAAATGTAGCTTTAATTAACAAGAACATTGAGCTAGAACAAATAATATCCAAAAGAAATGTTGAATTTGAGTCTGTGCTTAATGATAAGAATGATGAGATTTACAAACTAAATGTCAAATCACTGATGATAAGGCTAGGGAAGAGGTACTTCGAGAGAAGTACAGAGACCTCAAAGAAACACTTGCAACTACCCAGGTAGAGTGTGATCGATGGGTACATTCTTGCAAGGGTTTTGAAATGCTTCTTAGTAAGCAGTCTGCTTACAGTGTGAAGTTTGGCATTGGTTATAATCACACTGCTCCTCCTAGATTTTACTCCCAGAGCAGAGATAAAATCTGATGGAGAAAGCAATAATCAATCCTTTTCATCATGTGATTTACTATCTCATACAACACCATCAAAGGTTGAAGTCAACATTAATTCCTCTCAGAACCTATCAGCTGATGTTGATGGTTCAAATGCTGACACTCACATGATCAAAAATTTGATCACTCCAGGTGGTATTTCACAAAGTACTGAAAGTACTAAAGAGCATGTCATAACACCTGAAGAACAAACCCAAACTACCGCATGTACTAAAGGGAAGAAAACTGCAAGTAGAAAGGGTGGGAAAACTACTGAAGAAGATATCAAGAAAGCATGTACTAAAGGGAAGAAAAGTGCTAGTACTGATAGCAAGCTGCTGAAGAATAAGTCTCAGTAGTTTCATCTTCTTCGGCAGATGATCAACTTAAGATGAAGAAAAAACCATGTGAAATATGTGGCTTATTCAATCATCTTACTGATGAATGATGGTATAAAAAGGGCTCCAAACTCAAACATAATGAGAACATTAAAAAGCAAATGGATAAAATGAAAACTGAGTTTGAAACCAAATTTATACTAGCAACATCAAAACCTCTGACCCCTAAATCCAAAAAGAAATCCAAAAAGCTAGGGGTTAATCAATTAACAACTGAGGTTGCTCAAAGGGAGATGGTACAACATAGGAATCCATCAATCTCAAGCACTAATGTGTCTCATAAGCTGAAGGCTTTATCACAAAATCAGACACAACTGTTATGATGGTTCAACATCTATTAGGGAGAGTCACCAATTAGATGCTCCTGTGTTGAAACCACAAAGAAGAAAATCCATGCCAAAGGATTCTTCTTCTTCATCATCTCCATCCCCTCAGGCTGTTATTCATAGCAAATCTGTTAGTTTACCATCTGTTGATGTGAATAGACCCAAAACCAAAAAGGTTTGGGTCTTAAAAACTAACTAATTGTTTATGATTGCAGGGTTCTTCAACATGCCAAAGTAGCATCTGGTATGTAGACAGTGGAGGATCTATGCATATGACAGGGAACAACTCTCTTCTTCATGACTATTCTCAATGAAAGAAGGGGTTTGTTTCTTTTGGCAATGATGCTAAGGGTTACATCATTGGCAAAGGCTTTGTCTCCAATGGGGAAATAAAGTTTGATGATGTTAATCATGCGGAAAATCTCAAATACAATCTCTTGAGTGTCAGTCAAATGTGTGATAAAGGCCATGTTGCTCTTTTCACCAGTTAGAACTATAGGATTCTGTCATCCAAAGTTTTGAATTTGATTGATAAGATGTTGGATGATCACACTCTCCTGAGGGCCAACAGGACAGGAAGAGTGTAAGCCTTAGATCTTTCCAAGAAAATAGCTCTCAAAGGCCATCCTTGCCAATTTTCCAAAGCCTCTCCTCAGGAATCTAAACTGTGGCACAGAAGGCTGGGTCATGTTAATATCAAAAACATGAATCAACTGATCCACAATAGTTTAGTGAGAGGTTTACCAATAAATGAGTTCCACTGTGATGAACCCTGCACTGCTTGTTTAAAAGGAAAACAGCACAAAGTCTCATTTCCTCCTATTGAAGAACCTAAGTCCACTGCTTGCTTGCAGTTACTGCACATGGATCTATTTGGTCCTGTGAGAGTGATGAGCATGGCAAAGAAGAAATACTGTCTGGTAATTGTGGATGATTACTCCAGATTCGTATGGATTTTCTTTCTACATTCAAAGGATGAGGTTGCTCAGAAGATTACAAACTTTGTGCTGTATGTTGAGAAGCAGTATTCCCTATCAGTCAATTGTATAAGGAGTGACAATGGTACTGAATTCAGAAACCATACACTTGATGAATTTTATCTTTCAAAAGGAATCAAAAGGCAGTTTAGCATCCCAAGGACTCCAGAACAAAATGGAGTAGTGGAGAGAAAGAAAAGGACTTTAATTGAAGCTGCAAGGTCCATGTTGGATGACTCTGGTTTGCCTTTGACGTTTTGGGCTGAAGCTGTTAACACAGCTTGCTATGTGTAGAATAGAGCCTTAGTAAATCAAAGGTTGATGAAGACTCCATATGAAGTTTTACATCACTTGGCTCCTCTAATTTCATTTTTCAGAGCCTTTGGGTGTCCCTGTTTCATTCTCAACACAAAGGATCAACTCCACAAATTTGATCCTAAGGTGGATGCAGGGTATTTTTTTGGTTATTCATCTACTTGCAAGGCATACAGAGTCTTCAATTGCAGAACAAAGATAGTTGAAGAGACTCTGCATGTGAAGTTGAATGAATCTCCAAAGGACAAGATTGCACAAAACCCTGTGGAGTTGTTTGATCTGGACATACTGCAATATGTTCCTTATCAACCTCCAGCTGTTGCAGATCATGTGGATAAATCATCTTCTGCAGCATGTCTTCCACCTGGTGGTATTGATGATGATGATTATATCAATACTCACCTCTTCAAGTTTAGTGATCAACTGCCTGAGTCTGCTAAACTTGATGTTCCTGTAGCTTCAGCAGTTCCATCCACAACAAATGCTGATGAGATATCTGATTCCTCTACATCTTTTGATTTACCATCTAATTCTTGGTTTCAAGAATCTGCATCACCATCTGTTGCTGCTAAAGGTTCTACAAACACTTGCACAGATCTCATTGTTTATCAAGAGCTGAAGAATCACCCAATGTCTCAAATCATTAGTGATATCAATGCTGGAGTTTCAACAAGAAGTCAATTGTCTAACTTCTGTTTCTATGCTCTCTTCATCAGTCAGCTAGAGCCAAAGAACTATCATGTTGCTTTCGGAGACAATGGATGGGTTGAAGCCATACAGCTTGAGCTACTTCAGTTCAAGAAACAACAAGTGTGGGAACTGGTTCCTCTACCCCCAGGTAAGTGTGAAATAGGCACTAAATGGGTGTTTAGGAATAAAACTGATGAAAATGGGCTTATTGTTAAGAACAAAGCTAGACTGGTTGTACAAGGGTTTTCACAAGAAGAAGGTATTGATTATGATGAAACCTTTGCCCCTGTAGCCAGACTAGAGGCAATTAGATTGTTCTTAGCCTATGCTGCATTCCATAATCTTAGAGTTTTTCAAATGGATGTCAAAAGTGCATTTTTATATGGTAAAATAAAAGAAGTGGTTTATGTGTGTCAACCACCAGGTTTTGAGGATAATAAACATCCTGATTGGGTGTATAAACTTAATAACGCTCTTTATGGGTTGAAGCAAGCTCCTAGAGCCTGGTATGAAACACTTTCAAATTTTCTTCTTAAAAATAATTTCACTAGAGGCTCCATAGATAAAACTTTGTTTATTAAGAAGGTGGATGAGCATAAGCTACTTGTTCAAATTTATGTTCATGATATTATTTTTGCATCCTCTGATCCCGAGTTGCGTGATGATTTTACATGTTTAATGAAATAAAGGTTTGAAATGAGTGCAATGGGAGAATTACAGTTCTTTCTATGCTTGCAAATCAAACAAAAGGCTAACGGAATCTTTATTCATCAGTCAAAATATACAAAAGATCTTTTGAATAAGTTTGATTTACAAAATTGTAAGCCTTGTTCTACTCCCATGTGCAACACCACACAACTAGATGCAGATCAGAAAGGTAAAGCTGTTGATGAAACACTTTACAGATGTATAATTGGGTCCTTGATGTACTTAACAGCTTCTAGACCAGATATCATGTTTGCAACTTGTGTTTGTGCTAGATTTCAGGCTGCTCCTAAAGAGTCTATTTGATTGCAGTCAAGAGGATCTTTAGATATTTTCAAGGTACACAATCTCTAGGTTTATGGTATTCCACTGGACACTCTTGCAAATTAGTTGCTTTTTCAGATAGTGACTATGCAGGGTGTAAGTTAACCAGAAAGTCAACTTCTGGTGGATGTCAATTCCTAGGCAACTGTTTGATTTCATGGCAGAGTAAGAAACAAACATCTGTTGCTACATCCACTGCTGAAGCAGAGTACATTGCAGCTGCAAGTTGTACTTCTCAGGTACTCTGGCTTCAGAACCAACTATTGGATTATGGCATTACAGAGACTAAGACTCCATTATTAATGGATCGTGCTTCAGCTCTGTGCATTGTCAAAAATCCAGTCCAGCACTCTAGGACCAAACATATACAGATCACACATCATTTTATTAGGGACTGTTTTGAAAAAGGATGATTGATCCAAAGTTTGTGCCTAGTGCTGATGAGCTTGCAGACATTTTTACTAAGCCTTTGGATAGTTCAACTTTCCAAAACCTAGTGTTTAGGCTTGGTATGCTGCAGCTCGAATAAGTGATAACTACTGATGATCTCAATAACTAAGTACTGATGATCATTAGTAACTATATCACATATAGTACTGATTCTGTTAAAACAACTGATCAAGTTACCACTACTGATGTAGTTATAACTACTGATATCGGTAAACACAGCTCAAGTACTGATGTCCTATGATACAACTGAAAACAACAAAAAGACTGATAAGTGTTGAGGACAGTATGAAACAGTTGAAAGGCTAAGAATTGATGCAAACTACTGATGAAAATTTTCTCTTCAGTTGTTTCTACAACTGCTGTTTCACCCTAAATAGCTGCTGACAAAACCATGTCCTCAGTAGTTTCACAACTACTGATGACTAACACCAAGTCCTCAGCTGTTTACAACAACTGATGACAAAACCATGTCTTCAGTAGTTTTACATCTACTGATGACTAAAACCACGTTATCAGTTGTTTACAACACCTGAAGACAAAACCAAGGTTTTTAGTAGTTTCACAACTACTGATGACTAAAACCAAGTCTTCAGTTGTTTTCAAACATCTGAAGCCAAAACCAGGGTTTTCAGTAGTTTTCTAACTGCTGATGCCTAAAACCAAGACTTTAGTCTTTTCAACCTCTGACCCTTCAGTTGTTTTCTAACCCTTACCCTATAAATACCTACTCTTACAGAGCTTCACTATCTCAAAACCTAACGTTCAAAACCTCCAAATCTTCTCTCACATTAATGGCAACCATGAAGCTTAAACCACGACACAACTGTGTTGCCTACCTTACCAAATCCCCATTCTGGACAAAGTTCAATAATGCCATTGATCTAATGGTCCATTCTCCCTACAAAACGGCTTTCCTTCTAAATCCTACCATTCATGCCGAATCCCTCCATCAGTTCTCGAAGAACGTCACCCTCATCACTAGAGAGAATAACACCGACTCTCTCCAGTAGTTCATCAACAACCGACAGGTGGTCATCACTCCGACAATCCTTCGCCAAACCCTACAACTGGATGATGCCACTTTCCCCGCTGCGTATCCAAATGGCACCACTGATCTATCCTTTGCCCACCATGGATACCAGGGTAACCTTAGCGCCTCTACCATCCTGAAGAAACATTCCATGATGCAGAATGCCTTATTTTTCATATGGTGAATGTTTGCTTAGCTCATAAGACTTCTTGTTGGGATCAAATGTCGACCAGGTGGCAGCAGGTATTATTCTCTATCCTTGAGCAACAAAACTTAAATTTTTCTGAAATAATATTTCTTGAACTTAAGGATATGGCCTCAAAACCTATTACTAACCGATGGATATTATATCCTCGATTCATCATAGCCGTTATAGAGAACTAGCTGAATGCTGAGGGACTTGTTGGCCTTGGAGTCCCTGCCATGGCTGTATTGCCTGAGGTATACTCCAGGCACAACTCAGACCAATCACTCAAACAGGCTGCCAAGCTGCGAAAACCCACGCAGCTGGAACCCACAGCCACCACCCCCAAATCCAAAGTCCCACCAAACCAAAATCCAAAAAGCCAAAAAAGGCTACTCAGGGAGATGAGTCCCCTGAGGATGCCCCTGTACCACAAACACAGGACACACATACTGGTTTTAACCACCCAGTTATGTCAAAGACTCAACTTGCCAAAGCATCACATTTATCCTCTCAACAGGATCCTATTGCAACCAATATTGGGGATCCCACATTGCTCGAACCTATCTCAATTGAGAGGGTTACCATTGAAGCGCACCACTCACCCCGGGTGCAATCTGCTTCTACCCAATCTCCACATGCAACCGCCCTTCCAAGTCCTACACTTATTGTTGCACAAGTGCTGAGTCAGTTGCACTCCTCACCCCTCCCCAGAAACCAATTACAACTGGGCATACCTAAACCATTGAGGGGGAGGACCAACGTGCTTCTGATAACCCACAGCACAGGGGTTACAATGTTCCATCTCCGAGTGTAGAAAAGGAGATTGGAACTTTTGGTGAGGCTGCCACTTATCCTGCTTCAGCATATGATCAGGCTGAAGTTGGTAACATTCATAAGACCTCACCAGAGGCAACTGCTGATGAAGGACATGGTCCTGACGCAGGAAGTCCCCAGTACCATGACCAAGGGGCACATGCTACTACTGATCTACACTCAGAGCATGTTCATCCTGATTCTATCAAGAGGTCAAGTGATTCAGTAAACACTGATGATGACCTGGGCTTCTTTTATGATGTTTTAGCCCAAAACACCATCCTCGAGGATGAGGTAAGCAGACTCAAAGAGCTGCTTGCCAAAATTTCTCAGGATCAAAGACCATCTACCCCTCAAACTCCACAGATGGCACCTTCCTCTGAAGGTCTCCCATACACAGAGCCAGTCCCAAACACTCAGCCACCTACCTCTACTTCTGGCACTATTTCTCAGGGACAGAACCCCCCCCCCCTGAGCAAATAGCTGCTATCTTTCAACATTCCTTACCTCTCATCACACCACTTATCACTGATATAGTGATTAAAACCCTTGATGAGAGGCTTCCCTCGGTTATAAGACCCTTGATAGAGGATGCTGTGAGCAAAAGGCTTTCTGACAATCAAACCCTTGCAACCAATGCAACCAAAAAGGGGGAGATTCAGTCAGTGAAAGCAAAAAGAAGAGGATTGTAGATAGGAAAGAGACTGAGAAGGAGAAGGAGAAGGAAGCTGACATGAAGAAAGTGACTGAAAGTACTAAAGACTTTCATGTCACGTACAAGAAAAGAAAGAATGAAAAGGAGACTGACTTGGAGACAACGGTGAAGGAGGCTGATGCCGAACACAACCGATCAATGGATAACATCATTGATCAGTTGTTTAGGCAAGGTCATGACACTGAAAAACTTGACTCAGAAATCAGAAGATTGGAGATTGAAGAAATCCAAGCTAGATGGGCAAGTTATGATGTGTTAGAAAGGGAAAGGCTAGAAATCATGATCAGGTTCATAGCTAACTATCTTGGTAGATCATTGATTGAAATCAAGGCATAGTCCAGGGACAGCATTTTGGCAATAACCACCAAGATCTGTTCGTCTGAAGTATATACCAAAGGATTGGTTATTGAAGCCTTAAATGAAGCTGGTGCTGGGAGCAGGACTGAACTAGTCAAGCAATCTAAAGCTGGACTCACATCCAAAGTGCTAGAACAGCCTGTCAAAATTCCCACACCAAAATCCACTAAAACAATCCCTTACCCCAAAAACCACCACAACCACAACCCATCAAACCAATTCCCTTAGCCTCAAAACTAGTAGCCGATGATGTACCTCAGAAGAGGAAGAGAAGGGTACTGAGGCTAGAAGAAGATGAAGAAGATAATGATGAAGATGAAGATAGGCTGCCAATCTCAGCTATTATACAATTGCCTAAGGCCACAAGTCACCCTCCAACAGTTACTCCTGAGTCTCAAAGGCAAACTGTGAAAGTGAAGTTAGAAAAAGAAGAGCTTCACAAACAACATGATGAGGAACTGTTGAGAAGAGTTGACAAAGCATATGCTGCCACATCTTCAATCATCAACATGAAGAAGCATGCTCTCAGGTTATACACTCTTAAACATACATTTCAATATCAAAAGGAGAGAGTGAGGATTTGGCCTGATCCCAGGGTGTCTCATAGGATTCAAAAGAAAAACATTCCACAGAGATACATTGGACAAGTGAAGAAGATTGTAGATGAAGTGATCTCACTAGTCTTTGTAGTATCACCCTGGGAAATCCTAGATGACTTCAAGAAAGCCTATAAAGCTAAACTGACCCCACAAAAGATGCTGGAGAATAAAATGGTGAAAAAGGGGTTAATATACAAGAGGCTTGAGGAAGTTAGAAAGAATGAGCTCCAGTTGTTCTTAGAGGGTAATCACCCAGATGAATTTGCTTATAGAATAATAACAATTGTGGAACTCAAAATGGGAAACAGGTCAAATACCTATCTGAGTATTATGGGCCAGAATCATTTTTTGAAGTAGGAGCTGAAGAGCTTACTATGGAGGAACAAATAACCTTCCTTGAGGCCTATACAAGGGAGTCATACAGGCTCATGTTGGGAAGTAGATCTCATGGATGGGGTAACAGCTCTGTGTCTAGTTCCCCAAGACAGAGTTCCCATTCATCCTTTGCCAAACAGATCATTGAGACTTCTTCCTAGGCCTGTGCTTACATGGGTCACTTCTGAGCTGATCTAGAAGACAAAAGACCAATCTTTTTGCCATAATAAGTGGGACATCTTCAATAAGTTTAGAGGTTTTGGCTGCATTGGTTCAGGGGGAGTTGTTGGACAAAAGAACCAATGAGCCTGATCAGAAAAACCTCTAAGTCCTACAGACATCACAAACAACCGCTAAAGACTTGATCAGCTGTTTTAACAAAGTCTGAAGAGCAACATCTGAAGAATAAAGTACTGAAGACTTCAATAGCTAAAGACCAAAGTCTGAGGATCAACAGCTGAAGACTAAAGTACTGAAGACTTAATGTTGGACCAAAATAACCAATGAGCCTGATCAGAAAAACCTCTAAGTCCCACAGACATCACAACAACTGCTGAAGACTTGATCAGTTGTTTGACAAAGTCTGAAGACTTCAACAGCTAAAGACTAAAGTACTGAAGACTTCAACAGCTGAAGACCAAAGTCTGAAGATCAACAGCTGAAGACTAAAGTACTAAAGACTTCAACAGTTGAAGACTAAAGTACTGAAGACTTCAACAGCTGAAGACCAAAGTCTGAAGATCAACAGCTGAAGAACAAGGTATTGAAGATCAGCAGTTGAAGTACAAAGACTGAAGACATCAGCTGATGACAACAGCTGAAGTTCAAGTATAAGTACTGAAGCCTTCAGAGTTTGTTACAACAGCTGAAGAAGTATTCTTCAGTTGTTGTGATGGTTTCCTTTCAGTAATTCATTTATGTTTCAGTATCTGTAAAACGACTGAAGAGCATGTTCTTCAGTCATTGTAGTTTCAGTAGTTCTTTTCAGTAGTTGTAGTGATAGTTTACACTTAGTATTTTTGTAAGAAGATGTCACTGTTTTGACATCTTCAGTAGTTGTGTTAACTTTCAGTAGTCTGAATAATTCTGTTAGATGTCACTATCAAATGACATGAGCAGACGTCACATCTCCTATATAAGGAATGTTCCACCACGACATTCTTATATAAGGGATGATTGACCTGATTGTAAGTGTGACATTTTGCCACCACGAAAGCACGTATTGAATGAAATATTTGATTTGCAGAATTCTTTCTATAATCGTTTGATTTGACTTTGAATATCAACTGTATTCTTGTGAATTGTCTAATTCATTGTTTGATTTCCGCTGCAATACTCTCTAATAAATCAAACATAGATCACTGATCCTAACAATTGGTATCAGAGCGAGGTAAATCATTGATCGATCTAACAATTGATCATTGAAACTGCTAATCGATATATGCATTTGATTGAATTAGCATATTTTCAAGAATCAGTTATAGTTAAATTGAATTTCTGCTACTTTCGTTTTATTGCTTTCTGTTTTCTCTTGGTTCAATTTGGTCTGTTGTGTTCTGTTTTAAATCTGTTAAAACTTAATTGATTTTTGTTGAATCTGAGAATGACTACTCCTTCTAATGACCCTCAGAATACCGGTTCTTCAACCAAGCCTCCGATGCTGGTTAGGACTAAGTATAACATATGGGAACGAAGAATGCTTCATCACCTGTTGTTAACAATTCAGGTTGTTGGACATCGGTGGTACATGGTCCACATAAGCCTATGGTGACAATCCGAAACCAATTAAATGGTTCCGAAGAAGAAGGAACAATACTCAGATGAAGATCGGAAACTGTTTGAGATTGATGCTAAAGCCCATGGAATTCTGGCCATGGAACTACCAAATGAAATCTATTCAGGGCTTATTCATCATGAAACTACTCATGACCTCTGGAATGCACTGAAGGAACAATTCGGTGGAACTGATGAGGTCTTAGCAAACAACAGAGAAATCCTTGCCCAACAATATGAAACATTCTCTCATAGGAAGGGTGAGACACTGACTCAACAGTTTGAGCGTTTTTCAAGTTTGATCTCTGAGCTAAAAATGGTCAAAGATGAATATACCAATAGCCAGATGAACAACAGATTCCTTAGATCACTGCCTGAGAGATGTGACACATACACTATTGTCCTACGCTCCAGTGCAAATCTGGATAAACTATCTCTCACCCAATTCATGGGAAACTGCTTACATTTGAGAGAGAGATAGAGCAGAAAAGGAAACTGGCATCATCAGGAAAGCTTACTGACGACTTTGTACCAGGGAACACTGCCTTGGTTGGTCATGAGCCAGAATATGCTGCATCTGAAAGTAATTATGATGAGCATATAGATTTCTCTTCAAACAGTTCACATCATGCATTGTTGTTGTGTTGATAGTCACTCAGGTTGTAATAGTGACAATCTATGTTTATCATGGATGATTTGAAAGGAATAGCTGATGATGATCTAGAAGAGATGGATATTCTGAGCCAAATGGCCTTGATTAATATCAGATCTCAAAATTTCTACAAGAGGACTGGCAGGAAATTTCCAGGACTCTCTGCCAAAAACAAAGTTGGTTTTGACAAGAGTAAGTTGAGGTGTCACAAATGCCAAAGGCTTAGCCACTTTGCAAGAGAGTGTAGATCATCTGGATCTAACTCCTCTGCACCCTTTATGACTTTTCCAAGCACTAGTCCACAAAACAGGGGGCAACATCCTGCTAGTTCTGGTATCATTCACAACCTGTTTCACCTGCATATTTTGTCCCTCAGGGTCCAATGTCATATCCGTATCCCTGCTATTACATGCCTCAGCCATATCCAGTTCAAGTTCCTATTGCTCAACAACCACAAGCATTACCTGAGCCTCTACCATCTCAATCACAATCTCATCACAGCTTTTTCACCCCTGGTAATGTTGACTGGAGCATTTTACCAGATGATCTCTCTGGTACTGAGCAATTATTTACTGGTGATAGTTAAAATGGTGGTGAACATCGTTTTGGGAATCTAGCTCTCATGGCCTTGGAATCTACTGAGGGTTCATGCTCCAATGCATCTTCTTCACAAGTAACTCAGGTATTCTCTGAGGCTAAGGCCAAGCATTGTTCTGAATCATGCATAGATGCATTTGTCTCTATTAGAGAAGCAAATGTAGCTGTAATTAATCAAAATCTAGAGCTTGAGCAAACTATTTCCAAAAGAAAAGCTGAATATGAGTATGTCCTTAAGGACAAAGATGATGAGATTTATAAGCTTAAATGCCAATTAAATGATGAAAAGGCTAAGCTAGAGGTCATTCTTGAGAACCATAAGGAACTGAAAGAAAAACTTGTAGTTACCCAAGTTGAGTGTGACCGCTGGGTGTCATCCTGTAAGGATTTGAAATGCTGCTCAGTAAGCAATCTGCTAATGTGAAGTTTGGAATTGGCTATAACCATATTACACCTCCAACAGATTTTACTCCAAAACCAATAGTAAAATCTGAAAGTGAAAGCAATCTCCAAACCATATTATCATGTGCATCATCCACAAGTGATCTCCCAAAATCACAAGATGAATAAGGGTTGATACCTCAGTAAGTCAATTGGCTGATGGGTGAACTACTGATAAGCACATGAAGCTGAGTGTTTCAGATGTTGTCCCTCAAAGTAACTTAAGTACTGGAGGGCAAGTTACAACAACTGAAAAGCATTTCAAATCAGCTAAAATAAATGGATTAACTACTGCTGACAATAAACAGCTGAAGAACAACTCTTCAGTTGTTACAGATTCTTCAGTACTGAACAAAATTACTGAAAGGAGGAAAGTACTCAAGCACACCTTCAGTAGTTTCCACATCAGCAGTTGATCAATCCAAGATGAAGAATAACCATGTGAAATATGTGGTAAATTCAATCATCTTCTGATGAATGTTGGTACAGAAAGGGTTCCAAACTCAACAGAGATAAGCTCATTAAAATCCAGATGGATGAAATGAAAACTGAGTTTGAGACTAAGTTTGTACCGCAATCATTCCATTGTGATAAACCCAAGCCTTCAACCAAATTCAAAAAGAAGGATAAGGTTCATCACAAAACAGCTGATGGTGCTCCTCATGATAAACATCAGACTAAGTCTGTTAATTTTAAGGAGGAAATGGTGGATCACAGGAACTCATCAAACACAAGTATTGATATGTCCACAATAGCTGAAAGCTTTGGCTACAAATCAGACACAACTTGTTATGATGGTTCAGCATTTGTTGGGGAGAGTTAACCAACTTGATGCACCTATGATCAAATCACTCAAAAGGCATTCCAAGCCCAAATCCAAGGAATCCATTTAAGCACCATCTCCTTCTTAGCTGTTAATCATAAGAAACAAGTTATGGTTGCATCTGTTGATGAAAACAGACCCAAACCCAAAAGGTTTGGGTCTCAAAATCTAACTAGTTTTCTTTTATGCAGGGTTCTTCAACATGCCAAAGGAGCATCTGGTATGGACAGTGGAGGATCTATGCATATGACTGGGAGCAGTTCTCTTCTTAATGGCTACTCTCAAGGAAGAAGGGATTTGTTTCATTTGGAAATGATGCCAGAGGTTACATCATTGGGAAAGGATATGTGTCTAATGGACAATCCGGTTTGATGATGTCAACCATGTGGAGAATCTCAAGTATAATCTACTGAGTGTCAGTCAGATGTGTGATAAAAGGCATGTTGCACTTTTCACAAGCCAGAACTACAGGATTCTGTCTTCCCAAGTTCTGAGGCTGATTGACAAGGTAATGGATGAACATACTCTCCTGAAGGCCAACAGGATCGGAAGAGTGTATGCCTTGGATTTGTCAAAGAAGATTGATTTGAAGGGTCATCCATGTCTGTTCTCCAAAGCCTCTCTTCAGGAATCTAAACTATGGCATAGAAGGCTGGGTCATGTCAATCTCAGAAACATGAATCAGCTGATCCACAATCGTTTAGTGGAGGTTTATCAATAAAGGAGTTCCACTGTGATGAAGCCTGCACTGCTTGTTTGAAAGGAAAATAGCACAAAGTCTCATTTCCTCCATTGAAGAACCTAAGTCCATTGCCTGCTTGCAGTTATTGCACATGGATCTATTTGGTCCTGTGAGAGTGATGAGCATGGGAAAGAAGAAATACTGTTTGGTAATTGTGGATGATTCTCCAGATTCGTATGGACTTTCTTTCTACATTCAAAGGATGAGGTTGCTCAGAAGATTACAAACTTTGTGCTGTATGTTGAAAGCAGTATTCCCTATCAGTCAAGTTTATAAGGAGTGACAATGGTACTGAATTCAGAAACCATACACTTGATGAATTTTATCTTTCAAAAGGAATCAAAAGGCAGTTTAGCATCCCAAGGACTCCAGAACAAAATGGAGTAGTGAAGAGAAAGAAAGGACTTTAATTGAAGCTGCAAGGTCCATGTTGGCTGACTCTGGTTTGCCTTTGACCTTTTGGGCTGAAGCTGTCAATACAGCTTGCTATGTGCAGAATAGAGTGTTAGTAATCAGAGGTTGATGAAGACTCCATATGAAGCTCTACATCATTTGGCTCCTTTGATTTCATTCTTCAGAGCCTTTGGATGTCCTTGTTTCATTCTCAACACAAAGGGTCAACTCCACAAATTTGATCCTAAGGTGGATGCAGGGTATTTTGTAGGTTATTCATCCACTTGCAAGGCTTAGAGGGTCTTCAACTACTAAAGGAAGATAGTTGAAGAAACCTTGCATGTGAAATTCAATGAATCTCCTAAGGATAAAATTCCACAAAACCCTGTGGAGTTGTTTGATCTGGACGTACTGCAATATGCTCCTTATCAAACTCTAGCTGTTGCAGATCATGTGGATAAATCATCTTCTGCACAAGTCTTCCACCTGGTGGTATTGAAGATGATGATGATATCAGTACTCACCTTTTCAAATTCAGTGACCAACTGCCTGAGTCTGCTAAACTTGATGTTCCTGTAGCTTCAGCAGTTCCATCCACAACAAATGCTGATGAGATTTCTGATTCCTCTACATCGTGTGATTTGCCATCTAACACTTGGTTTCAAGAATCTGAATCAACATCTGCTGATGCTGAACCAGCTACAAACACTTGCACTGATCTTATTATGCACCAAGAGCTGAAGAATCACCCCATGTCTCAAATCATTGGTGGTATCAATGCTGGCGTCTCAACCAGAAGTAAATTGTCTAACTTGTGCTTCTATGCTCTCTTCATCAGTCAGCAAGAGCCAAAGAACTATCATGTTGCTTTGGGAGACAATGGATGGGTGGAAGCCATGCAGCTTGAGCTACTTCAGTTCAAGAAACATCAAGTGTGGGAACTGGTTCCTCTACCCCCAGGTAAGTGTGCAATAGGCACTAAATGGGTGTTTAGGAACAAAACAGATGAAAATGGGCTTATTGTTAAGAACAAGGCCAGACTGGTTGTTCAGCGGTTTTCACAAGAAGAAGGTATTGATTATGATCAGACTTTGCCCCTGTAGCCAGACTGGAGGCAATTAGATTGTTCTTAGCCTATGCTGCATTTCACAATCTTAAAGTTTTTCAAATGGATGTTAAAAGTGCATTTTTATATGGTAAAATAAAAGAAGAAGTTTATGTGTGTCAACCACCAGGTTTTAAGGATAATAAACATCCAGATTGGGTATACAAGCTTGATAAGGATTTTTATGGGTTGAAACAAGCTCCTAAAGCCTGGTATGAGACATTATCAAATTTTCTTCTTCAAAATAATTTCACTAGAGGCTCCATAGATAAAACTTTATTCATTAAGAAGGTGGATTAGCACAAGCTACTTGTTCAAATTTATGTTGATGATATTATTTTTGCATCCTTTGATCCCCAGTTGTGTGATGACTTTACCAATTTAATGCATAAGAAGTTTGAAATGAGTGCAATGGGAGAATTACAGTTCTTTCTAGGATTGCAAATCAAACAAAAGGCTGATGGGACTTTCATTCATCAGTCTAAATATACAAAAGATCTTTTGAAGAAGTTTGCTTTACAAAATTGTAAGCCCTGTTCTACTCCCATGTGCAACACCACACAACTGGATGCAGATCTGAAGGTAAAGCTGTTGATGAAAACACTTTACAAATGTATGATTGGGTCCTTGATGTACTTAACAGCTTCTAGACCAGATATCATGTTTGCAACGTGTGTTTGTGCTAGATTTCAGGCTGCTCCTAAAGAGTGTCACTTGATTGCAGTCAAAAGGATCTTTAGATATCTGCAAGGTACACAATCTCTAGGTTATGGTATTCCACCGACACTCTTGCAAATTGGTTGCTTTTTCTGATAGTGACTATGCAGGGTGTAAGTAACCAGAAAGTCAACTTCTGGTGGATGTCAATTCCTAGGCAACTGTTTGATTTCTTGGCAGAGTAAGAAACAAACATCTGTTCTACATCCACTGCTGAAGCAGAGTACATTGCTGCTGCAAGCTGTACTTCTTAGGTACTTGGCTTTAACCAACTTTTGGATTATGGCATTACAGAGACTAAGACTCCATTAATGGACAGTGCTTCAGCTCTTTGCATTGTCAAGAATCCTATCCAGCACTCTAGGACCAAACATATAGAGATCAGACATCATTTTATTAGGGATGTTTTGAAAAAGGTCTGACTGATCCGAAGTTTGTGCCTAGTGCTGACGAGCTTGCAGACATTTTTACTAAGCCTTTGGATAGTTCGACTTTCCAAAACCTAGTGTTAAGGCTTGGTATGCTGCAGCTAGAATAAGTGATAACTACTGATGATCTCAGTAAATAAGTACTGATGATCATTTGTAACCATATCACAAATAAGTACTGATTCTGTTACAAGAACTGATACAGTCATAACTACTTTATAAGTACAAACAGATAAATACTGATGTCCTATGAAACAACTGAAAAACAGCCAAAAAGACTGATGAGTAAGTGTTGAGGACAGTATGAAACAGCGAAAAGCTATGAATTGACGAAAACTAATGATGAGATTTTTCTTCAGTTGTTTCTAAAACTGCTGCTTCATCTTAAACAACTGATGACAAAACCATGTCTTCAGTAGTTGTTTCACAAGTACTGATGACTAACACCACGTCGTCAGCTGTTTACAACAACTGATGACAAAACCATGTCTTTGTAGTTTCATAACTACTTATGACTAACACCAAGTTATCAGTTGTTTCCAACATCTAAGCTAAAACCATGGTCTTTAGTAGTTTTATAACTACTGATGCCTAAAACCAAGACTTCAGTTGTTTCAACCTCTGAAGGTTAATACCACGTCATCAGTCGCTTAATACTACTGATGACTCATACCAAACCCTTCAGTTGCTTTATAACCCATATACCTATAAATACTTATCTACAGAGCTTCATCATCTCAAACCTAACATTCAAAAACTCAGAACCTTCTCTCACATCAATGGCGAAATGAAGCTTAAACCACGACACAACTGTGTTGCTTACCTTACCAAATCACCCTTCTGGAAAAAGTTTGATAATGCCATTGATCTAATGATCAACTCTCCATACAAAACGGCTTTCCTTCTAAATCCTACCATTCATGCCGAATCCCTCCATCAGTTCTGGACGAACGTCACCCTCATCACTGGGGAGAATGACACCGACTCTCTCAGTCGTTCGTCAACAATCGTCAGGTGGTCATCACTCCAGAAATCCTTGCCAAACCCTACAACTGGATGATGCCACTTTCCCCACTGGGTATCCAAAGGGCACCACTGATCTATCATTTGCCCAACATGGATACCAGGGTAACCTTAGTGCCTCTACCATCCTGAAGAAGCATTTTCATGATGCGGAACGACTAATTTTTCATATGGTGAATGTATGCTTAGCTCCTAAGACTTCTTCTTGGGATCAAATGTCGACGAGGTGGCAGCAAGTATTATTCTCTATCCTTGACCAACAAAGCTTAAATTTTTCTAAATATTATTTCTTGAACTAAGGATATGGCGTCCAAGCCTATAGCTAACCGATGGATATTATATCCTCGGTTCCTAATGGCCATTATAGTAAACCAGCTGAAAGCTGAGGGACTTGTTGGCCTTGGAGTCCCTGCCACGGCTGTATTGCCTGAAGTATACTCCAGGCACAACTCAGACTAGTCACTCAAACTGGCTACCAAACTGCGAAAACCCACGCAGCTGGAAACCACAGCCACCACCTCCAAATCCATTGTCCCCACCAAACCCAAACACAAGAAAGCCAAAAAGGCTACTCAAGGAAATGAGTCCCCTGAGGATGCCCCTGCAACACAAACGCAGGGGATATCTGGAAAATGTACTCACTCAACCTTAACCGCTCAGGTGTCCTCTCAACAGGAGCCTGTAGCAACCACCCCTGGGGCACCTATACATCTGGAACCTTCCTCACTTGAAGAGGTCGCCATTGAAACGCACCACTATCCCCGGGTGCATACTGCCTTCACACCCTCTCCCACTGCAACCGCCCCCCAAAGTCCTACCATAATATTGCCAAAGTGCTGACTCAGTTGCACTCCTCACCTCCTCCACAGATACCAATCAAAACTGGGATGGCCTCAACCATTGAGGGGGAGGACTAAAGTGCTTCTCACACCCCACAGCACAGGGGTTACCATATTCAATCTCCCAGTGTAGAAACAGAGATTCGAATTTCTAGTGAGGCTGCCACTTCTCCTGCTTCAGCAAATGATCAGGATGAATTTGGTACTATCAATAAGACCTCACCAGAGGCAACTGCCGATGAAGGACACTCCTGAGGAGGAAGTCCCCAGTACCATGACCAAGGGGCACATGCTACTACTGATCTACACTCAGAGCATGTTCATCCTGATTCTATAGGAGGTCAGGTGATTCAGTAAACACTGATGATGACCTGGGCTTCTTTTATGATGTTTTAGCCCAAAACACCATCCTCGAGGATGAGGTGAGCAGACTCCAAGAGCTGCTTGCAAACATTTCTCAGGATCAAAGACCATCTACCCCTCAAAACCCACAGATGGCACTTTCCTCTGAAGGTCTCCCATACACGAGCCACTCCAAAACACTCAGCCACCTGCCTCTGCTTCTGGCACTATTTCTCAGGGACAGAACCCCCCTGAGCAAATAGCTGCTATCTTTCAACATTCCTTACCTCTCATCACATCAACTATCACTGATATGTGTCTTAAAACCCTTGATGAGAGGCTTCCCTCAGTTATACAACCCTTGATAGAGGATGCTGTGAGCAAAAGGCTTTCTGACAATCAACCCTTTGCAACCAATGCAACCAAAAAGGGGGAGATTCAGTCAGTGAAAGCAAAAAGAAAGAGGATTGCAAATAGGAAAGAAACTGAGAAGGAGAAGGTGAAGGATGCTGACATGGAGAAAGTGACTGAAAGTACTAAAGACTTTCATGTCACATACAAGAAAAGGAAGAATGAAAAGGAGACTGACTTGGAGACAATGGTGAAAAGGCTGATGCTGAACACAGCCGATCAATGGATAACATCATTGATCAGTTGTTTAGGCAAGGTCACGACACTGAAAAACTTGACTCAGAAATCAGAAGACTAGAGATTGAAGAAATCCAAGCTAGATGGGCAGTTATGATGTGTTGGAAAGGGAAAGGCTAGAAATCATGATCAGGTTCATAGCGAAGTATCTTGGTAGATCATTGATTGAAATCAAGGCATGGTCCAGGGACTTGGCAATAACCACCAAGATCTGTTCGTCTGAAGTATACACAAAGGATTGGTTATTGAAGCCTTAAATGAAGCTGGTGCTGGGAGCAGGACTGAACTAGTCAAGCAATCTAAAGCCGAACTCACATCCAAAATGCTAGAACAGCCTGTCAAAATTCCCACACCAAAACCCACTAAAACACCTTACACCAAAACCACCACAACCACAACCCACCAAACCAACTCCCTTACCCTCAAAACCACTATAGCCGATGATGTACCCCAGAAGAGGAAGAGAAGGTACTGAGGCTAGAAGAAGAAAAGAAGATAATGATGAAGATGAAGATAGGCTGCCAATCTCAGCTATTATACAATTGCCTAAGGCCACAAGTCACCTCCCACAATTACTCCTGAAACTCAAAGACAAATTGTGAAAGTGAAGCTAGAAGAAGAAGCTTCATAAACAACATGATGAGGAATTGTTGAGGAGAGTTGACAAAGCATATGCTGCCACATCTTCAATCATCAACATGAAGAAGCACGCTCTCAGGTTACACTCTTAAACATACATTTCAATATCAAAAGGAGAGAGTGAGGATTTGGCCTGATCCCAGGGTGTCTCATAGGATTCACAAGAAAAACATTCCACAGAGATACATTGACCAAGTGAAGAAGATTGTAGATGAAGTGATCTCACTGGTCTTTGTAGTATCACCCTGGGAAATACTAGATGACTTCAAGAAAGCCTATAAAGCTAACCTGACCCCACAAAAGATGTTGGAAAATAAAATGGTGAAAAAGGGGTTAGTATATAAGAGGCTTGAGGAAGTGAAAAAGAATGAGCCCCAGTTGTTCTTAGAGGGTAATCACCCAGATGAATTTGCTTATAGAGTAATAACAACTGTGGAACTCAAAAATGGGAAACATGTCAAATACCTATCTGAATATTATAGGCCAGAATCACTTTTTGAAGGAGGAGCTGAAGAGCTTACCATGGAGGAACAGATAACCTTCCTTGAGGCCTATACAAGGGAGTCATACAGACTCATTGTTGGGAAGTAGATCTCATGGATGGGGTAACAGATCTGTGTCCAGTTCCCCAAGACAGAGTTCCCATTCATCCTTTGCCAAACAGATCATTAAGACTTCTTCCCAGGCCTGTGCTTACATGGGTCACTTCTGAGCTGATCTAGAAGACAAAAAGACCAAATCTTTCTACCATAATAAGTGGGACATCTTCAATAAATTTAGAGGTTTTGGCTGCATTGGTTCAGGGGGAGTTTGTTGGACCAAAAGAACAATGAGCATGATCAGAAAAACCTCTATGTCCCACAGACATCACAACAACTGCTGAAGACTGATCAGCTGTTTGACAAAGTCTGAAGACTTCAATAGTTGAAGACTAAAGTACTAAAGACTTCAACAGCTGAAGACCAAAGTCTGAAGATCAACAGCTGAAGACTAAAGTACTGAAGACTTCAACAGCTGAAGACTAAAGTACTGAAGACTTCAACAGCTGAAGACCAAAGTCTGAAGATCAACAGCTGAAGAACAAAGTACTGAAGATCAATAGCTAAAGTACAAACACTGAAGACATCAGTTGATGACAACAGTTGAAGTTCAAGTACAAGTACTGAAGCCTTCAGAGTTTGTTACAACAGCTGAAGAAGTATTCTTCAGTTGTTGTGATGGTTTCCTTTCAGTAATTTTCTTTTATGTTTCAGTATCTGTAAAACGACTGAAGAGCATGTTCTTCAGTCGTTGTAGTTTCAGTAGTTTCTTTTCAGTAGTTGTAGTGATAGTTAACACTTAGTATTTTTGTAAGAAGATGTCAGCTGTTTTGACATCTTCAGTAGTTGTGTTAACTTTTAGTATTCCGCATAATTCTGTTAGATGTCACTATCAAATGACATCAGCAGACGTCACATCTCCTCTATAAGGAATGTTCCACCACGACATTCTTATATAAGGGATGATTGACCTGATTGTAAGTGTGACATTTTGCCACCACGAAAGCGCGTATTGAATGAAATATTTGATTTGCAGAATTCTTTCTATAGTCGTTTGATCTTACTTTGAATATCAACTGTATTCTTGTGAATTGTCTAATTCATTGTTTGATTTCTGCTGCAATACTCTCTAATCAATCAAACGTAGATCACTGATCCTAACACTTATAAAGCTGAAGACTAAAGTACTGAAGACTTCAAGAGCTGAAGACCAAAGTCTGAAGATCAACAGCTGAAGACTAAAGTATTGAAGATCAACAGCTAAAGTACAAAGACTGAAGACAACAGCTGAAGACATCAGTTGATGACAACAGCTGAAGTTCAAGTACAAGTACTAATGCCTTCAGAGTTTGTTACAACAGCTGAAGAAGCATCCTTCAGTTGTTGTGATGGTTTCCTTTCAGTAGTTTTCTTTTCTATTTCAGTACTTGTAAAACGACTGAAGAGCATGTTCTTCAGTCGTTGTAGTTTCAGTAGTTTTCTTTTCAGTAGTTGTAGTGATAGTTAACACTTAGTATTTTTGTAAGAAGATGTCAGCTGTTTGACATCTTCAGTAGTTGTGTTAACTATCAGTAGTTTGAATAATTCTGTTAGATGTCACTATCAAGTGACATCAGCAGACGTCACATCTCCTATATAAGAGATGTTGACCTAATTGTACGTGTGACATTCTGTTACCACGAAATCGCATATTGAATGAAATATCTTTCGCAGAATTCTCTCTCTCTACAACTGTTTACTTTTATATTGAATATCAATGGTGTTCTTGTGAATTGTCTAATTCATTGTTTGATTTCCGCTACAATACTCTCTAATCAATCAAACGTAGATCACTGATCCTAACACCAATAAACTGGGAGAAGAAGACATGCACTTCTTCTTAAAGTGCAATAAGATTCTGAAAATGGCATATGATCAAATCATTGCCAAGAGAGAAAAAAGGAGGAAGAAGACTCATCTGCAATTGGGGAATATTGTGAAGCTAGAGGTATATGTGGATGGAGCCCTATTGATACGTAAAGATGGGTTGTCTACTTTGTCTATATGGGAACCCATTTCTCTTAAGAAGCTACCCTTAGAAGCCATCTACACTATGAGCTAGATGAAGATCCATGTGTTGAACAGAGAGAAGATGTCTGATGCAAATGACTTTGTCAACATGATAAAGGCCATTTTGGATACATCTCAAGCAGAACCACTTTTACTCCACAAGACCCAATAGAATCTTCCCAACCTCAACAACCATCAAAACCTTGAAGAACATAGGTTGTATAATCCTTAGGGGGAGTATTGTTGGACCCTAAAAGGATCATACATGCCAACTCAAGTGGTGGGTTGATGGTTGTTCTACTGGAAATCCCACAAGTCCAAGTATTAATACAGATGAAGAATCTGCAAAGAAGACAAGTGTGGGCTAACTGCATTTGTTTATGCGAAAGACATAGAAAAAATGTTAACAAGTTTTTGTTCTTCCGTATCAACAAATGCAGATAGCCGGAACAAATGCTAAAAAGTTTTTGTACATTCCATTAACAAATATGGACGCCCGGCAATAAATGCACATGTGTTTGTTCATCCGAATTTTTCAATACTGATGACCAAACACTAATGCTGAAGACAAAGAAGAAATGCTGATAAAGATCAACACTTCTGCATTTGTTAATGCGGATTAACAAAAGAAATGCTCATGAACACTTAGACTAGTTCTCTCATGTATATGTCAGGGGTAGTTTAGTTATTTTATAAAAGGCATCTTGTCAGCTTATAAATAGAATAGAAAACCTCGTATGTGAGGTGACAGTTGATAGACATAATAGACAATAATAATATTTTGTTTAGTCTTATGTTCTCAAGGTGTATTGTTACCGTTGAATGCTCACCCTAGCATTCATTGTAACCGATCACCTTCATTAATACAAAGTGCACTTCTGAGTATTTCTTGCATTCAATGTTTCTTGATTGTTTGATTCCACCATATAATCATTGATTCAATCATCATATTCGGTCCTTGTGAGAATATCAATCTCACACCCGGTCAATTGGCAACAGAGCTTTGGATCACGACTCTTTTTCAAATCTACCTAGATCTTAGCAGAACTCGATTGATCTGGTGATTGAGTTAGTAATAGAGTGTTCGACTACCTGTACTTAGTAAACTGTAGAAAGCTCTTCAATAGTCACTATTCATCTATACTCATCTTCAAGAACAAACTCCTGAACAGAAACTTAGAAACATCAGTAGATCTGGTTACACATAAACCTGTTTGAACTATTTGAACTAGTTGGATCTAATAATAAATATAATCATTATTCAAACAAGTTAAAAACAACTCACTATAATGGATTCATATAATTTTTCAAACTTGGTCATACTCCAAAACCTCCCATGCTTAAACACAAATTTGGGTTTAAGCAATGGAAAATCAAATTCATGAACTATATTACACTTGTAGATCCAGACTATTGATTTCAGTATGTAAAGGGCCTCACTTTCCTGTGACACTTTCTCCTAAGCAGGTTGCACTATACAAAACCTCAAGAATACCCATTGAGGATCTCACTCTTGATGTTGATGACTACAATAAGAAAAAGGTTGATCTCAAAACTTACTCTATACATACTCAAGCACTAAAAATGGATGTGCTTAAAGGACTTGAAAAGTATGGAACTATTAAAGTTGCATGGGAAGCATTACTGATAATGTGTGAAGGAAGTAGTGAAGTAGTTGCAATTATCAAGGATAAGCTTGTTAATCAATATGAAACCTTTCATCACGCCAAGGGGGGTCCATCTCTAAACAGCTACATATATCTGTCCAAGTGGTGAATGATTTAGAGATCATGGGGGTAACATACAAAATCAAAGAACCGAACAAGAAGATGCCTCACAGCCTTCCAGAAAGTTGGAAACAAAATGTTACAATGCTGAAAAACACTCTTGATCTAGAGAGTACCCCCTTCGACATCATGATTGACAAAATAGAAGCTCTTGAACTTGATGAAAGGAGCAGGAATCTTGGTGGTCCTCGAGTTATTGAAGCTTACAAATTTCCATCAGACACTCAATCTATGGAAAATTCATTTATCACTGAGGATTATGATTTTCTCTCGTCAAGAGATCAAGTGAAGACAACTGGTTTCATTGCTGCTCCATCAACAAACAAGCCATCAGCATCATCTCAACCAACAGGTTTCACTGCAATTCCTTCAACTACTCATGAAGACCCAATATTGAAAGGGCAAAAGGCAACTTAAAATGCCTTTATTGCTAGCTTTAAAGCTTACTTGGGAGGAAGACTCACTTTTGCTCATCTGATCCAAGAAGACTTGGATGAAATGGATCCAGATGATGTGGAAGAAATCGATCTGTAGTGGCAAATCGCGATGATAGCTATAAGAGCTAAGAAGTTTTTGAGGAAAGGAAAAAGCTTAGTCTAAATAAAACACCAAACTTGGATATGACAAATCCAAGGTATAGTGTTTCAACTATGGTGTGTCTGGTCACTTCTCCAGAGAATGCAATGCTCCTAGAAGAAACAAAAACACTTTCCAAAGAAACTCTCAGGGTCAATCATCTCCACAACGAAACACAAGCTTCCACTCCAACAATCAACAACAGTAGTATCATCATCAACATCATCAACCTTATCAGAATCAGCCACAACTGACTAATCAAGCTCATGAAAGCAGTTAGTCATCTTCAAATGCTCTTGTTATCAGATAACATGGAGTATGTGATTGGAGTGTGTATGCAGAGGAAGTAAAGCCTCGGTTTCAGAATCAGGCACTCATGGCTCACATAAATGATGGTCCATCTCCTATACCATCTAAGGTAAAATCCAACCTTCATAGTGATAAATGCAATACTAAACTGCAAGGTTATTGAGAGCACAATCATAATAAAATAAAAGAAGAAAAGTTAAAGTTGTTGGGTTTGGTAACATGTTAATCAAAGTTAGTTTAACCATTTAAACTACAAAACGCAGCGGATATAAGGTTTAAACATGTTGTTTACAATCTAAAATTTTCATCATATTAATACATAAACCAAACCCAAGAATAAGGATCATATATATTTATATATGAATAGTGTGCTATCAAACCATAAAACAACCATAGGGTGTTCATTGATACAACCTTTCTTGCACGAGATGTTGTAGATGTATAAGATGAGGATGGTGTTCTTGAATGTCCAGCTCCTAAGACAGAAAGCCTCAAGTTGTGATACCCACAAGCTCTTCCAAACACCTTGCTAGTTAGGGAGCTCAACACCAAAATCTCTACAAATGCACCTTCAAAATCAGAAAATTTTAGCCTTGTTTCAGCCTCTAAATCTGAAAATATCCAGCCTTCTTTGGAGAGTTCTTGCTTGTGTGTGAAGAGGAGAGAGTGTTAAATGATGGAAGAGTGAAAGGGTAGTAAAATCTTGCAATTACCAAGACCCAAAAGGGAGTTCCCAGTGCCCCTTTGGGCGGCCGAATTCCAACTTAAAATGGGTGCCCCCCATTTTATTTTCTTATAAAATTTGCACTCTTTTAAACCCTTATTTTATAAAATTAAAACCAATTTTAATTTTATAACATTAACACACTTTTATTTTTTATTATTTAACCAACTTAAATAATGAAACAAATAATTTCTCATGAGCAAATTCTCCACATAATGTTGTTCTTATACAAAAGCAATGTTTTAGAAAACCCATTTTCTAAATTGGTGTCGGTATTTATTTGTATGATCTCATCAACGAATAAATATTTACTGGTGTTTGTTTGGCTTGTTATTGGGTATAACCCGACTTGGATCATAACGTAGTAATCACATCAATCTTATATGTGTGTTGGGAATATAAGATCCAACAAAAGTCACAGATGCTTAAAAGAGAAACTAAAGGCTTTGAAATCAAAATTAAATCTCTCATCTCTGATATTGAAAAATTGCATGGTGAGAAGTACACTCTTGTAGCTGAGAATGAGCAACTAACTGAAAAGTTAGTTCAATCAAAAGCTGAACAAACACTTACCAAAGTGAAACTTGAAAATTTTCAATTGTCTTACATCAAGCTGCAAGAGATGCTAGACTCAGAAAAAGATCCCAAGGATATGTCTAGGATTGGGTATAATTATTGTCCTCCGCCCTACAATGACAACTACACTGTCATGCCTGAATCTGTCACAATCAAAGAACAAATTGAACCTAATACTATTCAACCAGAAACAATAGTAAAACAAGTCATAAATCCTCAAAACAAATGAGGAGAAAATTGAAACAAATGAGTAGAAAATTAAATTAGGTCACCCAATTAAAATCAAGGAGTATTCAGACAAGACAGTGAATGTCATTAAACCATCAAGTCCAATCAAGGCCATTGTTCCCTTTGTGAAATTTATACCTCAAGTTTCAAAAGAAAAGAAGAAAGTTGTGAATTCAGTGAAACCTGCTGCTGAAAGCAGTTTTGATTATGAGAATAAATCTTCAAAAAATTCAAGCAAATCAGACGAGGTTTCACTGCTAAAGAAAAGAAGAGTTCACTGATTTCAAAAATTATAATTCAATCAGACCCCCAATTATCAAAATCAAAACAAGGTGTAGATTTTGACATCGGCAATAAGGAGCATTTTGATCAGTTGAGAAAGAAGTCAAGAAAAGGTTGAGAAAACAAAAACAACCTAAAATAGTCAACAAAATTAGTGTTGTTAAGCAAACTCCTAAAAAGGATGATTTTGCTTCTTCCCCTAAACCATAGATTGTGACTCAGTTGGAGAACAGGAAAATCAACTAAGTCAGCAAAAGCAAAATCAGATTCAAGAAACAAACATATGTATTGTGACATATATGAAATATCTAATCACAAAATCGAAGAGTGCTTTTTCAATCAATATTGCTCTATCTATGACATGAACAATCATTCCACCAAAAACTGCTATTTCCATAAGTATTGCTCAGTTTGTGATATGAACAATCACAATACATCTAATTGTTACTTCAAGGAAAGGGGTTGAGAATTTCCAAAACAAACCCATCTCACCAATATCATCTATGAAACCCATAGTCAGAAGTCATTTTCATAATAATCAATCTAGGACGTCTAGATCAGATAATGACATGAGTAACATAAAAGAGGTAAGAAGAGTCAAAGAAACAAATATCACAACATCAAACAAAAATATGTTTTTCCCAAACTAAAAATGATGTTTGATAATCAAAAACAGGTAAGATTTCTTCTAAAAAACAGGGACCAAAGGTTTCATTATTACTCTGACTCTTCAGTTGATATTAATGAGATGAAACAATCAAAATTTCATCAAAAATGTACGAGAATACCTATCTCTAAATCATAGTTTAGAGGAAAGTATCAAGAGGTCACCTCATGGATAGAAATAGGAAACACAAGACTATTATGGCTTGGGTTCCATATTCTAATTAGTTCTTTTATGTTTGCAGGGTCATCCATATAGGTGCAATAGCTTATGGTACGTGGACAGTGGATGCCCCCGACACATGACTAGAGATCGTTCCCTCCTTCATGACTTCAAGCATATACAAGGAATACTATAGCATTCGGAGGAGATTCACAAGGTAGCATGATTACTGGTAAGGATGTGTGACAAATTGGATGCTGAGTTTTAATAGAGTGAACTTCTGTGAAAAACTAAATTGGATATGTGACAAATATGACAAGAAATATTCAACTCCCTTCACTAACACTCATTGCTACATTCTGAAACTAGGATTTCAAATTTTTGAATGGGTTATCTTGAAGACCCCGAGAAAGATAACACATATGTCTTAAACCTTAGTTCTCACATTCCAAAAGAACAAACATGTCTTCTGTCAAAAGCATCCATTGATGAGTCACAGCTTTTGCCACAAACATTTGGGACACACCAATTTCAAAAAACATAAACAGACTGTGTTAGGATCAGTGATCTAAGTTTGATTAATTAGAGAGTATTGCAGCGGAATTCAAAGAACGAATTAAACAATTCACAAGAACACAATTGATATTCAATGTAATAGTACACGGATATAGAAAGAGAGAATTCTGCAAAAGAATATTTCATTCATATGCTTTCGTGGTGGCTCAATGTCACACTTTACAACTAGGTCAACATTCCTTATATAGGATATGTGACGTCTGTTGATGTCACTTGATAGTGACATCTAACAGAATTATTCAAACTACTGAAACTATGCAAACTACTAAGAATGTTCTCAACTACTGATTACATCTCAGAGAATGCTTAGGTACAAAAACATAAAACTACTGAACTACAACTACTGAAACTATAACTACTAAAAGTAATTACAAGTACTGAAAGGAACCATCACAACTACTGAAGTTAATTACTTCAGCTGTTGTGACAACTACTGATCACTTTGGTCTTCGGTCTTTGTTCTTCAGTACTTTACTATCAGACTTTGTCTTCATCTGATGGCTTCAGACTTTGTCTTCAGTCTTTGTTCTTCAGTACTTTACTTTCAGACTTTGTCTTCAGACCTTGTAATCAGCTGATGTCTTCAGCTGTTGTGATCTTCTTCAGCAGTTGTAATGTTTGTGGGACTTAGAGGTTTTTCTGATCAGGCTCATTGGTTCTTTTGGTCCAACAAACTCCCCCTGAACCAATGCAGCCAAAACCTCTAAACTTATTGATGATCCCACTTATTCTTGGCAGAAACACCTTCTTGATCAGCTTCAAAGCACAGGCCGGGAAAAGGTTTCTAATCTTTTGATTGGCTAAGTATGGTAGGGAACTCTGTCTTGGGAAACTGGACACAGAGTCTTGTCCCAACCATGAAACCTAATTCCCATTAATGAGTCTATAAGACTCACTAGCATAGGCCTCAAGGAGAACAACTTGTTCCTCCTTGGTGATTTCGTCTGCTTCTCCCTCGAAGAAGAACTCTAGGCCATAATACTCAGACAGGTGTCTCGCTGTCTTTCCATTTTTCAACTCCACAGTTGTTATCTCTCTGTAAGCAAATTCATCAGGGTGAGAGCCTTCAAGCAACAACTGGAGTTCACTCTTCTGAAGATCTTCAAGTCTTTTGTATAACAACCCCTTCTTGATCATTTTGTTCTCAGAATAGATTGAGGGGTTGTCTTGGAGTTGTGAGCTCTCTTGAATTCTTCAATGATTTCCCAGGGTGAGACTACCATGGCCAACGTAATTGCAGCATTCAAGGTCTTCTTCACTTGGCCATGATATCTGCTTGGTATATTCTTTTTATGAATTCTAGAACTTACCCTGGGGACTGAGGGAAATCCTTGTCAAGAGTTTACAGCCTCAGAGCTTATTTCTTCATTTCTTGAATGGATGAGGACTGAGGGAAATCCTTGTCAACCATCTTGAGAAACTGCTCATCGTGCTGCTTCTGATGTTCTACTTCTTCAATCTTTACCTTCACCATCTGCATTTGCAAGTCAGTGTAATCACTTGTTGACTTCTGTGCTCGGTGTTTTAAGGTTGAGAACAACAGAGATTGGCAGACAATCTTCATCATCATCCTCTTCTTAATTTTATTCTACCCTCAACACCCTTCTCCTCCTTCTAGGTGTATCACTGGGTAAGGTTTAAGGTGGTTTTTGGGGTAAAGGGATTGGTTTTTGGTGGGTTGAGTTATGGGTGGCTTAGGTTTAGGGATAGATTTGGGAGATTTTAGAGATATGGGTTGTGTTTGAGTGGGAGTGTGAGAAGACTGACTTAGCATATTGGTGGTGAGTTTGGCTTTGGAGAGCTTTGCCATTTCAGTTCTCTTCCCTGCACCTGTTTCATCCGGTGCTTTGATGATCAACCCTTTATTATAGCCTCCAGCAGAGCAGATTTTCTTGGTTATCTCCAAGATACTGTCTCTGGACCAGGCCTTTATCTATATCAATGATCTTCCAAGGTATTTGGCAATGAATCTGATCATTATCTCCAATATTTCCCTTTCCAACACACTATAACCAGCCCATCTAGCTTGAATCTCTTCTATTTCCAGCCTTCTGATCTCAGTGTCTCGTGTGGCTGTGTCATGACCTTGTCAAAAGAGCTGATCTATAATTTTATCCATGGATCTGTTGTGATCTTCATCAGCATCTTTGACAAGATCTTCTAAGATTTATCTTCATCAGATTTTGACCCAGCACTTTTCTTCTTTTTTATGTGTGATCATGATCTTCCTTCTCTTATCTGTGATCAACTGTTCTGAGATCAGTTCTTCTTCCACCTCCTTCTCTTTTGCAGGTTCTTTTTCATCATCAACTCTTTTTTTTTTCTTTTCTTTCACTGCCTTAGACTTGGAAGTCTCCCCCTTTTTGGTTGCATTGGGAAAGGGGTGAAAGGCTTGAAGGCAAAAGAGATTTGTGAACAACATCATCAATGAGGGTTTGTAGATTTTAGGAGATCCTCTCATCAATGGCTTTATGCACTATGTCAGTGATGATAGGAGTGATGAGAGGTAAGGAGTTTTGAAAGATAGCAACCATCTACTCAGAGGGGTTCTGTCCCTGACAGGTGGTGCCAAAAGTGGTGGCTGGTGGCTCAGTTAATGTGTAGCCTCAGTGTTTGGTGAACCTTCAATTGAAGGTGCCATCTGTGGGGTTTGTGGGCAGATGGACTTCGATCCGAGACATTTTGGTTAGCAGCTCTTTGAGTCTGCTCACCTCAGTCTCTAGGATGTTATTATGGCTAATACATCATAGAAAAAGCCCAGGTCATCATCAGTCTATGCTGAATCACCTGACTCCTGATTGAATCAGGATGTACATGCTCTGAGTGTAGATCATAGAAGCATGTGCCCCTTGATCTTGGTACTGGGGACTTCCTGCCTCAGGACTATGTCCTTTATTGGCAGTTGCCTCTGGTAAGGTCTTATGGATGTTACCAACTTCATCTGATCATTTGCTGAATCAGTAGAAGTGGCAGCCTTACCAGATGTTCTAATCTCCATTTCTACACTTGGAGATTGAACATTGTAACCCCTGTGCTGTGGTTATCAGAAGCATTTTGGTCCTCCCCCTCAATGGTTGAGGTATTCCCAGTGGTAAGTGGTTTCTGGGGAGGGGGTGAGGAATGCAACTGACTCGCACTTTAGCAACTATCAGTATTGGGCTTTGAGGGGCGGTTGCATGTGGAGATTGGTCCGAAGCAGATTGCACCCAGGGTGAGAGGTGCTCTTCAATGGTAACCCTCTCAATTGAGATAGGTTCCAGAAATGTGGGATCCCCAATTGTGGTTGCAACAGGATCCTGTTGAGAGGATACCTGTGCGACTTCAGCAGGTTGAGTCTTGGACATAACTGGGGGGTTAGAACCGGTATGTATTTCCTGTGTTTGTGGTACAGGGGCATCCTCAGGGGTCTCATCTCCCTGAGTAGCCTTTTTGGGCTTTTTGGATTTGGGTTTGGTGGGGACTTTGGATCTGGAAGTGGAAGCTGTGGGTTCCCTTTGCTTGGGTTTTAGCATCCGAGCCCCTTTTAGAGTAGGGTCTGAGTTATGTCTGGAGTATACCTCAGCTAAAACAGCTGGAGCAGGGACTCCAAGACCAACAAGGCCATCAGATTTTAATTAATTCAAAATTATGGCTATCAAAACCTGGGATAAAGTAGCCATCTGTTTGCCACAGGTTTCTGAGCCAGATCCTTTAGTTCCATGAACACTATCTCAGAAAAATTTAGATTTTGCCGTTCAAAGATAGAGTACAATACCTGTTGCCATCGGGAAGACATCTGATCCCAAGAAGATGTCTTTGATGCAAGGCAGCCATTCACCATATGAAAGATAATTCGTTCAGCATCATGGAAGTGCTTTTTAAGTATGGTTGTAGCACTTAAGTCACCTTCATACCCGTTATTGATGAGAGACATATCAGTGATGCCTTTTGGGTATTCTTTAACATAGGTGCCATCATGCAAATTTAGGGTTTTGCGAATGATGTCTGGGTGATGAGCACCTGTTTCTGGTTCACCAACGACTGGAGAGTGAGTTGGCTATCATTCTCACCAGTTATTACAGAGACGTTAGTCCAGAACTAGGTTAAGGAATCAGGGTATATGGTTCGATTCAGAAGAAAGGCTGTTCAGTATTGGGAAACCACGATAAGATCGATGGCATTGTCAAACTTGTTCCAGAAAGCCGATTTCGAAAGGTAGGCAACACAGTTGTGTTGGGGTTTGAGTTTCAATGTCGCCATTGTTGAGAGAGAAAATGTTTGAAAAACGGCTAATGAAACGTTTGGTTATAAGTGCAGGTATTTATAGGTGAAGAAAAGGCTGAAAAGAAAACGACTGAAAGTATTGGTGTTGGCATCAGTTGTTATGAAAACAACTAAAGACTTGGTTTTAACTATCAAACGTTTGAAAACAACTGAAGACTTGGGTTTAGTCATCAGTAGTTGTGAAACTACTGAAAACCTTGGCTTTGACTTCAGCTGTTGTAAACAACTGAGGACTTGGTATTAGTCTTCAGTAGTTGTGAAACTACTAAAGACATGGTTTTGTCATCAGCTATTTAGGGTGAAACAGCAGTTTGTGGAAACAAGTGAAGAGAAAATTCTCATCAGTAGTTTTCGTCAATTCTTAGCTTTGCAGCTATTTCATACTGTCCTCAACACTTAGTCATTAGACTTTTTAGCTGTTTTCAATTGTTTCATAGGACATCAGTACTTATTTGTTTTTACTGACATCAGGAGTTATAACTACATCAATAGTTGTAACTGCATCAGTTTCTTTTAACAGAATTAGTACATATTTGTGACATGTTTACTAATGATCATCGGTACTTGTTTACTGAGATCATCAGTAGTTATCACTTATTCTAGCTGCAGCATACCAAGCCTTAACACAAGGTTTTGGAAAGTTAAACTATCCAAAGGCTTAGTAAATATATCTGCAAGTTCATCAGCACTAGGCACAAACTTTGGATCAATCAGACCTTTTTCAAAGCAATCCCTAATAAAATGGTGTCTGATCTCTATATGTTTGGTCCTAGAGTGTTGGACTGGATTCTTGACAATGCATAGAGCTGAAGCACTATCCATTAATAATGGAGTCTTAGTCTCAGTAATGCCATAATCCAATAGTTGGTTTTGAAGCCAGAGTACCTGAGATGTACAACTTGCAGCAGCAATGTACTCTGCTTTAGCAGTGGATGTAGCAACATATGTTTGTTTCTTACTCTACCAAGAAATCAAACAGTTGCCTAGGAATTGACATCCACCAGAAGTTGACTTTCTGGTTAACTTACACCCTGCATAGTCACTATCAGAAAAAGCAACTAATTTGCATGAGTGTCCAGTTGAATACCAAAGACCTAGAGATTGTGTACCTTGCAGATATCTAAAGATTCTCTTGACTGCAATCAAATGAGACTCTTTAGGAGCAGCCTGAAATCTAGCACAAACACAAGTTGCAAACATGATATCTGGTCTAGAAGCTGTTAAGTACATCAAGGACCCAATTATACATTTGTAAAGTGTTTCATCAATAGCTTTACCTTTCTAATCTGCATCTAGTTGTGTGGTGTTGCACATGGGAGTAGAACAGGGCTTACAATTTTGTAAATCAAACTTATTCAAAAGTTCTTTTGTATATTTTGATTGATGAATAAATGTTCCATTAGCCTTTTGTTTGATTTGCAAGCCTAGAATGAACTGTAATTCTCCCATTGCACTCATTTTAAACTTTTGTTTCATTAAACATGTAAAATCATCACATAACTGGGGATCAGAGGATGCAAAAATAATATCATCAACATAAATTTGAACAAGTAGCTTATGCTGATCCACTTTCTTAATGAACAAAGTTTTATCTATAGAGCCTCTAGTGAAATTATTTTTAAGAAGAAAATTTGAAAGTGTTCATACCAGGCTCTAGGAGCTTGATTCAACCCATAAAGAGCCTTATCAAGTTGATACACCCAATCAGGATGTTTATTGTCCTCAAAACCTGGTGGTTGACACACATAAACCTCTTCTTTTATTTTACCATATAAAAATGCACTTTTGACATCCATTTGAAAAACTTTAAGATTGTGGAATGCAGCATAGGCTAAAAACAATCTAATTGCCTCTAGTCTGGCTACATGGGCAAAGATTTCATCATAATCAATACCTTCTTCTTGTGAAAACCCTTGTACAACCAGTCTAGCCTTGATCTTGACAATAAGCCCATTTTCATCAGTTTTATTCCTAAACACCCATTTAGTGCCTATTGCACACTTACCTGGGGGTACAGGAACCAGTTCTCACACTTGCTGCTTTTTGAACTGAAGTAGCTCAAGCTGCATGGCTTCAACCCATCCATTGTCTCTCAAAGCAACATAATAGTTCTTTGGCTCTAGCTGACTGATGAAGTGAGCATAGAAGCAGAAGTTAGACAATTGACGTCTGGTTGAGACACCAGCATTGATATCACCAATAATTTCAGACATAGGGTGATTCTTCAGCTCTTGGTATACTATAAGATCAGTGCAAGTGTTTGTAGCCGGTTCAGCAGCAGCAGATGGTGATCCAAATTCTTGAAACCAAGTATTAGATGGCAAGTCAAATGATGTAGAGGAGTTAGAAATTTCATAAGCATTTGTTGTGGATGGAGCTACAGAAGCTACAGGAACATCAAGTTTAGCAGACTCAGGCAGTTGGTCACTAAACTTGAAAAGATGAGTACTGATATCATCATCATCTTCAGTACCACCAGGTGGAAGACTTTCTACAGAAGATGATTTATCCACATGATTTATCCACATGATTCAGAACATAGCTTGGCCTTAGCCTCAGAGGATACCTGGGTTATCTGTGATGAAGATGCATTGGAGCATGAACTCTCAGTAGACTCCAGGGCCATGAGAGCTAGATTCCCAAAAGGATGTTCACCACCATGTTGACCATCACCAGCAAATAATTGCTCATTACCAGAGAGATCATCTGGTAAATGCTCCAGTCAACAACACCAGGGGTGAAGAAGCTGTGATGAGGTTGTGATTTAGATGATTGAGACGGTAGAGGCTCAGGTAAGGCTTGAGGTTGTTGTGCAATAGGAACTTGAACTTAATTTGGCTGAGGCATATAATAGCAGGGATATGGATATGACATTGGACCCTGAGAGACAAAATATGCAGGAGATATAGGTTGTGAATGATGACCAGAACTAGCAAGATGTTGCCCTCTGTTTTGTGAACTATTGCTTGGAAAAGTCACAAAGGGTGCAGAGGAGTTAGATCCAGTTGATCTACACTCTCTTGCAAAGTGCCCAAGCCTGTGGCATTTGTGACACCTTAACTTACTCTTGTCAAAACCAATTTTGGTTTTGCTAGAGAGTCCTGGAAATTTCCTACCAGTTCTCTTGTACAACTTTTGAGATCGGATATCAATCAAGGCCATTTGGCTCAGAATATCCATCTCTTCTAAGTCATCATGAGCAATACCCTTTAAATCATCCATAATGAAACACAAATTGTCACTATTACATCCTGACTGACTGTCAACACTAACAAATGGATGATCTGAACCGTTTGAAGAGAAATCTATATGCTCATCATAATTGCTTTCTGATGCATCATATTCTGACTCATGACCAACCAAGGCAGTGTTCCCTGGTACAAAGTCATGAGTGAGCTTTCCTGATGATGCCTGTTTCCTTTTCTGCTCTGTCTCTTTCAAATGTAAGCAGTTTCCCATGGAGTTGGGTGAGAGATAGGCTATCTAGATTTGCACTGGAGCGTAGGACAATGGTATATGTGTCCCATCTCTAAGGCAGTGGTCTGAGGAATCTATTGTTCCTCTAACTATTAGTGTAATCATGTTTGACCATTTTCAGCTCAGAGATCAAACAGGAAAAATGCTCAAACTGTTGACTCAGTGACTCACCCTTCCTATGAGAGAATGTTTCATATTGTTGGGCAAGGATTTCTCTGTTGTTTGCTAAGACCTCATCTGTTCCACCAAATTGTTCCTTCAATGCATTCCAGAGGTCATGAGCAGTTTCATGATGCATAAGCCCAGAATAGATTTCATTCGGCAGTGCCATGGCCAGAATTCCATGGGCTTTAGCATCAATCTCAAACAGTTTTCGATCCTCATCTGAGTATTGTTCCTTCTTCTTTGGAACCATTTGGTTGGTTTCCGGACTATTCACCATAGGCTTTGTGGACCACGTACCACAGATGTCCAACAACCTGAACTGTTAACAGACAGGTGATGAAGCATTCTTTGTTGCCATATGTTATACTCAGTCCTAACCAACATCGGAGGCTTGGTTGAGGAACCGGTATTGTGAGGGTCATTAGAAGGAGTAGTCATTCTCAGATTCAACCAAATTCAATTATGTTTTAACTGATTTAGAACAAAACACAACATACCAATATGAACCAAGAGAAAACTCAAAGCAAATAACCGAAAGCGGGAGAAATTCAATGATCTATAACCAATTCTTGCAAATATGCTAATTCAATCAAACTTAGATATCGAAATAGCAGTTTTAATGATCTATTGTTAGATCGATCAATGATTAACCTGCTCTCATACCATTTGTTAGGATCAGTGATCTAAGTTTGATTAATTAGAGAGTATTGCAGCGTAATTCGAACAACAAATTAAACAATTCACAAGAACACAATTGATATTCAATGTAATAGTACACGGATATAGAAGGAGAGAATTCTGCAAAAGAAATATTTCATTCATATGCTTTCGTGGTGGCTAAATGTCACACTTTACAACTAGGTCAACATTCCTTATATAGGATATGTTACGTCTGCTGATGTCACTTGATAGTGACATCTAACAGAATTATTCAAACTACTGAAACTATGCAAACTACTGAGAATGTTCTCAACTACTGATTACATCTCAGAGAATGCTTAAGTACAAAAAACATAAAACTACTAAACTACAACTACTAAAACTATAACTACTGAAAAGTAAATTACAAGTACTGAAAGGAAACCATCACAACTACTGAAGTTAATTACTTCAGCTGTTGTGACAACTACTGAAGTTAATTACTTCAGCTGTTGTGACAACTACTGATCACTTTGGTCTTTAGTCTTTGTTCTTCAGTACTTTCCTTTCAGACTTTGTCTTCATCTGATGGCTTCAGACTTTGTCTTCAGTCTTTGTTCTTCAGTACTTTACTTTCAGACTTTGTCTTCAGACCATGTAATCAGCTGATGTCTTCAGCTATTGTGATCTTCTTCAGCAGTTGTAATGTCTGTGGGACTTAGAGGTTTTTGTGATCAAGCTCATTGGTTTCTTTGGTCCAACAGACTGGTCAAGGGAAACCATGTCATTGGTTTACCCCAAAAGGAATTTCACTTTATTGATCACTATTCCGTGTGTCTCAAAGGGAAACAACATAAGTCTTCCCACAAACCTAAGCTTGTGAACATAAACAATATTCCATTGAAGCTACTTCATATGGTTCTTTTTGTCCAACTCATGTTATGAGTATTAGAAACAAACAGTATTGTTTGGTGATCATTGATAACTTTTCAACATTTACATTGGTTTTCTTTTTTTACTTCATAAAAACAAGCATCCCAAATAATAAAATATTTTATAACAAAAATTGAAAATCAACTTGATCATAAGGTCAAAACAATCAAAAGTGATAATGGGACAAAATTAAGAATGAAGATATGAGTTCATTTTGTGCAACAAAAGGCATTGCTCATCAATTCATTGCTACTAGAACTCCTTGACAAAATGAGGTAGCTGAAAGGAGAAATAGAACACTGATTGAAGCAGCAAGAACAATGCTAGCCGATGCTAAACTGCCAATAACCTTTTGGGCAGAAGCAGTTACCACATCGTGCTTTGTGCATAGTAGAACCCTGATTATAAAATAAAGAAATAAGTCTCCGTATGAACTTATTTTTTCACAGAAAGCCATTTATTGGATTTTTCAAGTCATTTGGTAGTCTTGTCTTAATATTAAACACCCGAGATTATTTGGGAAAATTTTCATCTATGTCTGATGAAGGTTTCTTTGTAGGTTATTCTTCTGTTTCAAAGGCTTACAGAGTGTTTAATCCTAGAATAAACATTATTGATGAATAAAAAAATGTTCAATTCAAGGAACATTCATTTCCAAAGTCTATAAATGGTCATGACCGCTTGTTTGATATTGACTCACTTACAAAATCTTTTGATTATTTTCACTTGTCTAATGAAGGAAACCTATATTCAGCTAAACCTTCTTCATGTGTAGAAAGAAGAGATGACTTTCCAATAATTTCTCCTACTTCTATTGAGCAACTGAATGAAGATGTTCCACTACAAGCTGATCATGTCAGACAATCATCTCAAGATCAAAGTGTTTCAACTGAAGCTGGTCCCAGCTTGTTACCATCACCTTCAGAAGACCCATCAACTAAAGTAAGAAATCAAAATCAAGCTACACATCCAGTTGAAACAGAAAGAACCTCAAAAGATAGAAGTAATTAAAGTGCTGTTAATGCTGAAGTAGCCACTGAAATAGATTCTGATTGTCTTCATAAATCCCCAACAGTACAAGATAAAGGTGCCTCTCACCAAAATAATTTGAATGTCTCCAATCTTGATGTAACCATTGCTGGTGACTCAATTCCAACCACCAGAATACACAAGAATCATCTGGTAGAAGCATTATTGGTGAACTTAATGAAAGGGTGACAAGAAGCAAGTCAAGTATTGTGAACATCTGTTTTTTCTTATGCTTTCTTCGTCAAATAGTACCCAAAAATATCAAAGCGGCTCTTCAAGTTAATAGTTGGATTGAAGAAATTTTGAAGAATTACTGCAATTCAAGAAGCATGAAGTATGGCAACTAGTAGATCTTCCCGAAGGAAAATACCCTATCGGTACCAGATGACTATACAGAAACAAAACTGATGATCGAGAGATTATCATGAGAAATAAAGCAAGAATAGTGGCACAGGGGTATACACAAGAAGAAGGAATTGATTATGATGAAGTATTTGCACCTGTTGCCAGATTAGAAGCAATAAGAATATTTCTTGCATAGTCAACATCCATGAAGTTTACTGTTTATCAAATGGATGTGAAGTGTGCTATTCTGTATAGAGAGATTGTTGACAAACTCTATGTGAGTCAACCACCTAGCTTTAAAGATCCTTATTTCCCTCATAGGGTGTACAAGCTTGACCAAGCCTTGTATGGTGTTCATCACGCTCCAAGAAAGTGGTACGAGACTCTGACAGGATCAGGGATCTCAAGTTTGATGGATTAGAGTGTAACGCAGTGGAATAAGAACAAGAATTAGACAAATTATAGCAAGAATTTGATATTCGTATGCATTATGAACAAATACGGTTGTAAAAAGAGAATATATTTCTCTGAAAAGGAATGTTGCAATAATATCAAATGTTTCTACTCAATCATTCACAATTACAATAAGGTTGACAATCCTTATATAGAGTGCAATCACTGCTGATATCACGGGATAGTGACATCTGGCAGATTTGTTACAAAATAACTAAAACTTAACAAACTACTGAAATGTTCACAACTACTAAGAACATATCAGAGTGCTAAGTATAAAACATAAAACTACTAAATGAAACTACTGAAACTACAAAAACTGAAGAACAAGCTCTTCAGTCGTTTTACAAAACTACAGAAAGGAATACATAAAACAACTGAAAGAAAACCATCACAACTACTGAAGAAGACCTCTTCAGCTGTTGTGACAATGACTGATACTTGGTCTTTAGCACTTGTCTTCAAACTTTGTCTTCAGCACTTGTGTCTTCAGGCTTTGTCTTGAGCACTTGTCTTCAGACTTTGTCTTCAGCACTTGTGTCTTCAGACTTTTTTCTTCAGCTGTTGTGGACTTCAGCAGTTGTTGTGACGTCTGTGGGACTTAAGGTTTTTCTGATCCGGCTCATTGGTTCTTTCGGTGCAACAAACTCCCCCTGAACCAATGCAGCCAAAACCTTAACTTTATTGAGGTCCCACTTATTTTTGGCAATAAGATTGGTCTTTTTCCTTCTTGATCAGCTAAGAAGATGACCCAATTAAGCACTGGCCTGGGAATAGATTTCTGAAATTTGGTTGGCATAGTATGGATAGGAGCCTTGACATTGGGGAACTGGACACAGGGCTGTGGTCCTATCCATGAAATCTACTTCCCATGTATAAGCCTGTAGGATTCTCTGGTGTATGCTCTGAGAAACATAATTTGTTCTTCCATGGTAAGATTTTCAGCTCCACCATCAAACAATCCTTCATGCCCATACAGCTCTGAAATGTACTTAGCCTGTTTGCCATTTTTGAGCTCAACTGTTGTGATCTGTCTGTATGCAAACTCATCTGGGTGAGTCCCTTCAAGTAACAGACTGAGCTCATTTTGTTTGAAGTTCTCAAGCCTCTTGTAGACTAACCCCTTTTTAATTACTCTGTTCTCTAACATCTTTTGGGGTGGCTGTTTAGTTTCATAGGCCTTCTTGAAATCTTCTACAATTTCCCAGGGTGATACTACAAGGACCACTATGATCTCTTCATCTACGATCCTTTTTACTTGGCCCTTGTATCTCGAAGGAATGTCTTTCTTCACAATTCTGTGAGCCACCCTAGGATCAGGCCACATTCTCACCTTTTCCTTTTGATATTGAAATGTGTTAGCAAGGGTGTACACTCTCAGAGCTTCCTTCTTCATACTGATTATTGATGAAGAAGCAGCATAAGTTTTGTCTATACTTTTCAGCATCTCATCATCATGAAGCTTTTGCTGCTGTTCTTCTTCTATCTTTACTCTCACAGCTTCCATCTGTGAGGTGGGAGTGATGGGCATAGGTTTGGCTTTAGGCAAAGTTAGGACTGCAGAAAGAGGCAGCCTATCTTCTTCCTCATCATCCTATTCTTCTTCTTCTAGCCTCAACACCCTTCTCTTCTTCTTCTTGGGTGCATCATCGGCTATTGGTTTTGAGGGTAAAGGAGTTGGTTTAGAGGGTTGTGGTAGTGGTGATTTTGAAATGGGAGGTTTTGCAGGTTGTTCTAGCATTCTTGTAGTGAGTGAGGCTTTTGAGTGTTTTGCTAGTTCCTTTCTGTTCCCAGCACCTGCCTCATTTAGTGCTTCAATCACCAATCCCTTAGTGTATGCTTCAGACGAACAGATCTTGGTGGTTATTGCCAAGATACTGTCCCTGGTCCATGACTTAATCTCAATCAATGATCTCCAAGGTACTTTGCAATGAATCTGATCATGATCTCTAGTCTTTCTCTTTCTAATGCATCATAACTTGCCCATCTTGAGTTAATTTCTTCAACTTCAAGTCTCCTAATCTCTGAGTCAAGCTGTGCAGTATGGAACCCCTGTCTATACAGTTGATCAATAATGGAGTCCATTGATTTACTGTGTGTAGCATCCGCCATTTTGATCATCTCATCAAGTTTGAGTTCTTTTTCTTTTCCTTCAACCTTCCTCTTCTTATATGTGACATGAAAGTCTTTGTGACTTTCACCCACTTGATCAATGTCAGCTCCCTTCACAAACTCCTCTTCCTTCTCAGTCTCCTTTTCTTTCTTCCCCTCTATGCTCTTCCTCTTTGCTTTCACTAACTGACTCTCCCCCTTTTTGGTTGCATTGGTTGCAAGGGTTTGAGTAGTAGAAAGCCTTGTGCTCATAATCTCCTAAGCCTCTCATCCATGGTTTTGATCACAATGTCTACGATCATTGGGGTGATGAGAGGTAGGGATTGCTGAAAGATAGGAGCTGTTTGCTCAGAGGGGTTCTGTCCCTGAGAAGCAGTGCCAGAAATAGAAGCTGGTGGCTCAGAAGTTTTCAGTGGCTGAGTGTGTGGGAGACCTTCAGGTGAAGGTGCCACCTGTGGGTTTATGTTGGTGGCAGATGGACTTGCTGTTTGAGAGAATTGGTCAAGTAGTCTTTGTAGTTTACTGACTTCTTCCTCAAGAATTGTGTTCTGAGCCAGAACATCATAAAAGAAGCCCAGGTCATCATCAGCAGATGCTGAATCACCTGACCTCCTGCTTGTAGCAGGATGTACATGCACTGGGTGTAGACCAGTTGTAGCATGTGCCCCTTTTTCTTGGAACTGGGGACTTCCAGCCTCAGGACGATGTCCTTCATCAGTTGTTGCCTCTGGTGAGGTGTTAGCTATGTTACCAGCCTCAGTCTGATCATGTGCTGATTTAGAAGAGGTGGCAGCCTCACCAGATGTTCTGGTCTTCATATCCACACCAGGAGATAGAACAATTAAACCCTCGTGCTGTGGGCTGTCAGAAGCATGTTGATCCTCTTCCTCAATTGCTGTGGTTTTCCCCTTTGTTGGTGTTTGTTGGGGAGGAGGAGAGGCATGTAGCTGAGTCAGCACGTTTGCAATAATAAGAGTAGGACTTTGTGGGGCGGTTGCAGTGGGAGATGGGGTAAACGCAGTATGCACCTGGGGAGAATGGTGCTCTTCAATGGCAATCTCCTCAAATGAGGAAGATCCCAGATTAGTGGGTACCCCTTCTTTGGTTGCTGCAGGCTCCTTTTGAGAGGAATCCTGAGCGGCTGTGGCCGGTGAAGTCCTTGTATCCACTAGGGGGTTATAACCATTGGATATAACCTGCGTTTGTGTTGCAGGGGCATCCTTAGGGGACTCATTTCCCTGAGTAGCCTTTTTTGTCTTCTTTTTAGTGGGTTTGGTGGGGACTTTGGATTCGGAGGTGGTGGCTGTGGGTTCCAGCTGCGTGGGTTTGGTCAGAGTTGTGCCAGGAGTATACTTCAGGCAATACAGCCGTAGCAGGGACTCCCAGGCCAACAAGTCCCTCAACTTGAAGCTGGTTTTCAATTATGGCCATTATGAACCGAGAATATAATATCCAACGGTTAGCAAGTTGTTTTTGGGCCATATCCTTGAGCTCTAAAAATAGTATTTCAGAAAAATTTAAAGGTTGTTGCTCAAGGATGGAGTACATTACCTGTTGCCACCTTGTGGACATTTGATCCCATGATGAAGTCTTGGGGGCAAGGCAGACATTTACTAGGTGAAAGATGAGACGTTCGGCATCCTGGAAATGTTTCTTCAATATGGTAGATGCACTCAGGTTACCCTGGTATCCATGCTGGGCAAATGATTGATCGATTGTGCCCTTTGGATAACCAGTTGGGAAAGTGGCATCATCCAGATTGAGGGTTTGGCGAAGAATGTCTGGAGTAATGACCACTTTTTGATGATGGACAAACGATTGAAGAGACTCTGTGTCATTCTCCTCAGAGACAAGAGTGACGTTTGTCCAGAATTGGTTAAGAGATTCGGCATATATGGTGGGATTTAACAGAAAAGCCGTTTTGTAAGTCGACTAAACCACTAAATCAATGGCATTGTGAAACTTGGTCCAGTATGGCGATTTTGTGAGATGTGCGACACAGTTGTGTTGAGGTTTTAGTTGCATGGTCGCCATTGATGAAGAGAAGTTACAGAGTTTTTTTTTTGAACGTTAGGTTTGAGAAGAGAAGAAAGTAAAAACTCTGAAGGTGGGATAAGGTATTTAAAGGGTAGGGTTAGAAAACGACTGAAGGTTTTGGTGTTAGTCATCAGTTGTTGAAACTACTGATGACGTGGTATTAACTTTCAGAGGTTTAGAATGACTGACCGTATTGGTGTGATCAGCAGTTGTTATAAAACAACTGAAGACTTGGTTTTAACCGTCAGACGTTGAAATAGCTGAAGTCTCTGATTTGGTCATCAGTAGTTACAAAACTACTGAAGATTTAGTCATCAGTAGTTATAAAACAACTGAAGATTTAGTCATCAGTAGTTATAAAACTACTAAAGACAGTTTTGACTTCAGGTGATGAAACAACTGACTTGGTATTAGTCATCAGTAGTTGGGAAACTACTGAAGACTTTGGTTTTACCATCAATTGTTGTAAACAACTAAAGACTTGGTGTTAGTCATGAGTAGTTGTGAAACTACTGAAGACATGGTTTTGCTTCAGTTGTTTAGAAAGAAACAACAGCTGGGAAACTACTGAAGACAAAAGGCTCATCAGTAGTTGTCGCCAATTCATTGCTTTTCAGTTGTTTCATACTGTCCTCAACACGTACTCATCAGACGTTTTCATCTGTTTTCAAATGTTTCATTGGACATCAATACGTATTTGTATTTCTGAAAACAGTAATTGTAGCTACATCAGCTGTTGTAACTACATCAATTGTTTTAACAAATAAAGTACTGAGTACTGAGAAGTTAAGCTCTAGTAGTTTAAAAAAAACTTCCGGAGAGAAAATAACGTCAGTACTTATATATATGACAATAATAAACTAATGATCATCAGTACTTGTGAGCTGAGATCACCAGTAGTTGTCACTTATTCTAGCTGCAGCATACCAAGCCTTAACACTAGGTTTTGGAAAGTTATGCTATCCAAGGGCTTCGTGAAAATGTCTGCAAGCTCATCAGTACTAGGAACAAATTTTGGATCAATCAGACCTTTTTCAAAACAATCTCTAATAAAATGGTGTCTGATTTCAATATGTTTAGTCCTAGAGTGCTGGACAGGATTCTTGACAATACAAAGAGCTGAAGAGCTATCCATTAACAATGGGGTCTTAGTCTCAGTTATGCCATAATCCAATAATTGCTTGTCAAGCCAGAGTACCTGAGATGTACAACTTGCAGCAGCAATGTACTCTGCTTCAGCAGTTGATGTAGCAACTGAGGTCTGCTTCTTACTTTGCCAAGAAATCAAGCAGTTGCCTGAGAATTGGCATCCTCCAGAAGTTGACTTTCTTGTCAACTTACACCCTGTATAGTCATTGTCAGAAAAAGCAACCAATTTACCAGAATGTCTAGTAGAATACCATAAACCTAGAGATGGAGTGCCTTGCAAATATCTAAAGATCCTCTTGACTGCAATCAAATGAGACTCCTTAGGTGCAGCCTGAAATCTAGCACAAACACATGTAGCAAACATAATATCTGGTCTAGAAGTTGTTAAGTACATCAAGGACCCAATCATACGTCTGTAAAGTGTTTCATCAACCACTTTACCCTTTTGATCTGTATCCAGTTGTGTGGTGTTGCACATGGGAGTAGAACAGGGCTTACACTTTTGTAAATCAAACTTTTCCAAAAGATCTTTTGTGTATTTGGACTGAGGAATGACAATTCCATCAGCCTTTTGTTTGATTTGCAAACCCAGAAAGAACTGTAATTCTCCCATGGCACGCATTTCAAACTTCTGTTTCATCAACTTTGTAAAGGCATCAAACAACTGTGGATCAGAGGATGCAAAAATAATATCATCTACATAAATTTGAACAAGTAGATTATGCTGCCCAGCTTTCTTAATGAATAAAGTCTTATCTATGGAGCCTCTAGTGAAATTATTTTCCAGAAGAAAGTTTGATAATGTCTCATACCAGGCTCTAGGAGCTTGCTTCAACCATAGAGAGCCTTATCAAGCTTATACACCCAATTAGGATGTTTATTGTCCTCAAAACCTAGTGGTTGACATACATAAACCTCTTCTTTAATTTTCCCATACAAAAATGCACTTTTGACATCCATTTGAAAAACTTTAAGGTTGTGATAAGCAGCATAAGCTAAAAACAATCGAATTGCTTCCAGTCTGGCTACAGGGGAAAAGGTTTCATTATAATCAATGCCTTCCTGTTGTGAAAACCCTTGTACAACCAGTCTGGCCTTGTTCTTAACAATAAGCCTATTTTCATCAGTTTTGTTCCTAAACACCCATTTAGTGCCTATTGCACTCTTACCTAGAGGTAGAGGAACCAGTTCCCACACTTGCTGTTTCTTGAACTTAAGAAGCTCAAGCTGCATGGCTTCAACCCATCCATTGACCCTTAAAGCAATGTGATAGTTCTTTGGCTCTTGCTGACTAATAAAGAGAGCATAGAAGCAGAAATTAGACAATTGACTTCTTGTGGAAACGCCAACATTGATATCACCAATGATTTGAGACATAGGGTGATTCTTCAGATCTTGGTACACAATAAGATCTGTGCAAGTGTTTGTAGCAGGCTCAGCAGCAACAGATGGTGATGGTGAAGCATTTCCTTGAAACCAATCAGTAGATGGTAATTCAAAGGAAGTTGAAGTTGTAGAAATCTCATCAGCATTTGTTGTGGATTGTGCTACTGAAGCTACAGGAACATCAGGTCTAGCTGAATCAGCCAGTTGATCACTAAACTTGAATAGGTGATTACTGATATCATCATCATCATCAGTAACACCAGATGGATGACTAGCTACAGAAGATGATGGATTCATATGATCTGCAACAGCAGGTGGTTGATAAGGAACATATTGCAGAATGTCCAGATCAAACAACTCCACAGGGTTTTGTGGAATTGTATTCTTAGGGGATTCATTGAACTTCACATGCAAGGTTTCTTCAACTATCTTTGTCCGACAGTTGAATACTCTATAAGCCTTGCAAGTGGATGAATACCCAACAAAATACCCTGCATCCACCTTAGAATCAAACTTTTGGAGTTGATCCTTTGTGTTGAGAATGTAACAGGGACACCCAAATGCTCTAAAGAATGAAATCAAAGGGGCTAAATGATGTAAAACTTCATAAGGAGTTTTCATCAACCTCTGATTTACTAAGGCTCTATTCTGTACATAGCATGCTGTATTGACAGCTTCAACCCAAAAGGTCATTGGCAGACCAGAATCAGCCAACATGGACCTTGCAGCTTCAATGAGGGTCCTGTTCTGTCTCTCCACTACTCCATTTTGCTCTGGAGTCCTCGGGATGCTATACTACCTCTTGATTCCCTTTGATAAGTAAAACTCATCAAGAGTGTGGTTTCTGAATTCAATACCATTGTCACTCCTCACACACTTAACTGGTAAGGAATACTGCTTCTCAACGTGTAACACAAAGTTCATATAGACTGAGCAGCCTCATCCTTTGAATGCAAGAAGAAGGTCCATACATATCTAGAGTAATCATCCACAATTGCCAGACAGTATTTCTTCTTTGCCATACTCATTACCTTCACAGGACCAAAAAGATCCATGTGCAGTAGTTGTAAGCAGGTATTAGACTTGTATTCTTCTATGGTTGTACTGAAACTTTATGTTGTTTCCCTTTTAAGCATGCAGTGCAGATTTCATCACAATTGAACTCCTTTATTGGAAGACCTCTTACTAAACTCTTGTGGATAAGGTGATTCTTGTTTTTGAGATTAACATGACCCAGCCTTCTATGCCACAGTTTAGATTCTTGGAGAGAGGCCTTGGAGAACAAGCATGGATGGCCTCTTAACTCAATTTTCTTTGACAGATCCAAGGCATATACTCTTCCTATCCTGTTAGTCTTCAGGAGAGTATTATCATCTAGTACTTTGTCAATTAGGCTCAGAACCTTGGAAGACAAAATCCTACAGTTCTGGCTTATGAAAAAAGCAACATGTCCTTTGTCACACATCTGACTGACACTCAACAGATTGTATTTGAGATTCTCCACATGGTTGACATCATCAATCTAATATCTCCATTAGACACAAATCCTTTTCCAATGATGTAACCTTTAGCATCATTTCCAAATGATACAAATCCCTTCTTTCCCTGAGAGTAATCATGAAGAAGAGAGCTGCTCCCAATCATGTGCATGGATCCTCCACTGTCCACATACCAGATGCTTCTTTGGCATGCTGAAGAACCCTGCACAATCATAAGAAACTAGTTAGCTTTGGAGACCCAAACCCTTTTGGTTTTGGGACTAATTTTATCAACAGATTTAACCATAGCTGGTTTCTTATGATTAACAGCTGATGAAGATGGAGATGGTGCTGAAATGGATTTGGCCTGGAATTCCTCTCCAGTGGTTTGATCACATTGGTTTCAAGTTGGTTAACTCTCCCCAACAGATGCTGAACCATCATAACAAGCTGTGTCTGATTTGAAGCTCGAGCTTTCAGTTCATTTGACACTCCAGAGCTTGTTTTTGATGAGTTCCTCTGACCCACCATTTCCTCCTTCTTAGACTTCACAGACTTAGTCTTATGTTTATCATGAGGAACAATATCAGCTGTCTTCTGATAAACCACATCATTCTTAGTGGATTTGGGTAAGGCCTTGGGTTTATCAGGTTGAGATGATTGTGGTACAAACTTGGTCTCAAACTCAGTTTTCATTTTATTTATTTCTAGTTTAATGAGCTCATCCCTTTGGAGCTTTAAACCCTTTTTGTACCAACGTTCATCAGATAGATGATTGAATTTTCCACAAAATTCATATGGTTTATTCTTCATCTTGGACATCTTTACTGCTAAAGTGGAAACTACTGAAGGTGTGATCTTCAGTACTTTCCTCCTATCAGTACTAGGTACTAAAGGATTTGTAACAGCTGAAGACTGGTAATTCAACTGTTTTCCATCCGTCCTAATAGACTGTTTGATGGATTCCTCAGTAGTTGTTAGTCCTTGTATTTCAACTCATTTGAAATGCTTTTCAGATGTTGGATCTCTTTCAGTACTTGAGGTACATTGAGGAACAACATCTGAAGTACTCAGCTTCATATGACTCTCAGTAGTTAGACCATCAGTCAATTTATTTGTTGAGATCTTAACACTGGTTTCATTCTCTGATCTTAGATTATTATTGGAGAATGACTCACACGATAATGTGGTTTGGAGATTGCTTTCACTTTCAGACTTAACTATGGAGTTAGGAGTAAATTCTGTTGGTGGAGCAGTATGGTTGTAACCAATGCCAAACTTCACATTTGAAGTAGTTTGCTTGCTAAGAAGCATTTCAAATCCCTTGCATGATGAGACCCAACGTTCACACTTAACTTGGGTCACTGCAGTTTTTCTTTGAGACTCCTGTGGTCTTCTAGAATAACCTCTAGCTTGGCCTTTTCATCATTTAATTGGCATTTAAGCTTATAAATCTCATCACTTTTATTGTTAACAGCAGACTAATGCTCAACTTTTCTTTTGAAAATGGTTTTCTCAAGCTCAAGTTTTTGATTTATTAATGCTACATTTGCCTCTCTAATAGAGACAAAGGCAGCTATGCATGATTCAGAACATAACTTGGCTTTAGCCTCTAAAGAACCCTGAGTGATCTGTGAAGATAATGCATTTGAACAGGAACCCTCAGTAGACTCCAGGGCCATGAGGGCAAGATTTCCAAAAGGGTGTTCACAACCATGTTGACTAGCACCAGCATAGTATTGCTCAGTGTGACCAGACAAGTTATCAGGTAAGCTACTCCAGTCAACGACTCCAGGTGTGAAGAAGCTGTGATGAGGTTGTGATTGAGATGGAGATGGTTGAGGTTCTGGTAGTGCATGAGATTGTGGTACTATAGGAGCTTGAACTTGATTTGACTGTGGCATATAATAGCAGGGATAAGGATATGGCATTTGACCCTGAGGAACAAAATATGCAGGAGATTGAAGGTGTGATGAATGACTAGAACCAGCAGAGTGTTGCCCTTTGAATGTGAATTGTTATTTGGAAAAGTCAAAAAGGGTGAGAAGTGTTAGATCCAGTTGATCTACACTCTCTTGCAAAGTGTCCAAGCCTGTGGCATTTGTGACACTTCAACTTGCTCTTGTCAAAACCGACTTTGGTTTTGTCAGAGAGTCCAGGAAATTTCCTGCCAGTTCTCTTGTAGAAGTTCTGAGATCTAATATTGATCAAGGCCATTTGGCTCAAAATATCCATCTCTTCTAAATCATCATCAGCAATGCCCTTCAAATCATCCATGATAAAGCATAGATTGTCACTATTATTACCAGAATGACAATCAACACTCACAAAGGCATGATTAGAATTGTTTGAGGTGAAATCAATATGCTCATCATATTGGCATTCTGATCCTGCATACTCCGACTCATGACTTACCAAGGCAGTGTTTCCTGGTACAAAATCATCAGTGAGCTTTCCAGATGATGACAGCTTTCGTTTCTGTTCTATCTCTCTCTTAAATGTGAGCAATTTCCCATGGAGTTGGGTGAGGGATAGTTTGTCCAAATTTTCACTAGAGCGTAGGACAATAGTATATGTGTCCCATCTCTCAGGCAGTGATTTGAGAAATCTGTTATTCATCTGGCTGTTTGTGTACTCATGTTTGACCATTTTTAATTCAGAGATCAAACAAGAGAACCGCTCAAACTGTTGAGTCAGTGTCTCACCCTTCCTATGAGAGAATGTCTCATATTGTTGGGCAAGGATTTCTCTATTATTTTCCAAGACCTCATCTGTTCCTCCAAATTGTTCTTTAAAGGCATTCCAGAGGTCGTGGGCAGTTTCATAATGCATTAGCCCAGAATAGATTTCATTTGGCAGTGCCATGGCCAGAATTCCATGGGCTTTTGCATCAATCTCAAACAATTTCTTATCCTCATCTGAGTATTGCTCCCTCCTCTTCAGAACCATTTGATTGGTTTCCAGGTTATTCACCATAGGTTTGTGTGGACCATGTACCACTGATGTCCAACAACCTGAGCTGTTAACAGACAGGTGATGGAGCATTCGTCGTTGCCATATGTTGTACTCATTCCTAACCAGCATCGGAGGCTTGGTTGAGGAACCAGTATTGTGAGGATCATTGGAAGGAATAGTCATTTTAGGTCCAAATACAATTTAATTCAAGCTTTTAAAAGATTTTACACAGACCACAACAGACTCAATGAATACCAAGAATAAATCTCAGGATGAATGACCAAAAACACAGAAAATTCAATCTCTATAACCGTTTCTTGCAAAAATGCTAATTCAATCAAACTTGGATCTTGGATAGCAGTTTCAATGATCAATTATTAGATCGATCAATGATGAACAGGCTCTGATTCCATTTGACAGGATCAGGGATCTCAAGTTTGATGGATTAGAGTGTAACGCAGCGGAATAAGAACAAGAATTAGACAAATTATAACAAGAATTTGATATTCGTATGCATTATGAGCAAATACGGTTGTAAAGAGAGAATATATTTCAGTGAAAAGGAATGTTTCAATAATATCAAATGTTTCTGCTCAATCATTCACAATTACAATAAGGTTGACACTCCTTATATAGAGTGCAATCACTGCTGATATAACGGGATAGTGACATCTGGCAGGTTTGTTACAAAAATAACTAAAACTTAACAAACTACTGAAATGTTCACAACTACTGAGAACAAATCAGAGTGCTAAGTATAAAACATAAAACTACTGATACGAAACTACTGAAACTACAACGACTGAAGAACAAGCTCTTCAGTCGTTTTACAAAACTACTGAAAGGAAAACATAAAACTACTAAAAGAAAACTGTCACAACTACTCAAGAAGACATCTTCAGCTGTTGTGACAACGACTGATACTTGGTCTTCAGCATTTGTCTTCAGACTTTGTCTTCAGCACTTGTGTCTTTAGACTTTGTCTTCAGGACTTATCTTCAGACTTTGTCTTTAGCACTTGTGTCTTCAGATTTTTGTCTTCGGCTGTTGTGGACTTCAGCAGTTGTTGTGACGTCTGTGGGACTTAAGGTTTTTCAGATCCGGCTCATTGGTTCCTTTGGCCCAACAGACTCTATCATCTTTTCTTCTTAAACATGGATATGAAAGAAGAAAGATTGATCAGACTCTCTTTAGAAAGAGAAAAGGAAGGGACATGTTGCTGATTCAGATCTACGTGGATGATATCATTTTTGGCGCAACAAGCAAGCAACTTTAGCAATCAATCAAAATATGTAGAAACAATATTGAAGATATTCCACTTTACTTACAGTTAGTCTATCAGAACACTTATTGATACTAAAGTGAAGATAGGTTCAGATCTAGAAGGCAAATCAGTGGATCAGACTCACTATTGACCCATGATTGGTTCACTTATGTATTTAACAGCTAGTAGACCTGATATTATGTTTGGTGTTTGTGTGTGTGTGCCGGATATCAAGCTGATCCTAAGAACTCATGTGAATGTTATTAAGAGGATATTAGATATCTTAAGGGCAAGCCAGCTCTTGGTTTATGGTATCCAAGGAAGGAGACTTCAATCTCTATGCCTACACTAACAATGATTATGAGGGATGCAACTTCAATAGGAAGTCCACTTCTGGAAGTTGTCAATTTCTTGGTCTGAGACTGGTCTCTTAGTAGTGCAAGAAGCAGACAAAAGTATCTATTTCAACAGCAGAAGCTGAGTGACTGGGTTGTGAGATTGATATTCTCACAAGGATTGAATATGATGATTGAGTTAATGATAGTATGGCGGAATCATACAATCAAGAAACATTGAATGCAAGAAATACTCATATATGTACTTTGTTCAATGAAGGTGATTGATTACAATGAATGTTGCTGTTTATGCATTAAAGAATAATAATACACCTTGAGAATGTAAGACACAAAATATTCTAATTGTCTATCAACAGTCACCTCACATACAAGGTTTTCTATTCTATTTATAGGTTGACAAAATGCCTTTTTTACAAAAGGACTAAACTACCCATCACCTATACATTAGAACTAGTCTAAGTATTCATCAGCATTTCTTTCATTCATCCGCATTGACAAATGTGGATGTGTTGATCTTGATAAGCATTTCTTCTTTGTCTTCTACATTAGTGTTTGGTTATCCGCATTGACTAATGCAGATGAACAAATACTTATGTGCATTTGTTGTTGGTCATCCACATTAGTTAATGCGGATGTACAAAACTTGTCAGTGTCTCTTTTAGGTTATCCACATTTCTTATTGCGGAAGAACAAACACTTGTCAGCATTTGTTCTATTTCTTCCGCATATACAAATGCGCTTAGCCAACACTTATCTTCTGAGCATATTCTTCATCTGCATTAGTTCTTGGACTTGTGGGATTACCAGTAGAAAAACCATCAACTGACCAATTGAATTGGCATGCATGATCCTTTTAGGGTCCAACAATATGACTGGGTTGTGATATTGATATTCTCACAAGGATCGGATATGATGATTGAGTTAATAATAGTATGGCGGAATCATACAATCAAGAAACATTGCATGCAAGATATACTCATAAATGCACTTTGTATTATGAAGGTGATTGATTACAATGAATGCTCGGGTTTAAGCATTAAAAAGTAATAATACACCTTGAGAATGCAAGACACAAAATATTCTAATTGTCTATCAACAGTCACCTCACATACGAGGTTTTCTATTCTTATTATAAGTTGACAAAATGCCTTTTTACAAAATGACTAAACTACCCCTGACCTGTACATTAGAAATAGTCTAAGTCTTCATCAGCATTTGTTTTATTCATCCGCATTGACAAATGTGGATGTGTTGATCTTGATTAGCACTTTTTCTTTGTCTTTAGCATTAGTGTTTGGTCATCCGCATTGACTAATGCGGATGAACAAATACTTATGTGCATTTGTTTTCGGTCATCCGAATTAGTTCATGCGGATTTACAAAACTTGTGAGCATCTCTTTTAGGCTATCCACATTTGTTAATGCGAAAGAACAAACACTTGTCAGCATTTGTTCTATGTCTTCCGCATATACAAATGAGGTTAGCAAACACTTATCTTTTGTGTAGATTCTTCATCCGCATTAGTTCTTTGAATTATGGGATTACCAGTAGTACAACCATCGACTCATCAACTAAATTGACATGCATGATCCTTTCAGGGTCCAACAATACTCCCCCTAAGGATTATACAACCTATTTTTTCAATGGTATGGTGGTTATTAAGTGTTGGACCAAAAGAACCAATGAGCCAAGATCAGAAAACCTCTAAGTCCCACATGGTATCACAACAACTGCTGAAAGCCTCATCAGCAGTTTGACAAGTGCTGAAGACTTCAACAGCTGAAGATCAAGTGCTGAAGACTTCAACAGCTGAAGAACTAAAGTGTTGAAGTACAACAGCTGAAGAACACAAGTGTTGAAGCTGAAAGACCAAAGTACTGAAGTACAACAGCTGAAGAGTTTACAAGTGCTGAAGATCAACAACTGATGTACAAAGTCTGAAGACAAAGACTGAAGACATTAGCTGATGATATCTACTGAAGTCATCAGCTGATGAAACACCTGAAGGTCAAAGTCTGAAGATCAAGTACTGAAGCCTCAGTAGTTGTCACAACTGCTGAAGAGTACTTCTTCAGTAGTTGTGATATCAGTAGTTTTATATTGTAGTTTCAGTAGTTTTATGTTTCAGTAGTTTTGTAAAACGACTGAAGAGCTTGTTCATCAGTCGTTGTAGTTTCAGTAGTTTTATATTTTGCACTTAACACTCTGATATGTTCTCAGTAGTTGTGAACATTTCAGTAGTTTGTTAAGAGTTAGTTATTTTTGTATTAGATCTGCCAGTTGTCACTTTCCGTGATAACAGCAGTGATTGTTGCACTCTATATAAGGAGTGACAACCTATTGTAATTCGTGTGCATGAATGAATGGAATGAATGAATGATTTGATTAGAAATATTCTACATCTATAAACATTCCTTGAAATCAGAAATATATATTCTCTCCCTATAACCGTATGCGCTCTTAATGCATACATGTATCGATTGCTTGCTACAATTTGTCTAATTCTTGTTCATATTCCGCTGCTTTGAATCCTAATACATCAAACTTGTGATCGCTGATCCTGTCAAATGGTAACAGAGCAGGTTAATCATTGATCGATCTAATAATTGATCATTGAAACTGCTATTCAAGATCTAAGTTTGATTCAATTAGCTTTTGTTTTTGCAAGAAACGGTTATAGAGATTGAATTTTCTGTATTTCTGCTCATTCATCCTGAGATCTTCTCTTGGTTTTCATTGAGTTTGTTGTGGTCTGTTTAAAACTTTTAAAAGCTTGAATTAAATTGTTTCTGAACTGAAAATGACCACTCCCTCCAATGATCCTCACAATACTGGTTCCTCAACCAAGCCACCAATGCTGGTTAGGAATGAGTATAACATATGGCAAAGACGTATGCTCCATCACCTGTCTGTTAACAGCGCAGGTTGTTGCACATCAGTGGTACATGGTCCACACAAGCCTATGGTGAATAACCCGGAAACCAATCAAATGTTCCGAAGAGGAGGGAGCAATACTCAGATGAGGACAAGAAGTTGCTTGAAATTGATGCAAAAGCCCATGGAATTCTAGCCATGGCACTGCCAAATGAAATCTATTCTGGGCTAATGCATCATGAAACTGCCCATGACCTCTGGAATGCCTTGAAAGAACAATTTGGAGGAACAGATGAGGTCTTGGCAAATAATAGAGAAATTCTTGCCCAACAATATGAGACATTCTCTCATAGAAAGGGTGAGACACTGACTCAACAATATGAGCGGTTCTCTTGTTTGATCTCTGAACTAAAAATGGTCAAACTTGAGTACACAAATATTCAGATGAATAACAGATTTCTCAGATCATTGCCTGAGAGATGGGACACATATACTATTGTCCTACGCTCCAGTGCAAGTTTGGACAAACTATCTCTCACTCAACTCCATGGGAAACTGCTCACGTTTGAGAGAGAGATAGAACAGAAGAGAAAGATGTCTTCATCTGGAAAGCTCACTGAAGACTTTGTACCAGGCAACACTGCCTTGGTGGGTCATGAGTCAGAATATGCTTCATCTGAATGCCAGTATGATGAGCATATTAATTTCTCTTCAAGCACTTCTGATTCTGCATTTGTGAGTATTGATGGTCAGTTTACTGGGTGTAATAATGACAATCTATGCTTTATTATGGATGATCTCAAGGGGATTGCTGATGATGATTTAGAGGAGATGGATATTTTGAGCCAAATGGCCCTGATAAATATCAGATCTCAGAAGTTCTATAAAAGAACTGGAAGAAAATTCCCAGGACTCTCTGGCAAAACCAAAGTTGGTTTTGACAAGAGCAAGTTGAGGTGTCACAAATGCCAAAGGCTTGGACACTTTGCAAGAGAGTGTAGATCAACTGGATCTAACTCCACTGCACCCTTTGTGACTTTTCCTGGCAATAGTCAACAACACAGAGGGCAACATCCTGTCACCTCTAGTCATCATCCTCAACAACAATCTCCGGCATATTTTGTTCCTCAGGGTCAAATGCCATATCCGTACCCTTGTTATTACATGCCACAGTCAAATCAAGTTCAAGTTCCTATGGCACCACAACCTCATGCACTACCAGAACCTCAGCCATCCCAATCTCATCAACAAACTCAACCTCAACAACACAGCTTCTTCACCCCAGGAGTTGTTGACTGGAGCAGTTTACCAGATGACATGTCTGGTCATGATCAACTGTTCTCAGGTGTTGGTCAACATGGTGGTGACAGTCCTTTTGGGAATCTAGCTCTTATGGCTTTGGAGTCTGCTGATACTTCATTTTCTAATGCCTCTACACCACAGGTATCACAGGTATCCTCTGAGGCAAAAGCCAAATTATGTTCTGAACCATGCATAGCAGCATTTGCTTCCATTAGAGAAGCAAATGTAGCGTTAATTAATAAGAACATTGAGCTAGAACAAACAATTTCCAAAAATAAAGCTGAGTTTGAGTCTGTGCTTAAAGATAAAAATGATGGGATTTATAAACTGAATTGCCAAATAATTGATGATAAGGCTAGAGAAGAGGTACTTCTAGAGAAGTACAAAGATCTCAAAGAAACCCTTGCAGTTACCCAGGTAGAGTGTGATAGATGGGTACAATCATGCAAAGGTTTTGAAATGCTTCTTAGTAAGCAATCTGCTTCAAATGTGAAGTTTGAAATTGGTTACAATCACACTGCTCCACCTACAGATTTTACCCCAAGAGCAGAGGTAGAATCTGATGGTGAGAGTGATAACCAATCCATCACATCATGTGATCTACCTTCTGATACAGCACAATCAGAAGTAGCAGTCAGCATCAAGCCCTCTTTGAACCTATCAGCTGATGTTGATGGTTCAAATGCTGAAATTCACATGATTAATGAGTTGATCAACTCAAGAGTTAATTCTGAAGGTCCTGAAAGGACTAGAGAGCAGGATTTAACACCTGAAGTTCAAACTTCAACTGCTGTCAGTACTGAAGAGAAGAAACGGGCAGTAGAAAGAGTTTGAAGACTACTAAAGAGGCTGTCAAGAAAGCAAACAATGCTTCCAAAGCATTGAAGAACAAGTCTTTAGTTGCTTCACCCTCTTTAGTTGATGATCAACCTAAGATGAAGAAGAAACCATGTGAAGTATGTGGTTTGTTCAATCATCTTACAGATGATTGTTGGTACAAAAGAGGTTCCAAACTCAAACTAAAAGAAGAAATTAATGAGAAAATGGTAAAAATGAAAACTGAGTTTAAGACCACATTTGTATCAGCAACATCAAATCCTGTAACCCTTAAGTCCTCAAAGAAATCCAAAAAGGAAGGGGTTAAACAGGTGACAGCTGAGGGTGCTCAGAAGAAGAAGGTGCAACATAGGAACTTATCAAACTCCACTAGCAATGTGTCTGATGAGCTGAAAGCTTTATCACAAAATCAGACACAGCTGGTTATGATGGCAACATCTGTTGGGTAGAGTTAACCAACTAGATGCTCCTATGTTGAAACCACAGAAAAAGTGGTCCAAGCCAAAGGACTCCTCTTCTACACCATCTTCTTTCTCTCAAGCTGTTGTTTCAGATAAACCTGTTAGTTTACCATCTATTGATGAGACCAGGCCCAAAACCAAAAAGGTTTGGGTCTCTAAAACTAACTAATTGTTATTTTGCAGGGTTCTTCAACATGCCAAAGTAGCATCTGGTATGTAGACAGTGGGGGATCTATGCACATGACTTGGAACAGCTCTCTTCTTCATGACTACTCTCAAGGAAAGAAGGGATTTGTTTCTTTTGGCAATGATGCTAGGGGTTACATCATCGGTAAGGGCTTTGTCTCCAATGGAGAAATCAAATTTGATGATGTTAATCATGAGGAAAATCTCAAATACAATCTCTTGAGTGTCAGTCAAATGTGTGATAAATGCCATGTTGCCCTTTTCACCAGTCAAAACTGTAGGATTCTGTCATCCAAAGTTTTGCACTTGATTGACAAGGTGTTGGATGATCACACTCTCCTGAGAGCCAACAGGACAGGAAGAGTGTATGCCTTAGATCTTTCCAAGAAAATAGATCTCAAAGGCAATCCTTGCCTATTTTCCAAAGCCTCTTCTCAAGAATCTAAACTATGGCACAGAAGGCTTGGTCATGTTAATCTCAAAACATGAATCAGCTTACCCATAATAGTTTACTCAGAGGCTTACCAATAAAGGAGTTTCATTGTGATGAAACCTGCACTGCTTGTTTAAAAGGAAAACATCACAAAGTCTCCCTCCTCCTATTGAAGTGCCTAAGTCCACTGCCTGCTTGCAATTACTGCATATGGATCTATTTGGTCCTGTGAGAGTAATGAGCATGGCAAAGAAGAAATACTGTCTCGTAATTGTGGATGATTACTCCAGATTTGTATGGACTTTCTCTACATTCAAAGGATGAGGCTGCTCAGAAGATTATTCACTTTGTGCTATATATGAGAAGCAGTATTCCCTTCCAGTCAAGTGTATTAGGAGTGACAATGGAACTGAGTTCAGAAATCATACACTTGATGACTTCTATCTTTCAAGGGGAATCAAAAGGCAGTTTAGCATTCCAAGGACTCCAGAACAAAATGGAGTAGTGGAGAGAAAGAACAGGACCCTCATTGAAGCTGCAAGGTCCATGCTGGCTGACTCAGGTTGCCACTGACCTTTTGGGCTGAAGCTGTCAACACAGCTTGCTATGTGCAAAATAGAATTTTAGTAAATCAGAGGTTGATGAAGACTCCATATGAAGTTCTCCATCATTTGGCTCCTCTGATTTCATTTTTCAAAGCATTTGGGTGTCCCTGTTTTATTCTCAACACAAAGGATCAACTCCATAAATTTGATCCTAAGGTGGATGCAGGGTACTTTGTTGGTTATTCATCTACTTGCAAGGCATACAGAGTCTTCAACTGCAGAACAAAGATGGTTGAAGAAACTCTACATGTTAAGTTCAATGAATCTCCAAAGGACAAGATTCCACAAAGCCCTGTGGAGTTATTTGATTTGGACATACTACAATATGTTCCTTATCAGACTCCTACTGTTGCTCCTGTCAACAGTTCACCACCTGGTGGTACTGCTGATGATGATGATGATTGCAGTACTCACCTCTTCAGGTTTAGTGATCAGCTGCCTGACTCAGCTAGACCTGATGTTCCTGTAGCTCCAGTAGCACCATCCACAACAAATGCTGATGAGATCTCTTCGAATTCAACTTCCTTTGAATTACCATCCACTGATTGGTTTCAAGGAAATGATTTCCATCACCATCTGTTACTGCTGAGCCTGCTACAAACACTTGCACAGATCTCATTGTGTATCAAGATCTGAAGAATCACCCTATGTCTCAAATCATTGGTGATATCACTGCTGGTGTATCAACAAGAAGTCAATTGTCAAATTTCTGCTTCTATGCTCTCTTCATCAGTCAGCAAGAGCCAAAGAATTATCACATTGCTTTAAAGGACAATGGATGGGTTGATGCCATGCAGCTTGAGCTTCTTCAGTTCAAGAAACAGCAAGTGTGGGAACTGGTTCCTCTCCTCCAGGTAAGTGTGCAATAGGCACTAAATGGGGTTTAGGAACAAAAATGATGAAAATGGGCTTATTGTTAAGAACAAGGCCAGACTGGTTGTTCAGGGGTTTGCACAAGAAGAAGGTATTGATTATGATGAAACCTTTGCCACTGTAGCCAGACTGGAAGCAATCCGATTGTTTTTAGCTTATGCTGCTTATCAAAATCTTAAAGTTTTTCAAATGGATGTCAAAAGTGCATTTTGTATGGAAAAATTAAAGATGAAGTTTATGTATGTCAACCTCCGGGCTTTGAGGACAATAAACATCCTAATTGGGTGTATAAGCTTGATAAGGCTCTTTATGGGTTAAAACAAGCTCCTAGAGCCTGGTATGAGACATTATCAAACTTTCTTCTGGAAAATAATTTCACTAGAGGCTCCATAGATAAGACTTTATTCATTAAGAAAGCTAGGAAGCATAATCTACTTGTTCAAATTTATGTAGATGATATCGTTTTTGCATCCTCTGATCCAAAGTTATGTGATGCCTTTACAAAGTTGATGCAACAGAAGTTTGAAATGAGTGCCATGGGAGAATTACAGTTCTTTCTGGGGTTGCAAATCAAACAAAAGGCTGATGGAATTTTCATTCATCAGTCCAAATATACAAAAGATCTTTTGCAAAAGTTTGATTTACAAAATTGTAAGCCTGTTCTACTCCATGTGCAGCACCACACAACTGGATACAGATCAGAAAGGTAAAGTGGTTGATGAAACACTTTACAAATGTATGATTGGGTCCTTGATGTATTTAACAGCTTCTAGACCAGATATTATGTTTGCTACATGTGTTTGTGCTAGATTTCAGGCTGCACCTAAAGAGTCTCATCTGATTGCAGTCAAGAGGATCTTTAGATATCTGCAAGGCACTCCATCTCTAGGTTTATGGTATTCTACCGGACATTCTGGTAAATTAGTTGCTTTTTCTGACAGTGACTATGCAGGGTGTAAGTTGACCAGGAAATCAACGTCTGGTGGATGTCAATTCCTAGGCAACTGCTTGATTTCTTGGCAGAGCAAGAAACAGACCTCAGTTGCTACATCAACTGCTGAAGCAGAGTACATTACGGCTGCAAGTTGTACATCTCAGGTACTCTGGCTTCAAAACCAACTTTTGGATTATGGCATTTCAGAGACTAAGACTCCATGTTAATGGATAGTGCTTCAGCTCTTTGCATTGTCAAAAATCCAGTCCAGCACTCTAGGACCAAACATATAGAGATCAGACATCATTTTATAAGGGATTGTTTTGAAAAAGGTCTGATTGCTCCTAAGTTTGTGCCTAGTGCTGATGAGCTTGCAGACATTTTTACTAAGCCTTTGGATAGTTCAACTTTCCAAAACCTGGTGTTAAGGCTTGGTATGCTGCAGCTAGAATAAGTGACAATACTGATGATCTTAGTAATAAGTACTGATGATCATTAGTACCTATGTCACATATAAGTACTGATGAGCTCTTTTACCCTCAGTAGTTTTTATAACTACTGAAGGCTAAATGTCTCACAAGTACTGTACTTCATCTGTTCTAAACTACTGATGTAGTTACAACTACTGATGCAGTTACAACTACTGCAATCAGTAAAAACAGATAAGTACTGATGTCCTATGAAACAACAGAAATTAGCTAAAAAGACTGATGAATGTGTTGAGGACAGTATGAAACAGCTGAAAAGCTAAGAATTGACGAAAACAGCTGAAGAGAACTTTCTCTTCGGTCGTTTGTACAATGCTGTTTCATTCTAAACAACTGAAGCAAAACCACGTCTTCAGTAGTTTTATAACTACTGATGACTAATACCAAGTCTTCAGTTGTTTACAACAGCTGATGACAAAACCACTGTCTTCAGTAGTTTCATAACTACTGATGACAACACCAAGTCCTCAGTTGTTTCAATCATCTAAAGTCAAAACCACAGTCTTCAGTAGTTTTCTAAACTACTGATGCCTAACACACGACTTCAGCTGTTTTAACGTCTGAAAGGATAATACCATGTCAATGGTCGTTTTAAAACTTCTGATGACTAACACCACATCCTTCAGTCGTTTTCTTACCCGTACCCTATAAATATCCCTAACCTTAGCTCCCAATGCTTCATCTTCTTCAAACCTAACGTTCCTCTCCAAAACTCCCTCTTCTCCATGGCGTCCATGAAAATTAAACCGCGACACAACTGTGTTGCCTACCTCACTAAATCGCCCATCTGGACTAAGTTCGATACTGCTATCGATCTTATGGTTCAGTCCCAATACAACACGGCATTTCTTCTGAATCCCATACTACATGCCGAATCCTTGCACCAATTTTGGATGAACGTTACTGTTACTACTGGGGAGAACAACACACCATCCCTCCAGTCGGTCGTAAACAACAAAGAAGTAGTCATCACTCCTGCAATAATCCGCCAAATTCTTCAACTGAATGATGCTAGTTCTCCTGCTGGATATCCGAAGGGCACCATAGATCTATCCTTTGCTCAACATGGATATCAAGGCGATCTCAGTGCCTCCACTATCATGAAGAAACATTTAATGACGCTGAGCGCCTGATTTTTCACATGGTGAATGTATGTTTGGCCCCTAAGACGTCGTCTTGGGATCAAATGTTGACAAAATGGCAGCAGGTAATGTATTCTTCTTGAGCAACAACCACTAAATTTTCAGAAATAATATTTTTAGAGCTCAAGGATATGGCTCAAAAACTAACTGCCAACCGTTGATACTATATCCACGGTTCATAATGGCCATCATTACAAACCAGCTGATGCTGAGGGACTTGTTGGCTTGGGAGTCCCTGCTACGGCTGTCTGCCGGAAGTATACTCCGGCACAACTCTGACCAGACACTCAAAATGGCTGCCAAGCTGCGAAAACCCACGCAGCTGGAACCCACAGCCACCACCTCCAAATCAGAGTCCCCACCAAACCCACCAAAAAGAAACCCAAAACGGCTACTCAGGGAATTGAGTCCCCTGAGGATGCCCTTGCAACACAAACGCAGGATATATCCACTAGTCCAAACCCCCTAGTGGATACAATGACTCTTCCAGCCATAGCCGCTCAGGCTTCCTCTCAACAGGAGCCTGCAGCAACCACACAAGGGGTACCTACATATCTGGGATCTTCCTCACTTGAGGAGATTGCCATTGAATCGCACCAACCTCCCCAGGTGCACACTGCTTCTATCCCTTCACCCCAAACAACCGCCCCTCACAGCCCAACTTTAATAGTTGCACAAGTGCTGACTCAACTGCACTCCTCACCCCCTCCCCAGAAACCACTTACTACTGGGAATACCTCTACAATTGAGGGGGAGGAACACAGTGCACTTGAGAACCCACAGCACAGGGGTTTACCACTTCTATCTCCTGGTGTCGACAAGGAGCTTAGAATATCTAGTGAGGCTGCCACCTCTCTCTGACTCAGCACATGATCAGAGTGAGGCTGGTAACATTGCTAAGACCTCACTAGAGGCAACAGCTGATGATGGACACTGTCCTGAGGCTGGAGTCCCCAGTACCAAGCACAAGGGGCACATGCATCAACTGGTCTACACCCAGTGCATGTAAATCCTGCTCTAAGCAGGAGGTCAGATGATTCAATTTTGGCTGATGATGACCTGGGCTTTTCTATGATGTTCTTGCCCAGAACACAATCCTTGAAGAGAAAGTCAGTAGGCTGCAAAACCTACTTGACCAACTCTCACAAAGAGAAAGACCATCTGCCTCTACCCACCCACAGATGGCACCTACTTCTCAGAACAGAACCCTCCTGAGCAAATAGGTGCTGTACTTCAAAATTCCCTCCCTCTCATCACACCCATAATCACTAATATTGTGACTAAAGCCATTGATGAGAGGCTTTCCTCAACTTTACCCCCTTGGTTGATGTTGCTGTACAAAAACTCTTTCTGCGGTACAAACCCCTTCCTCCAATGCAACCAAAAAGGGGAGAGTACTGCAGTGAAAGAAAAAAAGAGGAAAAACAGAGGAGAAGAAGGAGAGAAGTAAGCCCAAGAGGAGGAGGAAGAAAAGCAACCTCTGCTCACTTACAAGCGAAAGAGAAGTGCTGATGATCACACTGCTGAAGACAAATCCTTGGAGGAGCTGGTCAAAGAAGCTGACACTACACACAGCCGATCCATGGATAAAATAATTGAACAACTCTCAGGCAGGGGTTTGACACAGCCACACTGGATAGTGAGATCAGAAGGTTGGAAGTGCAAGAGATACAAACCCGATGGGCAGGGTATGATGCTCTTGAGAAAGAGAGATTGGAAATAATGATCCGCTTCATTGCAAAATACTTAGGAAGATCGTTAGTGGAGATTCGCGCATGGACCAGGGACAGCATTCTGGCTATAGCCACCAGAATCTGTCTGTCTGAGCATTCAACAAGGGATTATTGTGGAAGCCTTGATGAGGCTGGGGCTGGTAAAAGGTTAGAGATGGCTAAACTCACAAAGGCGAAACGAACTACAAAGATGCTGGATCAACCTTCCCTTCCACCCACTCAAACAGAGCCTATCCCTCAAATCTCCCAACTAATCTCTAAGCAAAAATCCAAACATCTTCATTCTCGAAAACCAATTCCTTCACCAACCCAACCATCATCCAGTGATGTACCCAGAAGGAGAGAAGGGTGCTGAGGATGGAAGAAGAAGAAGAAGAGGAGGATGAAGATGATGGTCTGCCACTCTCTGCTGTTCTGAAGCTACCAAAACCCCAAAGTCAACCCATGATCACCCTGACTCTCAAAGGGAAATGGTCAGAGTCAAGATAGAAGAAGAAGAACAGCAGAAACAGCACGATGAGCAACTGTTGAAGATGGTTGACAAGGAATTTCCTCAGTCATCATCCATTCAAGCCATGAAAGGGCATGCTCAAAGGCTGTACACTCTCAGGCATACCTTTCAGTATCAAAAGGAGAGAGGAGAGTATGGCCAGACCCCAGGGTGAGTTCTAGAATCCATAAAAGAACTATTCCACCACATACAATGGCCAGGTATGAAAAACAATAGATTCTACCATCATGTTGGCCGTTGTAGTCTCACCTTGGGAAATCATTGATGAATTCAAGAAAGCTCACCAAGCAAAGAAGACCCCTCAAGCTTTACTAGAAAACAAGATGATAAAGAAGGGGTTGCTATATAAAAAGCTGAAGACATCCAGAAGAATGAGCTCCAGTTACTCCTTGAAGGCAACCATCCTGATGAATTTGTATATAGGGAGGTAACTACGGTGGAGCTGAAAAATGGCAGGACCATGAAGTACTTATCAGAGTACTATGGTCCAGATTTCTTCTTCGAAGGAGGAGTAGAAGAACTCTCAGGAGGAACAAGTTGTTCTCCTTGAGGCCTATGTTCGAGAGTCATACAGACTCATTATGGGGAAGTAAATCTCATGAATGGGATAACAACTCTGTGTCCAGTTCCCCAAAACAGAGTTCCCATTCATACTCTGCCAAACAAATATCTGAGATTTCTTCCCAGGCCGGAGCTTACATGGGTCATCTTCTCTACTGATCAAGAAGGAAAAAGACCAACACTTTGCCAACAATAAGTGGGACATTAAATAATTTAGAGTTTTGGCTGCATTGGTTCAGGGGGAGTTTGTTGGACCAAAAGAACCAATGAGCCAAGATCAGAAAACCTCTAAGTCCCACATGGTATCACAACAACTGCTGAAAGCCTCATCAGCAGTTTGACAAGTGCTGAAGACTTCAATAGCTGAAGATCAAGTGCTAAAGACTTCAACAGCTGAAGAACTAAAGTGCTGAAGTACAACAGCTGAAGAACACAAGTGCTGAAGCTGAAAGACCAAGTACTGAAGTACAACAGCTGAAGAGTTTACAAGTGCTGAAGATCACAACTGATGTACAAAGTCTGAAGACAAAGACTGAAGACATCAGCTGATGATATCTACTGAAGTCATCAGCTGATGAAACACCTGAAGGTCAAAGTCTGAAGATCAAGTACTGAAGCCTCAGTAGTTTGTCACAACTATTGAAGAGTACTTCTTCAGTAGTTGTGATATCAGTAGTTTTATATTTGTAGTTTCAGTAGTTTTATGTTTCAGTAGTTTTGTAAAACGACTGAAGAGCTTGTTCTTCAGTCGTTGTAGTTTCAGTAGTTTTATATTTTGTACTTAACACTCTGATATGTTCTCAGTAGTTGTGAACATTTCAGTAGTTTGTTAAGAGTTAGTTATTTTTGTATTAGATCTGCCAGTTGTCACTTTCCGTGATAACAGCAGTGATTGTTGCACTCTATATAAGGAGTGACAACCTATTGTAATTCGTGTGCATGAATGAATGAAAATGAATGATTTGATTAGAAATATTTTACATCTATAAACATTCCTTGAAATCAGAAATATATATTCTCTCCCTATAACCGTATGCGCTCTTAATGCATACATGTATCGATTGCTTGCTACAATTTGTCTAATTCTTGTTCATATTCGGCTGCTTTGAATCCTAATACATCAAACTTGTGATCGCTGATCTTGTCATTAAGGTTGTGAAGATTCTGCTGGATCTTGTGTAGGCATTAGATGTTCTGCTTGAGATGGATCCAAAATGGTCTTTATCATGTTGACAAAGTCATTTGCATCAGACATCTTCTCTGTGTTCAGCACATGAATCTTCATCTGACTCATAGTGTAGATGGCTTCTATGGGTAGTTTCTTGAGAAAGATTGGTTCCCATATAGATATAGTAGACAGTCCATCTCTATGTATGAGTAAAGCTCCATTCACATCAACCTCTAGCTTCACAATGTGTCCCAATTGCAGAGGAGTCTTCTTCTTCTTCCTCTTTCTCTTTTTGCAATGATTTGATCATATGGCATTTTCAGTATTTTGATGCACTTTAAGAAGAAGTGCATGTCTTCATTTTCAGTATTCATCTAGTAGTCTCTCCTCATATCCCCTAAACAGTCTAATATACTACACCTTCCTTTCCTTCCCATCTTCTATCAATAACAAACTCATATGTCTTTTCATCATAATAGACATTAGAGATTGGTGTGGAGGAATGAGTTCCATACACCATCTTTCTCTTTAATGATGCAGTTGGTTTCACTTTTAGCTCTGGAAACACACTTCTTCTGCTTGTTTAGTTCTTCTCTTCTCAAGTGGTTGATAAAGGATCTATCCTTCCTCATGCAGATAGCCTTAAGAGATTTGAAGTTATCTGTTCTTTTAAACATTCTCAGACCTCTTCAAACTGATATCCCCTTAATATAGCCTTATGATTTATCAGCTCTAAATTGGCTAGTTCCTTCAAATCATGAATCTACAGGGCATTCATAAGAGCAAAGTACTCTATAAAGAATTGCACAAGCCCTGAAATCCTTTTCACCTTAATATGTTCCAATCACTGTCATACTTCCAAGCAATAATCTTCTTATTAGTCTTGCCTTTAGGAGTAGACACACCTTTAATCATCTCTGTAGTGTTCAGTCCTTCTTGAAGTTTCAATTGTAAAGTCTCTTCAAACTACTTAGGATATCTGTGCAAAACAGGTGCCAAAGAGTCATGGTCTCTATGGGTAAGCTACAAGTCTTGAGCTGATAGTCTAGTTCTTGGTTTCTTACCAGTAGTCTCCTCTTCCAGTTTTTTCAACCTTTCTTTCTTCTCATTATTCAACCTAAGGATGGCAGCCCTTAGGGAATCAGTCTTCATATTTACTAGTTTTCTCTTTGTAAACCCTTGACCAAACAGGTAGTCCTTTATTTCCCTATCAGACATGCTATAGGGATCAGAATATAATGAATGAGGAGTGGAGGTCTGTTTTGGCTTAGAGGATGATTTGAACAATGGAGGTTTGCGAAAAAGAGTCTTTTCATAATCAGTCTTATAAGTGGGGTCCAGCAGCTTGTTTAGTTTTTCTTCCTCTGCCTTCATTCCCTTATAAGTCATCCCAAATACATCTTCTAAGTCATATCCATGAATGATTAAGAAGATGGCTTTCACCATCACATCATCAGTTTGGGCCTTTTCAACCATGTTTTGTACCAATTTCTCCTCCTTCATAGGGCTATCACAAGTATTGGTTCATAAACCACATAGCCACCCTTATTTTTTCCTTCTTCTAGGTCTACAAAGTCAACCTTCTTTTTCATTTGAGCTTCAGCCTGTTCATGATCTTCTAAAAAATCAGCAATGGTTGCAAGGCTTCTAGGATCATCTTTTTTTACTTTTATTACTTGGTTCTTCTTCTACTATTGGCCTTTTTCCCTTAGCCTTCTCTTATAAGTACTTCCTCCGCCTAGTATATGTTTGCATTGATTGACCAGAGGAAGTTTCAGGTTGTTCAGCTTCTTGAGGCACTTTTTCAGCCATTGTTTGTTCTGTTTCATTAATGGTAGCAGCTGATTCTTCTTTCTCTTGTTGTTCCTCACATAGTCTTCTAATAAGTTCTTTTTGTTCTTCAGTTAGTGAAACAGCAGGAACTAATTGCATGCTCAATTCCATCTCAAGAGGAACAAGAGATTGAGGAACCACAACAATAGGTTTAGCAACAGTCCTTTGCTCAAGTATCAAGTCCCAAAATTCATCACCAATGATGAACTCTTTAGCAGTGAAGCTATCAAGAGCTTTAATCATATCACTAAATTCTGCCTCTTTAGTGTGAATCTCATCTGTTTTCTCTATATACACCACCATTTCCATGCTAGACTCATCTTTCTTTGTTTTACTTGTTTCTTATGCCTTCTCAGCCTCAGAGAATCTCATCCTTTTAGCAGAAGGAGATTCATCAATACTCTCTCTTGATGAGCTCTATGCCGTAACTTCTTTATCACTATCACCCTTTCTTTTCTCCTTTCTTGTCTTAATTACATCATCTTTTCTCATTTCAGCTTGAGCTTCGATTTTGATTTCAACAAGCAATTGCAGTTCAGATACTCTCTTGTTTAGACTTTTAACCTGGTTCTGTAAGTCAATAATGATGTCAGCTTGTTCTTCAATCAATCCTTCTTGTTCTTCCATAGCAATGGTCTGAATAGCTAAAGTGTCCACATGACCACTTATTTCATCTCTGGATTGTTGGAGAGCTGCCTTTAACTTTTCAATCACTTTTTTTTCTCTTTTCAAACTCATATTTCTTTTTCATCTCTATCAACTTCGTTTCCTTCTCATCCAGTTCTAGAAGTCTATCTTGAATAATACCAGATCTTCTATTAAGTAGTCTTTCCTTTTTGGCTACCTTTTATAGTAGTTCTAATATTAACTCATCCTTCTCATTAGGTTTGTTAACTCCTGATTCTGCATAACTTTTTGATGGAGCAGCCTCATAAGTAACTTTCCTTACAGGCATCTAGCTTGGATGATCCTTCTCATCAGATGATGATTTGGATTTCTCTGAAGAGCTCGTAGAACCACCAAACTCAACAGACTTGGTAGTAACAGGAGATGTTTGAGCAGGTAATATATGTGAGTGATGGATTAGAGATACATGTGGAGAAATGATAGGTTGTGCTTGAGGTGATGGGATTGGTGATTTGTGAGGTGATGGAATTGGTGTTCTTTGGGGAGATGGTATTGGTGTGGGTATGAATGGTGAGGCCATATCAACATCATGAACATAAGGTTTAGTGTGAATATCACCCCCTACATCCACTTAGGGTGACACTGATCTTTGTCCTTCATCCCTTTCTACAACATGTTCATCACCAGCTTGCTGATCATGAGCAGCTAGTTCTTCCTCTTGATTTGGCTCACCAGTAGGAGCCTCTTGTTGTTTGACATGTTCTTCAGGATTAATCTATTGAAGCTTCCAGGGTAAGTAACAGAGGAGAATGGTTCAACTATTGAAGTTTCTTGGATCTCTCTTTTGATGTACTTGTAAGACTTGGCATCATAATAAGGGATATCCATAACAGGGCCTTTAGGTACAATGTCAGGAAATGCCTCATTAATGAGACATTGTAAGAACCTTGGGTACATCAGGAACATGTGTCTTTTTCCTTCCTGAATGTTAGAAACTAGACCATTGAACACATAAGCAGACATGTTAAATGGCCTATTGGTGCATAAAGCACATATAGTTGATGTGATTACAGGAGTATCATTCCATCTTCTCTTCCTCTTTGACAGACAATGTTGGCAGAGGTGAATCAGAAATCTCCATTCTAAGTCAACTAGACCTTTCACTATCTAATTTCCTTCATATCCTCCTTCATAACCAATGTTTGCAAAGAAGGTAGTGATTTTATCATCTTCAAGCTCTAGAGGGGTCTTTGCATCATCACCAAACTGTAGACACTATGTCACAGTTTGTTCAGTGATGGTTAGAGAATGGTCATCATTAATTCTTCCAGACAGAGTTATCTCACCATGTACCTCTATCACTATAGCAGTACTCCAGAAAGACCTTATGAATCTCTCATAGATGACAGGTCTAACTTTGATTGCATGAGCCACTCTTGTAGTAGAAATAAATTGGATCATATCTTTAAGACCTTCAGCCTGAGGTGAGATTCTCCATGTACCTTGCATAAGAGGCATATGAGTTAGATTGATGAAAATATTTATTAGAATGTAAATCATGCATCAAGCAAGTTTCATCAGTTTGACTTTTGTTGGTCAAAGAGATTGTTTGAAGGTATTGTTCTATAGGAATTACTTCAAAACTTGATGTTATCATGAATGATCACTATTATTTTGTTTTTCATGTTTATACGGATAGTATTTGTTGTTGTTAACGTCTTATCAACTTTCAGTTCAAGATTTGATTTCAAAATTTTCAAATTTTGTTATGCTTTGTTCATACGATGAACATGATTTTGAAGTTTTCTTGTCGATTGTTATTCTCTTAGTTAGCATGTACATTGAAGTTGAAAATGATCATCTTTAGTAAAATCAAAGCTTAATTTGAGTTATTGACCTAGGGTTCTATGTTCATTATGAGTTTAAAAGTCCATCATTTTAGGTAATAAAATTTTAGCGTTTTCACCGTTGGTTTGATACTAGTGTTGTAGAGAATCGAAAATGAGGACAGATTAGATGAAGTGAATCTTAGAACTCAGATTTTTAATGGTTTTTACTTCTTGCACACTCCAATTCACATTGACAACATAACAGCTGTTTTCATTACAAATAACCCAGTTCAACACTGAAAAAAAACATATTGAAGTTAGATATCACTTTTTGAGAGAATGCTGAAAAAGGGTTAATCAAATTGATTCAAATTCCAAGTAAAAATCAGTTAGCTGATTTATTGAAGTTCAGCACTGAAAAAAACATGTTGAAGACATTTGAACCTAGTAGGTTTGAATACCTAGTACAATCAATTGGCATGATTAACCTTGAATAAAATCAAAAACATCAAAACAATTTAAAATTTTAGAAAATCACAAAAGAAGTCAACTTTGATGAAGAAAAAGATATACACATTGTGAAATGATGTAATTACAGTCGTTATATCATTCATTGTGTTTAATTTAGAATTTGAAAGACTTGACTTACCTGATATGTTGGTAGGCTCCACTTGGAAGAGAAGATATATGCTGTGATAAATTAAAATCTTATTCAATGGTGAAACACTCATATCAGAGTATAGGTATGTATTGGCTTATCTAAGTGTATGTGTGTGTAGTAACCTAAACACACCAGGTAATCATATTCAATGAATCTCTTTCACATACATCAGTTTCTTCTCTGTTTTGTTAAGCGAAGATCTGAAGAAACAAGCACATAGTGCTAATGTAATGATCCAAAAGATTTCCAATGAGGAACAAATCCAAATTGCATGACACAACAAAGAATACATTCCTTGTGAATAAATAAATAAATAATCTCATTATGGATCAACTTTCCCAAGTGAAATGAAAAAGAATCCCAATATGGATCAAATCATGAAAAGGATCAAAGTAAAAGAATCCCAATAAGGATCGGTGAAAATGAGATCTCATACCTTAAGTGACCTTGTCAAGAAAGTTGTGAAAAAGTTCTACCATGCATTACATGAGGATGGTTGATCATACCATGCTTTTGTGTGTGAGGTACATATTGAATAATCAAATCAACCTAAACATGATAATATCACATGCATTAAAATACTAACCAGGTATGAGTTTAAGAGGACAAACATACCTTCAATCAACAAGTTCATAAACATGTCTATTTTACTAACAATAAGAGTGGTCATGTATAATGAAAGATTGATATGATCCTAACAAAAGGTATACTTTCTCTTCATGTTTAAACCAGAAAACAAAAACATCACAAATATTTCACATTCAAAAGTTTTAAATCTTTAAAGTTTCTATCTAGATATGGATATAACTTTTGGGGAGTAGTTTAAAATTTTTATAAGTTTGTATAGACATTTAAGTTCTTAAATTACTTTCTTAAAACTTCAAAACAATCAAAAAGATAATGTTTGTGTTGATGCAGATTTTTGGAAGCATGAGAAGTCCTAGATCAGTCAAACAATAGGAAAGTTGTATCACTTCTGATATACAAGTCAATCCAAGCAAGAATTGATATCCCCAACAACAACCAACAACTTCAAAAGACACAACTCAATCAATGATAGTTCTTCGTAATAAGAAAAACCAAAATGAGAATTTCTCTGCAGAAACATTAAGCTTTGACTAAGTTCAAAATTACATGCGGGTAAGTGCATTGGTTAATGCGGGTGAAGGTAACCCTTACATATAACCAATGCGAGTAACTATTTATGTCATTTAAAAAAAAGTGACACTAATGCGGATAGGGACTTTACTCTACCGCATTTCTGTCAAACAAGTATACCTAAAAGGTTTGAAGTGTCACAAACCTTTGCGGACAAAAGTGTTATACTGCATTTGTTAATGCGGAAGAAATTTTCATTACCGCATTTTTTTTACTTATCCATATTCTTGAATGTGGGTGACATCAACACTTTTCATTATTGGATCTTGTATGCCCAAGACACATACAAGATTGATATGGTTAGTACATTATGACCTAAGTTGGGTCATACCCAATAACAAACTAAACAAACACCAATAAATATTTATTTGTTGATGAGATCATACAAATAAATATTGACACAATTTAGAAAATGAATTTTCTAAAACATTGCTTTTGTTAAAAGCAACATTATATGGATAATTTGTTCATGAGAAATTATTTGTTTCATTATTTGAGTTAAATAATAACAAATAAAAGTTTGTTAATTTTATAAATCTTATGGGTTTAAGAGTGCAAGTTTTATAAAATTAAAATGGGGGGAACTCATTTTAAGTCCAATTTTCGGCCGCCCATGGATGGGCCCCTCCTTGGGATCGCATGTCTTGATTATTACAGGACTTTAATCCTTCTTGCACTCAACCTAACTAACACACCCTCTCTCACACACACATTGCAAGAAACTCTCTCCAAGAAGCCTAAAATTTTCGGATCTAAGGCAAAAGTTGCTGGAAAATTCGGTTTTGAAAGTGGCACAAGAAGAGGGTTTTTTGTGTTGCACTCCCTAACAAGCTAGGTGTATGCAAGAGCTTGTGGGTATACAAGCTTGAGGACTTATCTTTTGGAGGCTAGACATTCAAGAAGCATCATCATCTTCTTCTCATCCATACTACATCATCTGTTCTTGAAAGGTAGTTTCAAGAACACCCTATGGTTGTTCTTTTTCGTTTTTATTGCATTTCATTTCACATATATATGATCCTTGTTTATGGGTTTTGTTTTGGGTTAAAATGGTTCATATTTTCAGATTGTTAAACACCTTATAACCACTTATATCCACTGCATTTTGAAGTTTAAATGGTTAAACTTGCTTTGATAAACATGTAACAAAACCGAACAATGACATCTCGAGCTGGTTATGTGCAATACTTGCTTCAAAAGTTCTTGAAAAGTTAGTTTTCATGGACTTTTTCAACCCATTAGGGGCTGTTTTGTTATGGATGAATTAATCCCTTATGTTTCAAGATTTTATCTTACATGCTTTAGTATAAACCTTGAAAGATTAACATCAAATGTTGATTAATTTTGTTTGGACAAAACCCTAAAGTTTTGGTTCATGCTGGCTAAAACTTTAAGGTTTAAAAAGGGGTCCATGGTTGTTCTTGAATGTTGTCTATGATACATATTTTGGTGCATAACATAGCCTTGACCTTATGTGTTTGGATTTGGTTGATTGTGATTTTTTCATGTTGTTTTGTTCTTAAAGGGTTGTAATATTTGTGTTTGTATTTTGGGTTGTAATTTATTATTCATTGGTTATGTAATACATAGATTAGGTGCATTTCTTATAATAAAAAATTGTATTAAGATATGATTTATTAAAAGAAGATGCACAAGATGAAGACCCAAATAAGCACGCAAAAGACATGGACACTTGAAGCATTTGGATGTGGATTCAAGTGGGAGTTCATGTACACATTTTGTTTTGTCATTGTTAACCCTTAGGAAAAACCTAATTACAACACTTGGATGGCAAACAAGTGTAGTGAACTTAGTGGCTATGGTTATGTACTTGTGATTGTATGTTTATGATTGTTTGGTTGTTGTTTTATGGTTGTTGTTTGATATTTGGATATGCATAAAAAACTTATTAACAAACATAACAAGCTGAAATTTGATTGTTCTTTATCATTAAGTGATTAATAAAAGGTTACTAAAAGGATTAATGATTTTAATAAAAGGGTTTTTATTAAAAAGTGAACTGTAGGGTACCTTGTATTTGAAAGCATGCAAATATAAGGTACATAGAGTTTCTAAACTAGTATTATGAAAACTTAATATTTCTTTTATAAACAAGTTTAACACCATCCTTTTGCACAACAATTGAGTCACTTGGAAACTCCTAATGGGATAAAGGTTACCTAATCATTTTGAGGGAACTTGTGATATGAGGTGGGGATACCATATTTGTGGGATAAAGATCACCTAACCACTTATGTTGGAAAACTCCATGTGTGTGCAAGTAGGGTGACTTGATTTGCAAACCATGTTTAATGGATCACCTACAATGTGGTTTACAAAGGTGTTGATAGGATAAACATGCTGACCATACATATGATGTTTAAGTCGATACCATACCCCTAAAAGTTGCAAAAGGTTGCAATTGTCAAAACAATGACTACCTTGTTAATTTAAATATGGGATAAAGGTCACCTAACCACTATTTAAATGGAACGTTGGATTCTAGAATTTTAAAATTATGTAAGACACATAAAAGGGCTTTAATAATTAAAAGATGAATAATATTGAAAATAGTAAAATTGAACTTTGCTAAATTTTGTAGATGGCCACAAACAACAATGAAAATCATGATCTCCCGTCTGCTCACTCACTATCACTAAGGACCATTCTCCAAAAGGAGCGTCTAAACCATAATAACTTTATAGATTGGTTTGGAGACTTGAGAATTTTTCTCAAGCAAGAGAAATTATCATATATTTTAGACGATCCAATTCCTGATCAAGAGTTGGCTACAGATTTGATCCTCAACTCTTTGTCAAAAAGGTTTGACAATTTTGTAATGAATTATAACATGAACGGATGGGACAAGAACATAAGTGAGCTTCACTCTATGCTCAAAACTACCTAGGCATCCATGGGTAAAAAGGTTTTACTCGTTCTCACCATCAATGAAGGTGGGAACAAGAAGAGGCCTCACCGCGCACCCAAGGCAATTGTTGCCAAGGGAAAAGGGTATGTTAAGGGAAGGGGAAGGGAGTGGTAAGAGCGCCACCACCGAAACAAGCGGAGAAGAAGCAAAAGGTTGCTTCAAATGACCCATGCTTGAAATGTGGGGAGATTGGACATTAGGCAAGAAATTGTCCAGTCCATTTCAAAGAGTTACAAACTAAGAGGGATGGCATGCAAACTTCAGGTACAATTTTCATGATTCATATTGATCTAAATTTAATGTCCTCTAACACATGGGTATTCGATACCAGATGTGAAACTCACATTTGCAACTTATTACAGGGGTTCAAAAGAAGTAAGGACTACAAGAAAGGGGATGTGAGCCTCAAGAAGGGGAATGGGGCAAAAGTTCAAGTTAAAGACTAAGGGGACTACATTTTGGAGCTTCCAAATGGTTTTGAAGCAATTTTGAACAATGTTTTGTATGCTCCTACTTTGACTAGGAATATTATTTCAGTTTCCCATTGGGACAATATGGTTATGTTTTAACATTTATTGAATATGAAATTCATGTTTCTTAAATGAAATATTTTATTTTAAAGCTATTCCTATTAATGGTATTATGAATTGGTTTGTGAAAACATATTATATGATTGCTCATTGTACCAAACCACCACCAAGAAGCTCAAATTGGATTTGAGTGACACATATCTTTGGCATTGCCATCTTGGTCATATAAACAAGAAGTGCATACAAAAACTTTAAAAGAATGGTCTTTTAAAAGCAAGTGAATATGATTCATTTGATGTATGTGAATCTTGTTTACAAGGTAAAATGACTAAGGCACCTTTTAGTGGAAAATCCGAAAAGGCAAAAGATTTATTAGGCATCATACATTCGGATGTATGTGGTCCTTTTAAGCCAATGACTAGGTACAATGAAAGACACTTCATTATCTTTACTGATGACTATAGTCGATATGGTTATGTGTACTTGTTAAGACACAAAGATGAAGCTTTTGAAATGTTCAAAATCTTCAAGAATGAATTAGAAAATCAACTCAACAAGAAAATAAAAATTCTTTGCACCGATAGAGGAGGTGAATACCTAAGTGATGCTTTAAGAGATCATCTTAGAAGTTGTGGTATTTTCTCATAACTATCTCCACCTAGAACACCACAACACAATGTTGTGTTCGAGAGGAGAAATCAAACTCTATTGGATATGGTTCAATCTATGATGCTAGAAGCTCTTTGCCTTTATCATTTTGGGGTTTCGCTTTGTTCTCTGCAGCCCGTATTTTAAATATGGCCCCAACCAATAAAGTCGAAAAGACACCTTTTGAAATATGGCATGGAAGGGTTCCATTACTATCATATTTGAAGGTATGGGGTTGTGAGGCTTATGTTAAGACAAGTTAGAAAGTCATTCCACTAAGCATATCTTTATCAGATATCCAGAGAATCTCTGGGATATTATTTCTATGATCCATTGGAACAAAAAGAGTTTGTTGCCAAGAAGCCTTAGTTCTTAGAAGCTAAGTTCCTTATGGAAGGAACTATCAGTAGAACAGTGGATCTTGAGGAGGATCAAGAACCACAAACCGATACACTTTTGGTTGACACTAGCACTCAACATTAGGATGTTTAGGGTGATCAAATAGTTGATCAATACACACAAAACGTTTGCAGATCTGGTAGAATTAGTAATCCACCTAAAAGATATGGATTTTTCGTACATGGATGCTATGTGGTACATTCAATGAACCAACTACTTATCGTGATGCAATGTCCAATTTGGATTGTGACAAATGGCTTGAAGCCATGAACGTTGAGATGCAATCCATGTATGACAACCAAGTGTGGGACTTTGTTGAACCACCTCTTAACTCCAAGATAGTTGGATATAAGTGGGTTTTCAAGAAGAAAACCGACATGCATGGAAACTTGGATACTTATAAAGCGAGACTTGTAGTAAAAGGTTTCACTCAAACTCAAGGGGTTAATTATGATGAGACCTTCTTGCCGGTTGCAATGCTAAAGTCTATTGGGAATTATTGCCATAGCTGCTCATTATGATTATGAAATTTGGCATATGGATGTCAAAACTGCTTTTCTAAATGGATATCTTGAGGAAGATGTCTATATGGTTCAGCCTAAAGGTTTTGTCAATCAAAAACATCCTAACAAAGTATGCAAGTTAAAGAAATCAATCTATGGATTGAAGCAAGCATCAAGAAGTTGGAATCACTGTTTTGATGAAGAGATAATGAAATTTGGGTTCATCAAAAACACTGATGAAGCATGTTTATATAAGAAAGCTAGTGGGAGCATCATCATTTTCCTAGTATTGTATGTTGTTGACATCCTACTATTTGGAAATGACATTCCAACCTTGGAAGGTGTTAAAACCCGGCTTGGAAGTTGTTTTTCCATTAAGGATCTTGGTGAAGCCCCCTATATTTTAGGAATAAAGATCTATAGGGATAGATCAAGGCGGTTGATAGGTTTAAATCAAAGTGCATACACTGATAAGATCTTGAAAAGGTTCATGATGGAAAACTCTAACAAAGGTATTGTACCTATCCTAAGAGGAACGATATGGAATAAGACTCAATGTCCAAGCTCAAAGGATGAGCAAGACAAAATGAAGGGAATCCCGTATGCATCTGCCATGGGGTCCATCATGTATGCAATGATATGCACTAGGCCTAACGTGCCATGCGGTTTGAGCATGAAAAGCCGATACCAACAAAATCCTGGAAACAGTCATTGGATGGCTGTTAAAAACATACTTAAGTACCTAAGGAGTACCAAAGATATGTTCCTAATATATGGATCTGATGTAGAGAAACTCGTAGTAAAGGGTTACACTGATGCGAGTTTCCAAACTGATCGGGATTATTCACGATCACAATTAGGGTACATTTTCATCTTGTATGGAGGAACAATCTCTTGAAAGAGCTCTAAGCAAGAAGTGGTGGCATTATAAACTACAGAGTCAGAATACATTGTCACTTCATAGCAGCTCAGGAAGCTGCATGGATAATGAAGTTCATTGTCGATCTAGGGGTGGTCTCTTCCATTCAGGAACCCCTAGAAGTTCTTTGTGATAACGAGGGTGTGATAGCTCAAATCAAGGAACCCTGTGCACATCAAAAGACTAGGCACATTGAACGGAGATCAACTAAATAAGGCATGAAGTTGAAAAGGGAAAGATATGTATTCGTAAAGTTCACACGGATCAAAACATTGTGGATCCACTCATAAAGCTTTTTGAAAAGGCAAAGCCGGAAAGTCATACTTGGGCCATGGTGTTAAATTCTTTATGCCCAAGACACTAGAACATTGATGTGGTTAGTACGTCATGATCCAAGTCGGGTCATACCCAATAACAAGCTAATCAAACACCAAATAATATTTAATTGATGATATGATCATACAATTAAATATATATACACCAATTTAGAAAATGGGTTTTTTCTAAATAAGTTGCATATGAGATTGAACAATTTATATGGATATTTTGTTTAATAGATGTTATTTGTAATGTTATTTAAGTTACTTAAATAACATCAAATAATAAGAGAGTGTTTATGTGTTATTGAATTAAAAGGTTAATTATATGAATAACCTATATGAATGACTTGTTAATGTGTTTAAACTTGTTTTAAGTTTTGGGGGAAAACCCATTGCAAAATGGGTATTTTCGGCCGCCCACTTTCAAGTGGGAGTTTCTTGCTTTTCCCTAGTGTCTTGGAACAAACACAACACACAAGTCATTCACTCCACTCCTCTCTCTCTCTTACATGCAAAAACTCAAGAAAAGGTTTTCTCTCTTCTTGATCAAAAACTTGCGGCTGCAAGTGTGATATAGCAGCTCTTCATTCGGTTTTTGGGTGTTAAAATCCTAGCAAGAAGGTGTTTGTCATATAGCTTGGGGTATGCAAGCTTGAGAGGACCTCCTTTGGTGCCTTTAGTCGTTTCTTGGAGCTCATCCTCTTCAATCTCTTCCTTTTTGCTGCTGAAAAGGTAGTCTATGACAGCCTCATTATGGCTGTCCATATTGTTTGTTTTATGTTAACATTGCTAGCTTTTATTCACATATAAAGATCCTATGTTTATGGGTTTGTTTATAACTTTGTAATTCAAGGTGAAACCTGATTTTTCAGTTGATTAACTAACTTATAATTCTTGCTTCCGCTGCGTTTTCACTAAGTTTAAATGGTTAAACTATGAATCTTGTTCTAACAAACCCCAACATTGGCATCTATAGCCGGTTATGTGGATAGCTAGCTTGTTTTGTCCTTGTTATTTTTCGTTTTATGGGACTTTGAAACCCCTTTTAGGGACTGCTATGTTCATGCTTTATGAATCCCCAACTTTCAAAGTTATATCACAGATGCTTGTGATTAAACTTTGAATGACATGTATGTTATATTTGTTATTTGTTTGGGCGTGATAAAACCTGAAATTTCAGTTTATATTGGCTGAAATTTCGTGGTTTTAAGTGGGGATTCATTGTTGGTTTGGATGATATGATCATTCTTCATTATGGTGCATAACCTAGCCATTGACCTTGGTTGTTTGGATGTTTGTAATGGTTGTATTCATTCATTCAATTGGGTTGTATAATCTATTGTTTGTTCTTTGTTTAAGGTGTAATTTATTTATTATTGTGCTGTAATAAATAGATTAGGTACTTTTCATATTACTAGAAATCTTGTATTAGGACATAATGTCTTGTAATATGAAGATGTACGTGTTAGAAGCACAAAGGAAAGACACAAGAAACATGGAGCATTTGGATGTGGTTTCAAGTGGGAGGTTCATGGAACTTTTGTGATGTGTTTTGACCCTTAGGAATGTCCTATGGTCCACACTTGTGATGGCAAACAAGTGTGGCCATTTTAGATGCTATGGTTATGCACTTACATTTGGTTGATTCATGGTTGTTTGATTATGGTATTGTAGTTGATGACTTTACATATGATGTTTGCTTACTCTCCTTTCCATGATCATAACAAACTATCTAAATGGGCTTTAATCATTAAATGGTAATAAAAGGTTATTAAAATTGTTTAATGATTTCAAAGATTAAAAGGGGTATTAATCAATGTACCATAAGGTATCTTGTTTTGAAAACATACAAATATGTAAGTATAATGTTTTCTGAACATGTATTATCATATCTCTATATCTTTTGTAAAATAAATAAGATCAACACCATCCTTTTACACAACACTTGAATCGCCTGGGAACTCTTAGTGGGATAAAGGTCACCTAACCGCGTTTTTTGGCAAACTCACACGTGTGTGTAAGTAGGGTGTCTTGATTTGCAAACCATGTCAAATGGATCACCTATGATATGGTTTCCAAATGGTGTTGATGGGATTAACATGCCGACTTTACATATGATGTTTCAAGTCGATCACATACCTCTAGAAGTTGCAAATGGTTGCAATCGTCAATCGTTGACCACCTTATTAATTTAAATCGTGGGATAAAGGTCACCTAACCACCATTTAAAAGTAATGTTGGATTCTAGATTTTAATATGATAATGACCTTAAAAGGTATTAATTATTAAAATAACAATATCAAAAATACTAAAATTGATCTTTGTTAAATTTTGCACATGGCCACCAATAATTATGATAATCACGATAATTCATCCACATCCGCCCAATCTTTACGAGCGATTCTCCAAAAGGAACGTCTAAACAATAACAATTTTATCAATTGGTATCGAAACTTGAGAATCGTTCTCAAGCAAGAGAAACAATCATATGTTTTAGACGACCCTGTCCCCGATCAACCTAGTGAGGATGATGAGGAGGCCTATAATGATTGGATAAAGTACACTGAGGACTCTGTCCAAGTGTCTTGCCTTATGTTGGCAAGCATGACTCCAGATCTCCAGCCGGAGTATGAGCATCACGGAGTTATGACATGATAACCCAACTAAAGGAAACGTTCCAACAACAAGAGAGGATTTAGCGCTTCGAAATGGTTCGAGCGCTCCATGCATGTCGCATGGACGACAACCAATCAGTTTCATCTTATGTGCTTAAGATGGAAAGTCACATTGATCGCCTCGAATGGCTAAACTGTCCTGTCTCAATGGAATTCGCCACAGATTTGATCCTCAATGGCCTTACCAAAAAGTTTGAGACGTTCGTGTTGAACTACAACATGAATGCTTGGGACAAAAGCATTGGTGAGCTTTACTCTATGCTCAAAACGGCTGAGGCGGCCATGGGTAAAAGGGTTTTACCCGTTCTCACCATCCATGAATGTGGGAACAAGAAAAGGCCTCATCCCACACCCAAGGCAAGAGTTGCCAAGGGTAAGGGACCCGTAATGGGAAAGGGGAAATGGGTGACAAGGGTGCCACCCAAAGCACAGGAAAAGAGGCAAAAGGTTCCTTCTAATGACCCATGCTTCAAGTGTGGGGAGATTGGACACTGGGCAAGAAATTGTCCTGTCCATCTCCAAGAGTTGAAAGCAAAGAGGGATGTCGGGCAAACCTCAGGTACTACATACATGATCCATATGATTTAAAGTTAATATCCTCCAACACATGGGTATTAGATACCGGATGTGGAACTCACATTTGCAATTTGTTGCACGGGTTCAAAATAAGTAGCAACTTCAACAAAGGGGATGTTAGCCTCTATATGGGCAATGGGCCTAAAGTTCAAGTTGAAGCCCGTGGTGACTACATCTTGAAACTTCCAAATGGTTTTGAAGTAATTTTGTACAATGTTTTGTATGCTCCTAGTTTGACTAGGAACATTATTTCCGTAGCCCTATTAAAACATTTTGGATATGTATTGTCATTATTGGAATGACATGTTTTACTTTAAAGCTATTCCCATCAATGGTATCTATGAATTGGTCGTGAAATACATTGAATAATAGCTTATTGTACCAAACTAGTACCAAGAAACTCAAATCGGATTTGAGTAATACTTATCTTTGGCATTGCCGTCTTGGTCATATAAACAAAAAAGAATACCAACATTACAAAAGAATGGTCTTTTAAAAACAAATGAATGTGATTCATTTGATGTATGTGAGTCTTGTTTACAAGGTAAAATGACCAAGGCACCTTTTAGTGGCAAAGCTGAAAGGGCAAAGGATTATTAGGTATCATACATTCGGATGTATGTGGTCCTTTTAAACCTATGACAAGGTACAATGAAAGATACTTCATTACCTTTACTGATGACTATAGTCGATATGGTATGTGTACTTGTTAAGACACAAAGATGAAACTTTGGAAATGTTCAAGATCTTTAAAATGAAGTACAAAACCAACTCAATAAGTCAATTAAAATTCTCCGCACCGATAGAGGAGGTGAATACCTGAATGATGCTTTTAGGGATCATCTTAGAAGTTGTGGGATGTCTCACAACTATCTCAACTGGGAACACCACAACATAATGGCGTGTCCGAGCAGAGAAATCAAACTCTATTGGATATGGTTCGATCTATGATGGCTAGAAGCTCATTACCTCTATCATTTTGGGGTTTTGCTCTACTCTCTGCGGCCCGTATTTTGAAGATGGCCCCAAACAAGAAAGTGGAAAGGAAACCTTATGAAATATGGCATGGAAGGGTTCCATCATTTTCATATTTGAGGGTGTGGGGGTGTGAGGCTTATGTGAAGACTCCCACCTGGAACAAGTTAGAGAGCCACTCCACTAAGTGTATCTTTATTGGATATCCAAGAGATTCTATGGGATATTATTTCTATGATCCAATACAACATAAGGAGTTTGTTGCCAAAAAGGGTGAGTTCTTGGAAACCAAATTCCTTATGGAAGGAACTAGTAGTAGAACTATGGATCTTGAAGAGGATCAAGAACCGCAACTCGATACACGTTTGGTTGACACTAGCACTCAACCTGAGGATGTTGAAAGTGATCAAATAGTTGATCAATACACAGAAAACATTCGCAGATCTGGTAGAACTAGTAATCCACCTGAAAGATCTGGATTTTTCACTGATGGATGCTATGTGATAGATTCTGATGAACCAATCACATAACATGATGCATTGTCCAATTCGGATTGTGACAAATGGCTTGAAGCCATGAACGTTGAGATGCAATCCATGTATGACAATCAAGTACGAGACTTGGTTATACCACCTCTAAACACCAAAGGAATTGGATGTAAGTGGGTTTTCAAAAGGAAAACCGAGATGCATGGAAACCTGGATACTTATAAAGCAAGATTTGTAGCAAAGGGTTTCACTCAAACTCAAGGGGTTGATTATGATGAAACTTTCTCACCTGTTGCAATGCTAAAATCTATTAGGATATTGTTTGCCATAGCTGCTCATTATGATTACGAGATTTGGCAATGGATGTCAAAACGGCTTTCCTAAATGGATGTCTTGAGGAAGATGTCTATATGGTTCAGCCTGAAGGTTTTGCCGATCCAAAACATCCTAACACAGTATGCAAGTTAAAAAAATCAATCTATGGATTGAAACAAACATCAAGAAGTTGGAATCACCGTTTTGATGAAGAAGTAATTAAATTTGGATTCATCAAGAACGTTGATGAAGCTTATGTATATAAGAAAGCTAGTGGGAGCATCATCACTTTCCTAGTATTGTATGTTGATGACATACTACTATTTGGAAATGATATTCCAACCTTGAAAGGTGTAAAAACCTAGCTTGGAAGTTGTTTTTCCATCAAGGATCTTGGTGAAGCCGCCTATATTCTGGGAATAAAGATCTATAGGGACAGATCAAAGAGGTTGATTGGTCTGAATCAAAGTGCATACATTGATAAGATCTTGAAAAGGTTCAAGATGGAGAACTCTAAGAAAGGTACGGTACCTATTCAAATAGGGACGATATTGAGTACGACTCAATGTCCAAGCTCAAAGGATGAGCAAGATAAAATGAAAGGAATCCCATACGCATCTGCTATTGGATCCATCATGTATGCAATGATATGCACTCGGCCGGATGTTTGATGCGCCTTCAGCATGACAAGTCGTTACCAGCAAAATCGTGGAAGCAGTCATTGGATGGCTGTTAAGAACATACTTAAGTACCTGAGGAGGACTAAAGATATGTTTCTAATCTATGGATCTGGTGATGAGGAACTCGTTGTAAAAGGTTACACGGATGCAAGTTTCCAAACCGATCGTGATGATTCACGATCATAATCTCGATACATTTTCATTCTGAATGGAGGAGTTGTCTCTTAGAAGAGCTCTAAACAGGATGTGGTGGCTTTATCAACTACAGAATCAGAATACATCGCCGCCTCAATGGCAGCTCAAGAAGCTGCATGGTTGAAGAAGTTCATTGCCGATCTAGTGGTTGTCCCTTCCATTCAGGACCCCCTAGAGATCTTTTGTGATAACGAGGGTGCGATTGCTCAAATCAAGAAACCTCGTGCTCATCAAAAGACTAGGCACATTGAGCGGAGATTCAACTACATACGAGATGAAGTTGAGAAAGGAAAGATATGTATTCGCAAAGTTCACACTAATAAAAATATTGCGGATCCTCTTACGAAGCTCCTAGAAAAGGCAAAGCATGAAGGTCATACCTGTGCCATGGGACTTCGATATTCTAGTGATTGGATTTGATCTATGATTTTGTATTTGGATATTTGGAACTCTCTTACTGCTTGAATAAAATTATTTGGTTATAATATTTCAACAAATGCTCCAATTTAGCATGTTTAATCCATGGATAAAATGTTTACTCTAAATGTCCGTAGTCGTTCATACTTGTGGGAACAAGTATGAGGGTAAGATTATTACGAATTTGGATTGGTGGATATTCATAAGGAATGAATATAGAGCAAATGGTTGCCCCAAAGTTCATAGATATTTGTGGGATACAAATATTGGACTGACCCGCTTCTCAAATTTTACTACATGGAATCTTCCAAATTGATCATTAGTAAATTTAAGTAAAGGCGAATATCATTTGGTATCCTCAGACATGAGATACATACTGGGTTTTGATATTCACCAAGTGTTATACCTTGAGCTAGTTCTTCACTACCTGAAATAATGGACAGTACGTAAGGCTATGTTCAGATGTGACACGAAGTGTTTGTGAGAAACGTATGTATTCAAGATGGAATTTGTTCCTCTTATTTGTTGAGAACAAGATGTCTAAGTCCTGATAAGTTAAATCAACAAGGAATGATCATTCTGTGTCCTTGGATTTAACATGACATCTGCAACAAAAGGATAAACGATTGATTCACCTAAATCATTTCAAGTTGGATACTTGAAGGGGATGATGTTATTGAATGGCTTTAAGTCATGCCTATTAAGGGTAGTAAACCGTTGTTAGGCGGCATTTACTGCTTGCATCAATCTTCTATGAATCTTGTGCAAGTGGGAGATTGTTGAATTCTTTATGCCTAAGATACATAGAACATTGATGTGGTTAGTACATCATGATCCAAGTTGGGTCATACCCAATAACAAGCTAAGCAAACACCAAATAATATTTTATTGATGATATGATCATACAATTAAATATATATACACCAATTTAGAAAATGGGTTTTCTAAATAAGTTGCATATGAGATTGAACAATTTATATGGATATTTTGTTTAATAGATGTTGTTTGTAATGTTATTTAAGTTACTTAAATAACATCAAATAATAAGAGAGTGTGTATGTGTTATTCAATTAAAAGGTTAATTATACGAATAACCTATATGAATGACTTGTTAATGTGTTTAATCTTGTTTTAAGTTTTGGGCGGAAAACCCATTGTAAAATGGGTATTTTCGGCCGCCCACTTTCAAGTGGGAGTTGCTTGCTTTTCCCTAGTGTCTTGGAACAAACACAACACACAAGTCAATTCACTCCACTCCCTCTCTCTCTCTTACATGCAAAAACTCAAGAAAAAGGGTTTTCTTTCTTCTTGATCAAAAAGTTGCGGCTGAAAGTGTCATATAGCAGCTCTTCATTCGGTTTTTGGGTGTTAAAATCCTAGCAAGAAGGTGTTTGTCATATAGCTTGCGGTATGCAAGCTTGAGAGGACCTCCTTTGGTGCGTTTAGTCATTTCTTGGAGCTCATCCTCTTCAATCTCTTCCTTTTTGCTGCTGAAAAGGTAGTCTATGACAGCCTCATTATGGCTGTCCATATTGTTTGTTTTGTGTTAACATTGCTAGCTTTTATTCACATATAAAGATCTTATGTTTATGGGTTTGTTTATAACTTTGTAATATCAAGGTGAAACCCGATTTTTCAGTTGGTTAACTAAGTTATAATGCTTGCTTCCGCTGCATTTTCACTAAGTTTAAATGGTTAAACTATGAATCTTGTTCTAACAAACCCCAACACATGGGACTTCAATATTCTAGTGACTGGACTTGATCTTTAATTTTTGTATTTTGACATTGTAACCCTTTATTACTTGAATGAATTATTTGGTTATAATAGTTCAACTAATATTTCTATTTTTCATGTTTAAAATCCATGGGTAAATCATTTACTCAAAACGTCCGTAGTAGTTCATACTTGTGGGAACAAGTATGAAGGTAAGACTATTGTGAACTTGGATTGGTAGATATTCATATGGATGAATATAGAGCAAAAGGTTGTTGCCAAAGTTCATAGATATATGTGGGATACAAATATTGGACTGACCTGCATCTCAAATATTACTAAATTGAATCTTCTTGATTGATCATAAGTAATATTGAGTAAAGGTGAATATCATTTGGTATCCTTTGAGTAGAGATACATAGGGTCTTGATATTTACTTAATATTAGACTTTGACTTAGTTCTTCCCTGTTTTGAAACATGGCAGTACATAAATCTGAGTTCAGGTATATACAAGGTAATTATGAGAGACGTATGTAGTCAAGATGGGATTTGTCCCTCTTATTCGTTGAGAGTAAGATGCCTAAGGCCTGATAAAGTTAAATCAATGGAGAATGATCACTCTGGTCTTTGAGATTTAACATGACATCTGTGACAAATGGATAGATGAATGATTCACCTATAACATTTCGAGTAAGATACTTGAAACGGATGATGTTATTGAATGGAACTTAGTCATACGTATTAAGGGTAGTAAACCGTTGTTAGGCGGTATTTACTTCTTGCATCAATCTTCTATGAATCTTGTGCAAGTGGGAGATTGTTGGATCTTGTATGCCAAGACACATACAAGATTGATGTGGTTAGTACGTTATAATCCAAGTCGGGTCATACCCTATAACAAGCTAAATAAACACCAATAAATATTTGTTTGTTGATGCGATCATACAAATAAATATTGACACCAATTTAGAAAATGGGTTTTGTGAAACGTTGCTTTTATAAAAGAACAACATTATATGGATAATTTGTTCATGAGAAATTATTTGTTCCATTATTTAAGTGAGTTAAATAAAAACAAATAAAAGTGTGTTAATGTTATAAAATTAAAAGATGTTTTAATTTTATAAATCTTATGGGTTTAAGAGTGCAAGTTTTATAAAATTAAAATGCGAAGAACCCATTTTAAATCCAATTTTCGGCCGCCCATGGATGGGCCACTCCTTGGGATTGCATGTTTGGGTTATTAGAAGACTTTAATCCTTCTTGCACTCAACCTAACTAACACACTCTCTCTCACACAAACATTGCAAGAAACTCTCCAAGAAGCCCAAAATTTTCAGATCTAAGGCAAAAGTTGCTGGAAATTTCGGTTTTGAAAGAGGCACATGAAGAGGGTTTTTGGTGTTGCACTCCCTAAAAAGCTAGGTGTTTGCAAGAGCTTGTGGGTATACAAGCTTGAGGACTTCTCTTTGGAAGCTAGGCATTCAACAAGCATATCATCTTCTCCTCATTCATACTACATCATCTTGTTCTTGAAAGGTAGTTTCAAGAACACCCTATGGTTGTTCTTTTTCGTTTTGATAGCATTTCATTTCACATATATATGATCCTTGTTTATGGGTTTTGTTTTGGGTTAAAATGGTTCATATTTTCAGATTGTTAAACTTTTACCACTTATATCCGCTGCGTTTTGAAGTTTATATGGTCAAACTTTGTTTGATAAACATGTGACAAAACTGAACATTCATGTATATCAATATGAATAAACAAGTGCTTAATCTCTTCTATCATGATGATGATGGTCAAGAAATATGGACAACTTTATTGTTCAGCTGCATTTTCTGAATTAAATGTGGATAAAGGAATCTTACTCTATCACATTTATTACAGTGAACAAATATGAACTAACTTTGTTCAACCGCATTTGTAACAGAGAACAAATGCTTAAACAAATTTTTTCAACCGCATTTGCTACAGTGAAATAAATGCTCTCAGGTTTTTCACTTCCGCATTTGTAACGGTACACAAATGCTCATCAACAAAACTCTTCCGCATTTGCTATAGTCAATTTAAAAACTGACCGCATTTGTTCTAAAACTTGTAAAAATTTGTGAAAGCCATTAGTTGACTATTTAAAGCCATTTCAAAAGGTCATTTAATACTTTTCGAATTTGAGAGACTTTAAAGTGCTATGAGCAAAACTCATTGTTCTTCATCAATCATCTTCACCATTAAAAACATGTGTTCTACGATTCATTTCCTTTGATTAGTCCTCAGTCTCGATTCTCTACAACGGTAGTATCAAGCAAAAGTTGAAAATCTTTGAATTTTGTGACCTAAAATGTCAGACTTTTGAACCAATGATGAACATAGAACCTAGGTTAAGAAAGGAAACTTAAAATCAGACTTTATTTAAGGAATGATGATCATTTCGACTACAATGAATATGTTAAATAAGAAGAATAACAACCAACAAGTGAATTTCAAAATCATGTTCATCGTATGAACAGAGCATAACAAAAGATGAAAATGTTAAAATCAAATCTTGAATCTAAGAGTTGAAAAGTGGTTAAAAACAACAAATATGATCTCTCCAAACATGGAAAATAAAATAATAGTGATTATTCATAATAACATCAAGCAGAGGAATGATTCCTATGGAAGAGTACCTTCAAACAGTCAATTTTGACCATCAAAAGCCAAACTGATGAAAGTTGCTTGATGTATGCTTTACAATCTGATAAATATTATCAATTAATCTAATTCATATGCCTCTATGCAGGGTACATGGCAAATCTCACCTGGAGTAAGCTCCACAATGTCAGCGGTTATCTTGACCCTGATATACCTAAGGCTGAAGATCTTAGAGACATGATCAAATTCATTCCCACTACTAGAGTGGCTCATGCAATTACAGATAGACCGGTCATTTATGAGAGATTCATAAGGTCTTTCTGGAGCACTGCTGTGGTAATAGAGATAGATGGTGAAAGAACGGTGTCTGGAAGGATCACTCATGATCATAATCCTACCATCACTAAACAAACTGTGAGACAATGTCTATAGTTTGGTGATGATGCCAACACTCCCTTAGAGCTTGAAGATGATGAAATCACTACTTTCTTTTCCAACATTGGCTATGAGGAAGGAATTGAAGGCAAACAAATTGTATAAGGATTAGTGACTTACAGTGGAGGTTCCTCATTCATCTTTTCTAACACTGTATATCAAAGAGGAAGACTGGATGGAGTGACATTCTAGTAATCACATCATATGCCATATGTGCTTTATGCACTAACCGGCCATTCAACATATCTACCTATGTGTTTAATGGTCTGGTTTCAAACATTCAGAAATGGAGAAGACACTTGTTCCTAATGTATCCAAGGTTCTTACAATGTCTCATCAATGGTGCATTTCGTGACATTGTACCTCAAGGTCCTATGATGGATATTCCTCATTATGATGTTAAGTCTTACAAGTACATCAAAAAGAGAGATCCTAGGAAATTTTATAGTGGAACCCACTCTCCTTTGTTACCCTGGATGCTTCAACTGATTAATCCAGAAGAACGTGTTGAAGAACAAAAGGTTCTTGTTGATGAGCCAAATCAAGAAGAAGAACCAGCTGCTCATGATCAGCAAACTGCTGATGAGAAAGTTGTAGGAAAGGATGAAGGACAAGGGACAATCTCACCCCAGGTTGATGAAGGAGGGTGATCTTCACACTGGGCCATCAATTCATGAAACTGATATAGCCTCACCTTTCTGGCCCTCACCTATACCATCACCACAAAGACTACCAATCCCATCACCACTTACAACCCATCATCTCTCCACAGATATCACCCATACACTCTCCTAATGATTCACCATTCCATCATTCACATGTATCTCCTATTCACTCATCCCCTGTTTCTATTGAGCCTGTTTAGTATGGTGACTCGGCCAGCTCTTCAGAGGAATCTAAATCATCATCTGATGATGAGGATCATCATAGACAAATGTCTGTTAGGCAAGCTATTTCTGAGGTTGTTCCTTTTAAAAGTGTTGCTGAATCAGAAGTGAAAAGACCTCATGTGAAGGATTAGATGATTTCTAAGGTAATGAAGAAAGTAGCAAAGATGGAGAAACTATTGAATAGAAGACCTAGTATCATTCAAGATACACTATTGGAGTTGGATGAAAAGGAGAAAGAGATAAAAGATATAATAGAAAATTATGAGGCTAAAAAGAAAGTGAAAGAAAAAGAGATAGAAAGATTGAAGGCTGCTTTTTAACAATCAAGGGATGAAATAAGTGGTCATGCTGACATTTTAGCCATCCATACCATTGCCATGGAAGAACAAGAAGGATTGATTGAAGAGGAATCTAACATTATCATAGACTTCCAGAATGAGATACAAAACCTAAATAAGAGAGTATCTGAGCTAAAACTACTTGTTATGACAAAAGAGAAGCTGAAGCTGAAATGGAGAAAGAGGATATGGTTGAGAAAAGAGAGAGTGATACAAAAGGTAATGCTGATAGATAATCAAGAGAGAGTAGTAATGACTCCCCTCCTGCTAAAAAGATGAGATTCTCTAAGGCTGAAAAAGTGGAAGAAACCAGTGAATCAGGACATGATGAATCAAGCATGGAGATGATGATTTATGCAAAGAAACCAGATGAAACTCACACTGAAGAGGCATAATTAAATGATATGGTTAAAGCTCTTGATAGCTGAAGAGTTCATCATAGATGATGATTTTTGGGATCTTATAGTTGATGAGAGGCCAGTTGCTGAACCCATTATAGTGATTCCTCAATCTCTTGTCCCTATTGAGAAGGAACTAAGTATGCAAATAGTGAATGTTTTATCATTGTCTAATGAACAAAAAGAGCTTATTAGAAGATTATGTGAGGAACAGCAAAAGAGAAAATGTTAGGATCGTGAACTGGACGAATACTAACAGATTTATGCGTATACCGAATCAAATAGTGAGGAATCCTATTTTATTGGTGATCCAATTAGTGAGAACGCATGTAGAATCAGTTAAGGATTGAATCTAAACATTAAGAACGATTAGCAATCGATCTACTGTGATGTATGACGTTGGAGCAGGTTACTAGAGGTCTCTAGACGGCTAGGGTAAGTCTAGGTATCGAAAATATTCAAATTATCGTTTTTCCATGATTTAAGTGGTATTTATAGGTTAGGGTTTCTCAATCATGCGAATGGGCCATTTGCATGGTTCAGTCGTGCGATTGAGTCGTGCGGTTGATCCATTCGTACGACTGAGTGTTCAGTCGTGCGACTGAGTCAATCTCATGTTACAATCATGCGACTGATCCAATCTCCTGGTTCATTCGTACGACTAGTTCATTAGCATGAATTTGTTCATGCGTATGGTCCATTGGCATGGGCCAATCACATAAGAACTTCACATGATTAAGTTTGAATATGTTTCATAATCATTACTTGATTTAGATATTATACAAACGACCATAGCCTATATAGTTAGTTCAATAAGCGTTATTACATACCACCCAATGAAATATTCAACATTATAAGCACAACCACATATTGTATTTCATTAGGTACCAGTACAATTACATATGTGTAAGACAATAAAAACATATTACATTAAGTTCACAAACTAGGGACACATGTATCTACAAACTCCCCCTTGGACCTGGTTTCGTCTAATGTCTTACATCCTTCATGAATTCCTCAAACTTCCTGTACTTCTCTTCTCTATTGACTCCGGCATGTATCTCAAAAGCAAAACAGAGTCGTATAACATTCTGAAATTGTAGAGCTTGTACAATGTCTTGAGAGTCATAGAATAGAGGCCACTTATACAATGTATAGACATCATCTGCAGACAAGTTTGTAAGCCATATTAGGTCAAACACCTGATGGTTTCCATTACACCATTCTTGTTCAAAACTATGACTGCCTCTCTAGTTCTCCAATCATAGTACCACTATTTGAAGTGTGGAGTGAAGTCCTGTGGCATTTCCCGAAGAGGGATCTTAGACATTGTGCGTGGAGGACTCCACTTCAACACTATTTTTAGTTTTTTAGTTATGGTATCAAACTCAGACCGTCTGATATACCTCGTTGGTTGTTGAGGTTTGAAGTTGACCCATCTGGTGTGGTACTCTTTTTTTAGAGCTGCTTCAAACTAGCCTGACATTTTGCGTGGGTCAGCGTATAACAATTTTAACTTTGCTAACTGGTTAAGCTCAAATCCAAGAAGAGTCTTCAGGTCATGTGGGAACCTGAAGTACTCAATCCCTTTCTCACGTTTAACTGCATAAACGTTAAGATCTTCAAAATACGCACATGCTATGATTTTGCCTGACACCTTGTGATGTTTATTCATTTTGTATAACCTGTAGACAATTGACGTTGAAGCACTGCATTGGGCTCTTATTTCTTCAAAGCATGCAGCCCAGTCAGTCTTTCTGATATTGACTTCAGCTTTCGAGGCTTGGGCCGAATCTTCTTCTTGTCAGACTCTTCTTCCATTTATTAGGAGTCTTAAAAGTTTCACTAACAAGGTTGTCACCCAGATTGGGAATGACATTACAATAGGTTTGATGTATTAGAGTTCAAAGCAGCGGAATAAGAACAGGAATTAGACAAATTGTAGCAAGAAATCGATACTTGTATGCATTAAGAGCACATACGGTTATAGTGAGAGAATATATTCTGATCCAAGGAATGTTTATAGATATGGAATATTTCTGATCAAATCATTCACTTTATTACAACAGGTTGTTACTCCTTATATAGAGTGCAACAATCACTGCTGTTATCACGGAAAGTGACAACTGGCAGATCTATTACAAATAACTAATCTTAACAAACTACTGAAATGTTCACAACTACTGAGAACATATCAGAGTGTTAAGTACAGAATATAAAACTATTGATTAGAACTACTGAAACTACAACGACCGAAGAACAAGCTCTTCAGTCGTTTTACAAAACTACTGAAACTAGAAATATAAAACTACTGATATCACAACTACTGAAGAAGTACCTTCAGCAGTTGTGACAAACTACTAACGCTTCAGTACTTGATCTTCAGACTTTGACCTCAGATGTTTCATCAGCTGATGACTTCAGTAGATATCATCAGCTGATGTCTTCAGTCTTTGTCTTCAGACTTTGTACATCAGTTGTTGATCTTCAGCACTTGTAAACTCTTCAGCTGGTGTACTTCAGTACTTTGGTCTTTCAGCTTCAGCCTTGTGTTCTTCAGCTTTTCAGCTTCAGTACTTGCGTTCTTCAGCTGTTCAGCTTCAGTACTTGTGTTCTTTAGCTGTTCAGCTTCAGTACTTGCGTTCTTCATCTGTTCAGCTTCAGTACTTGTGTTCTTCAGCTGTTGAAGTCTTCAGCACTTGATCTTCAGCTGTTGAAGTCTTCAGCACTTGTCGAACTGCTGATGAAGCTTTCAGCAGTTGTTGTGATACCATGTGGGACTTAGAGGTTTTCTGATCTTGGCTCATTGGTTCTTTTGGTCCAACAAGGTTGTCACCCAGATTGGGAATGACATTACCCTCAATGTCAGTGTACTCTGGATAGTGTTGGTCTGTGACATCTTCAATCTCGATCTCATCATATCATTGAGCTCGTCCTCACTTTGCACATGGACTGTTGGAGCATCTTTCACCATCTCATCTGGATTGAGTAGGAATGTTTCAGCAAGTTGCTCGTTGGTGAGATCATGAATTATCTCTCCTTCTTCAGGAGTGTAATTCACTGGTCTCCTCACTATTCCCTATAGATGAAGAATCATCATGAGCTGAGTCTTGATCTGTTGGAGGGGAGCAACATCATAGTCATCTCTTTGATAGTTTGGATCTGCTTGATTTAAAACATGTATCACATCAACCATTAGTCAAACAATCAAAGTAGTAAACGTCAACAAATAGATATAAACATTAATTACATTAATTTGATACAAGATTCAAATACACATGATTTAAATAACATAAACACTAAGCATTAGTCTTGACTTGTATCATGTGCTCCTCTGCTGACGGGGCTGATTGTGGAGGCACCTTGGTCTTGAGCTCTCTTGGTCCTCCTTTCACTTGCAGATGTGGCACCCGCAACAGAAGTATCACCATCTTCATAATCATCATGATCATCAACATCATTACCAGCATCAGTATCCTCCCCTTGATCATCACCATCATCATCATTATCACCATCATCATCATCACTTTCAGCATCATCACCATCATCTCCATCTCCTTCTCTCATTTTTAAGTGCTCATCCTTTGATACTTTGAGCCTCAGCATGATGGTCTTGTTGGCCGCCTCCAACTCCTCTATCCTTTTTGCTGATTGGACATGTTGCTCCTAGGGTTGGGACATCTCTGAGCTCTGAGCAGCCACCTGCTTCTCTATCAGCTATGCCTGCTGAGATATCTACAGAGATTGTGCAGCAGTAAGTTCTACTAGCTGACGAATCTGGCTAGTCTTCTCATCATCGGCTGCCAACAGCTTCAGCACCATATGGTTAAGTGCCCAGAGTTGTTCCTCTACCCCACTAGGAGGTAGAGAGGATCCAGATGGAAAGGAGGGGTAAGATGACGGTCCTGCATGGTGGCCAATGGTGGTGGTGGTGGCAGTGGTGAAGATTGAGGGTGGTATAGAGAAGGTGGTGGTGGATGAGCTGTAGTGGAAGTGGATGGTATGCGGGTAAATGGTGGAGTGGGTGTGGTAGTGGTGTGTGAGGTTGTAGATATGGTGGTGGATGGAATGGTTGTAGTGGTGGTAGGTGAAGTGGTGGTAGTAGTGGAGTGGTGGAAGTAGTTGTAGTAGGTGCAGTGGTGGAAGTGGTGATAGTAGTGGTGGTGGTGGTAAATGTCATTCTCATCCTCTTCTTCTTCAAACCGTGGGGTTGAGCCATCCTTTTCTACCTCGAGCCCCTAGAGGTGGATGCTCCCCCTGGCATGCTGTTGGGTTGATCGGGGGCATAACTGGGATCAGTAACGGCCCCCCTAGACTCGCAAGGGAGTCCACCAACCTCCCGAATACCTCGATCGGTGGCGAACACCCTGCTCCCCATAGTACGAGTCAAGGGATCCTCGTCTGTCTCCTTCTCCTCATCACGACGAAAGTCCCAATGGAAACCTGCAGCCTCTGTTCCACCTTGGGTGGATGCTGCCGTTGTTATATCAGCAGTGGGGGCCCTCATTTGAGTGGCCCTGCATCTCCATCATGACCACTGTCATCGTCGTCAGAGTCATCTTTAGGTAGCTACAGTTGCTCCACATCCGAGTTACTTTCTACGTGGCACCACTTACGCCTCCCTGGGGCCACGTAGTCCACCTTGGCCAGATGGCCGATGAGTCTCTCTACCGAGGGTTTGACCTGCTTTCCCCAGTAAACATTCATACGACCCAGTGTCGTATCATCCATGATCTCCAACGACATAACCTCGTGGCTATCCTTGGGCAGTGTGAGCAGCTTCTCATCAAAGATCATCTGTAGAAACCTAGGGTACATGTAGAAATCCTCTATGCCCTTCGCCTCCAGATTTTCTATCAAGTAAGAGAAAATCAAGCTAGAAAAGCTGAAAGGGTGGTTCAGTACCAGAGCCACATAGGCATTTTGAATCCGGTTTGAAAGATCATGAAACCCACCCGTTCGCGAAACCAAGCATTTGAGGATGACATATGCCAAGTACTTGTACTGGGGACACAGGTTGCTCTTGTTGAGCACACCTGCGTTAATATCCCTAGCATACTTCATCCTCAAGAAGCACCCTCTCACAGTCAGTGGGTGAAGTCTAGTGGGGTGGTCTGCATCATCACCCAACCCAAGTACTCGCCTGATATCCTCAGCTGTGACCTCAATATCCATCCGAAACATAGAGCTCCTGATGTTGTACGGCTCATGGGAGTGGTCAACCGATGCCCCCTCCTAGAAGGCCTGCTGAATAGACCTGTAAGGAGTGCATGGGGTAGATATCGCCTTGTAGATCTTGGATCGCTTGAGGAAAGCAATGATCCCCGCAAACTCGGCATCATTCCGAGTCGTGGCGTCTAAAGGAGCACATATGTTGTGCTTGGGGTTGATGGACTATCTGTCAACCATCAATCTGTAACACAAGACATGTAGACATTAGATAACCACTCAACATAAATCAGTTCTAATTAACTTGGTTGACTTCATTCTGGTTCATTCATGCGATTGCAACATGCGACTGTATTCAGTCGGTTGACTTGGCATGCAACTGGATTCAGTCGGATGACTGAGTAGGCGATTGAGTTCAATCGCTTGACTGGCCCTGTGATTGGTTCAGTTCTTTCTCTCCACAACTCCATTCTGTTCAAGAGTTCTTGGAATACTAAACTGCCTCTTTATTCCCTTGGAAAGGTAGAACTCATCAAGTGTATTGTTCCTGAATTCTGTTCCATTGTCACTTCTAATACACTTGACTGAGAGGGAATACTGCTTCTCAGCATTCAACACAAAGTTTATGATCTTCTGTGCAGCTTCATCCTTTGAATGTAGAAAGAAAGTCCATACAAATCTGGAGTAATCATCCACAATTACCAGACAGTATTTCTTCTTTGCCATGCTCATCACTCTCACAGGACCAAAGAGATCCATGTGAAGAAGTTGTAAGCAGGCAGTGGACTTTGGTTCTTCAATAGGTGGGAATGAAACCTTGTGCTGTTTTCCTTTCAAACAAGCAGTGCCGTGTTTTCACACTTGAACTCCTTCATAGGCATTCCCCTTACTAAACTATGGTGTATCAGCTGATTCATGTTCTTGAAGTTAACATGTCCCAGCCTTCTATGCCATAGATTAGATTCTTGAGGAGAGGCCTTGGAAAATAGGCAAGGATGGCCTTTGAGATCTATTTTCTTGGAAAGATCTAAGGCATACACTCTTCCTGTCCTGTTGGCCTTCAGGAGAGTGTGAGCATCCATACCTTGTCAATCAAACTCAGAACTTTGGATGACAGAATCCTGCAGTTCTGGCTTGTGAAAAGGGCAACATGCCTTTGTCACACATTTTACTGACACTCAAGAGGTTATACTTGAGATTTTCCACATGGTTGACATCATCAACCTTATTCCCCATTGGAACAAAACCCTTCCCGATGATGTAACCTCTTGCATCATTGCAAAGGAAACAAAACCCTTCCTTCCTGGAGAGTAGTCATTAAGAAGTGAGTTGTTCCCAGTCATATGCATAGATCCCCCACTGTCTACATACCAGATGCTACTTTGGCATGTTGAAGAAATCTGCATTAATAAACAATCAGTTAGTTTTGGAGACCCAAACCTTTTTGGTTTTGGGCCTGGTCTCATCAATAGATGGTAAACTAACAGGTTTATTGGGCACAATAGCTTGAGGTGAAGGAGATGGTGTAGAAGAGGAATCCTGTGGCTTGGATCTCCTTTTCTGGGGTTTCAACACAGGGCCATCAAGTTGGTTAACTCTTCCCAACAGATGTTGAACCATCATTACCAGCTGTGTCTGATTCTGGGAAAGAGCTTTCAGCTCTTCAGACACATTGGTATTGGTGTTTGATGATGAGTTCTTGTGTTACACCATCTTCTTTTGAGCAACCTCAGCTGTTGCCTGTTGCACTCCTTCCCTTTTAGATTTCTTTTGGACATAGGAGTAACAGGATTTGATGCTGCTGGTACAAACTTGGACTCAAACTCAGTTTTCATTTTAGCCAAGTTTTCTTTAATTTTCTCCTTTTGTTTGAGTTTGGATCCCTTTTTGTACCAACAATCATCAGTGAGATGATTGAATAGACCACATATTTCACATGGTTTCTTCTTCATCTTCTGTTGATCATCAACTGAAGAAGATGAAACTACTGAAGACTTGCTCTTCAGCAGTTTAGAAGCACTTTTTGCCTTCTTGTCAACTCCCTTAGTAGGCTTCAAATCCTTCCTACTGACAGTTTTCTTCTCTTTAGTGCTGTCAGTTATTGGGATTTGAACTCCAGATGCTATCCCCTGCTCTCCAGTACCCTCAGTACTTCTAGGGATAACACTTGGTTGATCAACTCATTGATCATGAGTGTCAGCAGTTGAACCATCAATATCAGCTGATAGGTTCACAGAGGGATTACTACTGACTTCAACTACTGATGGTGCTTTATCAACAGTGAATCACATGATGAGGTGGATTGGTCATTACTTTCTCCATCAGATTCTACTCCTGCTCTTGAAGCAAAATCTGTAGGAGGAGCAGTGTGATTATAACCAATTCCAAACTTCACATTGGAAGCTGTTTGCTTACAAAGAAGCATTTCAAAGCCCTTGCAAGATTGTACCCATCGATCACACTCTACTTGGGTGACAGCAAGAGTATCTTTGAGGTCTTTGTACTTGTCTAAGAGTACATCCTCCTAGCCTTATCATCAGAGATTTGGCATTTTAATTTATAAATCTCATCAGTTTTCTCTTTCAGCACAGACTCAAACTCAGCTTTATTTTTGGAAATATTTTGTTCTAGCTCTACATTTTTATTGATTAAAGCCACATTTGCTTCTCTAATAGAGGCAAATGCTGCTATGCAAGTTTCAGAACATAATTTGGCCTTAGCCTCAGAGGATACCTGTGATACCTGTGTTGAAGAGGTACTTGAGGATGATCCATCAGAGGATTCCAAAGTCATGAGAGCTAGATTTCCAAAAGGATGCTCACCACCATGTTGACCAGCCCTGAGAACAGTTGTTCATTACCAGACAAATCATCTGGTAAGCTGCTCAGTCAACAACTCCTGGTGTGAAGAAGCTGTGTTGTTGAAGTTGATTAGGTTGATGAGATTGGGATGGTTGAGGCTCAGGGAGTGCATGTGTTGCTGAGCAGTGGGTGCTTGAACCTGGCCTGGTTGTGGCATGTAATAGCAGGGGTATGGATATGGCATTGGCCCCTGTGGAACAAAATATGCAGGAGATTGTGGTTGATGATGATAACCAGAATTGACAGGTTGTTGCCCTCTGTTTTGTTGACTATTGCCAGGAAAGTCACAAAAGGTGCAGGAGAGTTAGATCCAGATGATCTAGATTCTCTTGCAAAGTGTCCAAGCCTGTGGCATTTATGGCACTTCAACTTACTCTTGTCAAAACCAACTTTGGTTTTGCCAGAGAGTCCTGGGAATTTCCTTCTAGTTCTTTTGTAGAACTTCTGAGATCTGATATTTATCAAGGCCATTTGGCTCAAAATATCCATCTTCTAAGTCATCATCAGCAATCCCCTTGAGATCATCCATGATGAAACATAGATTGTCACTATTACTACCAGCAGAATAACTATCAACACTCACAAAGGCAGGCTCAGAAGTGTTTGTAGAGAAATCAATATGCTCATCATACTGGCTTTCAGATGACGCATATTCTGACTCTTGATGTCCAATCAGGGCAGTGTTCCCTTGGACAAAATCCTCAGTAAGCTTGCCAGATGAAGCCAATTTCCTTTTCTGCTCTATCTCTGTCTCGAATGTAAGCAGTTTCCCATGAAGTTGGGTGAGAGATAGGCGATCAACATCAGCATTGAGCGTAGAACAATGGTATATGTGTTCCATCTCTCAGGCAGTGATCTTAGGAATCTATGGTTCATCTGACTCCTGGTATATTCATGTTTAACCATTTTCAATTCAGAGATTAAACATGAAAACCGCTCAAATTGTTGAGTCAGAGTCTCACCCTTTCTATGAGAGAAAGTCTCATATTGTTGGGCGAGGATTTCCCTGTTGTTTGCTAAAACCTCATAAGTACCACCAAATTGTTCTTTGATGGCTTTCCAGAGGTCATGAGCAGACTCACAATGCAGAAGCCCAGAGCCCAGAGTAATCTCATTAGGAATAGCCATAGCCAAAATTCCATGGGCTTTTGCATCGATTTCAAACAACTTCTTGTCCTCGTCGGAGTATTGCTCCTTCTTCTTTGGAACCAACTGGTTTTGTTTCCGGATCATTCACCATTGGCTTATGTGGTCCATGTACCACAGATGTCCAACAACCTGAGCTATTGACAGACAGGTGATGGAGCAATCTTCTCTGCCAAATGTTATACTCATTCCTCACCAGGATCGGAGGCTTGGTAGAGGATCCAGTTGAAAGGATCATTCGAAGAAGTAGTCATTGTGGAAATTCAGACAGATTCAAGTAAAATCACAATAAATTTAGCTCAGAACCACACAGAACCTCAAATAAACGGCCAGAAGCGATACACTCTCAATCTCTATAACAGATCCTTGCGAATTGCTAATTCGAAACTTAGAGTGATTGAACAGTTTCAATGATCAATTGTTAGATCGATCAATGATTAACCCGCTCTGATACCATTTGTTAGGATCTCAGCCTTTGGTTTAATCGATTGAACAGATATAGCAGCGGAATAGCTCAGAATTAGACAAATTCAAGCAAGAACATTCGATATAAAGCGATAAAAGAATTTTGTTATAGAGAGAGAAATATCTGACAAAAAAAGGAATATTGCATTAAGATTGTCGGCCTCAATGGCACGATTACAGGTGAGTCATCCTCCTTATAAAGGAAAGAATGACGTAGGCTGATGTCACTTGAAGTGACATGTAACCGTTTTATAACTACTGATGTTAACAACTACTGAAGATGTCAACAACTGACATCTTCTTACAAATGTTCCTAAGTGTTAAACATCTTATTTACAACTACTGAAAAACATAAAACTACTGATACTACAACAACTGAAGAACAACCTCTTCAGTTGTTTACAAGTACTGAAAAGGAAACAAAACTACAGAAAAGTAAACAAACTACTCAAAGGAAAAGAAAACTACTGATGAAGAAAAACCATCACAACAACTGAAGAAGCCCTCTTCAGTTGTTGTCATCAGCTGTTAGCATCAGCTGATGTCTTCAGTACTTGAACATCAGACTTTGTCTTTCAGCTGTTGATCTTCAGTCTTTGTCTTCAGTACTTGTTGAAGTCTTCAGACTTTAGATCTTCAGCTGTTGTCTCAGTCTTTGTCTTCAGTACTTCAGAAATACTTCAGCAGTTGTATACTTCAGACTTTGTAGAACAGCTGATCAGGTCTTCTTCAGCTGTTGTGATATCCTGTGGGACTTAGAGGTTTCTCTGATCAGGCTCATTGGTTCTTTTGGTCCAACACTCCTCGTTCCTTCGAGGTGGATGCTCCCCCTCCTACCCTGCCGATTGACCCTGGAGCATAGGTCGGGTCGGTCTCTGTCTCTCCAGAGTCTCTTGGGTGCTCACCAACCACCCGAAGCTCATGTATTGTGGGAACCACTTTTCTTCCCACAGTCCTGGTGAGGGGCTCCTCATCAGACTCTTCTTCTTCTACTTCTGTCTCAAGGACAAAATCATGATGAAACCCAGCTGATTCGGTAACTTCTGCAGCCGGGGCGGATGCTGGAGGCACGACATCAGACGTAGTGCCTCTCTGTGGAATAGGCATATTGTCTCTGGCACTCCCACTATCATCATCATCTGAATCATCAGTGGGTATGACAATTGGCTCCACGTCGGAGTCACTATCCTCGTGACGCCATTGGCGTCTCCCCGGTGTCCACATAACTTCATCTGCTAAATGACCAATCAGCCTCTTTGCCTGGGGCTTCACTTGCTTGCCCCGGTACACCACCATCCTACCTAAAGTAGTGTCATCCATAAGTTCCAAAGTCACTGCATCATGACTTTCCTTGGGGAGCAGAGGCAACTTCTCATTGAATATCATCTGAAGAAACCTTGGATACATACAAAAACCTTCTTTCCCTTTTGCTTCAATGTTCTCTACCAAATAAGCAAAGATCATATTCGAGAAGCTGAAAGGGTGGTTCAGCACCAGAGCCACGAAGGCATTTTGTATCTGATCTGATAGGTCATCGAAACCACCCCTTCTCGAAGCAATGCACTTAAGAATCACATGTGCCAGATATTTGTATTGTGGGCACAGGTTGCTCTTATTTAGCACCCGAGAGTTAATGTCCCCCGCATACTTGATTCGGAGGAAACACCCTCTAACTGTCAAAGGATGTAACTTAGTGGGGTGAGTGGAGTCATCCCCAAACTCAAGGATTCTCTGGATGTCAGTAGCGGTAATGTCGATAGCTTGACCCATAATGGTGCTTCGGATGCTGTATGGCTCACGAGAGCGATCCACTGAGGCATTCTCCCAGAATGCCTGGTGTAGTGATTTGTAAGGCGTGCACGGTGTAGATATAGCCTTATGTATCCGTGAGCGTTTGAGGAAGGCTATAATCTCGGAGAACTTGGCCCCGTTCCGAGTTGTGTGGTCCAAATAGGCACATATGTTGTGCTTTGGATTAAGAGACCATCTGTCAGCCATTTTTCCTGAAACACGAAACACATGATCATTAATACAAAATACATCAGAATTCAGTTCTAAGTGTAGTGTTTCACTTCCATTCTTATTCATTCATGCGAATGAATCATGCGACTGGAGTCATCCGGTTGTTCTTAAGTACGACTGAGTTCATTCGGTTGAATGAGACATGCGATTGAGTTCCATCTGTCGACTAAGTCTTCGATTGGTTCAGTCTGCCGACTGAACTCATTCGGGTGGTTCATTGGGCCGAATGACCCAATCGCAAGGTTCAATCGTGTGATTGGAGTTCATTCGAACGACCAGTCGGTTGCCCCACTATTCAATCGCCTGTGGGTCGAATCTTGACCAATTTAAGTCATTTAACAGTGTTTAATGGTCCATTAGACTCGCCTACTTGTCACTAATAACCTATTAAACTTAATTTTAACATTTTTCTTAGTTTACAGAGGTGATTAGGTCATTTCACAGTTCGGTTCTTGATTCAATCGAGTGTCTCTTATGTAGGTTCTTTAGTCTTCTGATTTTGGTAAGATTCAAGAGTAATGTACCTGTAAAATCATCACTCGAATGTAAGAAACTCAACAGCAATGTAAATCAAGATCTGTAGCAATTTATGGCAGAGTAACGGGAAGAATGCGATTTGGGTGCGATTTTGGTGTGGTGAGCAACATGCGATCGACTGAGGCCCTTAAATACTGAACCTAAGTTCAATCGGCCGACTGGCCTCATTCGCTCAGTTCATTCGGGCGATTGAGTCTCAGTCGTATGATTGGCCTAGTCAATCGCATTCAGTCGGCCGACTGAGTCTCAGTCGGTCGACTTCCTCATTCGGTCTCCTTCATTCGCATCTTCAGTTGACCGACTGAGCCTCAGTCGATCGACTGTTTCATTCTCCCCCTTCTATTCGGTCGAATGGATCATTCTCATGTCCATTCGGCCGATTGGGAGCCATTCGCATAGTTGGTCCATAACCATGATCCAATCGTGCGAATGGGTCACACTTAGTGAGTTTACAGTCATTTGAACATTTTACTTTTAAGACCCGTTTAACTTTTGACAATAACATATAAGCTCTTAACCAATTCAGTCACCTCAGACGTGACTCTTTTAAAACACGTTGTCACCTCTGACGTGACTCTTTAAACTTTGAAAAACATGTGGCCATCTCAGACATGACCCTTTTAGGTGAGTTAATTCCATTCTGATTTTCCTGATGTAGTCCGACAGACACATACACTAAAAGATTAAACTAGAAACTTAAACTAAATATCATTTCATTAATCATACCAAACAAGATCTATTACATCACATATCATTATCTAGGGACATACATGTATCAAAAAAGAAATAAGTCAGCAAGCAACATTAAAAAAAAGAAAAAAAAAGAAAAGGGAAACCGAGGGAGGTGTGGAAAGCTGATACAAGGTAGATCGTATCTGTGACACCGATTCAAACCCTTTGGAATATGATAGAACAGAAGAACAAGTCAAGAGGGACTTTAAAATCATAATTTAGAAAAGATGAAAAAAATTCAAAGTATAAGTCTTTGTAGTCTAAGCAATATAAAAGGGAAGATGATAGAAAAACTGGTAACTCCTAAGGTAACACAATGAGAGTAGACCTAGATGTTGCTAGACCACATTGATATGTCGGTAGATTCAACACAATAGATGATTAGACCGGACTGGTGATCTCAAGATCAAAATAAGTTGTTCAACTGACTGTGGGCTTCCATCTTATCACTGGTTAACACAATCAATAATATTCCAATAAGGGGTAATGAGCATGTAAACGCCACAAATGTGTGCGGATGACCATAAATAGAGCAAAGCACGGAAAAAAATGAAAGAAAAATGCTATCAAGCTAATGACCTATGTTGTTGGTGCATTTGGTGCAAAATAAAAGCTTCTCTAACAAGGAGATAGTTGTGTGCCTCTCTGCTGTGCGATGGCACTAACCTGAGGATAAGCATAACCTAGATATTCTAGAATTCATTGTTGTTTGCCGCCTCTTTGCTGTGCGATGGCACTGACCTGAGGACTGGTTTCTCTATGAAAGCTCTAAGAATAGTCTCTTCTTGTAACAATACCCGTAGACCGCTCAAAAGGTCCTGATGGATGTTGATTACCATATAAGTGTGGGATCCACAAATGTTCGTTGAATTTAAATAAACCAAAAACAATCACCGGTTTGAGTCAAGAGTCTGTGTATGGAATTAAGTGGACAAACATATGACAATCATTGTGGCTGCAATTCTTGAAAGTCCAAATCAATGTGGTAATCTAAGAGTTCCAGTATGATTCCCTAAGCTGCTGATGATGTGGATGAACACCAAGAATTGAGCATCGAACGATTTTGATAACAAGTCCCAAATGATTTGATGTTCCTGTATGATTCCAAAATTGAATTGGTCCAGGTGTGGTCAATCTAAGTTGAAGCTTTCGATTCCAGACGTACCCTAGCCGTCCAGAAACCTTCCAATTCGTTCTCCAAGTTCATAGAACACATTAGATCGATTCTCAATCGATTTCTAACATTAGTTTCAATCCTTGATTGATTCTTCGTGTGTTCTCACTGATTGGATCGCCAATCAAATAGGATTCCGCACTATTTGTTCTGGTTTACACGTTAATCTCTAGGTATTTCGGTCAAATACCAGGTCCTAACAAGTGGCAGAGCCATTGGCTCTTGATTACGTGTGATTCAATCAAGATTGATAACAAGTTGTGTTTTTGCACTAAAAACGCAATCTTTTGTGTCAAAAGTGATCTTGGACGTTCCCTGCTCTTCAAAGTTTGGTTTCTACGGACTTAGGCAATTCAACCTTGCGAAAGTTCGAATTTTTACGGCTAAAACACGTTTAACCTAGATATTTCCGCATAACAGCAGCTTCAGTCACACGAGTGAGCCATTCGCACGACTGGACTCATTCGCATTGCTCAGTCGCACGATTGGACATAGTCGTATCTCCATTCGTACGATTAAACCTTTCGGTCGCACGGTTCATACGCATCAGATTCATTCGCACGACTTAGGTAATCACTTAGTTCAGCCGCACGATTGAACCAGTCGTAGAGTTCATACGCACGACTGAGTGTTCATATGCACGCCTAGTCCATTCGCACCCTTCAGTTGGCCGACTTAAAATTGCTTATTAGACTTAAAGTTATTTACAATGGAAGATCAATGTCAGCCTTTACTGCTGGGAAGGACTCTAGGATCCAGAACCTGCTACTACTTGAGAATGAGGTGGGTAATCATAATAAACCACCAAAGCTTTTAACGTTAGATGAGTTTCCCCACTGGAAACAACGTTTTGAGATCTACCTCAATGGAGTGGATCCGAATCTATGGGAGGCCATCGAGATTGGATATAGTACACCGGTGGGAGCCGATGGAGTAAAGTTAACCTTAGGAGGGATGACAGACGCGCAGAAAGTCAAATATAATGCAGAGAAGAGGGTCTATGCATTGATTACACAGTCTATCCCTAAAGAGATATTCCACCAGTACTAAGAGAATAAGCAGTCAAGAAACTATGGGATGAGCTAGAGAAGAGGTACGACGGGAATGCCTCGTTGAAGGCAATCAAGGCTAAGGAGTTAAAGAAGGAATTCGACAACTTCTCATTGATGGGGAACGAGGGTTTGGATGATGTCATAGATAGATTCTACCATCTGATGAGTGAACTGCATACACATGGGGTGGTACTACCATGGAAGAGAAAGTTAATAATTTTGCAGACGGATTGCCTGAAAAATGGGTTTCATTCGTGTCTAATCTTAGACAGAATAGAATGCTGTCAAAACTGGATATTAATGACTTCATTCTTAAGTTACGAGAAGAATCACTTAGAATGAAGTACAGAGCTCAGAAGTCTACGTACAATCAAAATCCAGCTTTATATAATGCCACGCCTCAAGCTAAGACATCTGGAGCACCCCTCCAGACTGCATTTGTGTCTAGCTCATCGAGTCCTACACATGCACCTGCTTCAGGTTCAGAAACGTCAGGGTCTTCTTGTACCCAATACATTGGATCTGAAGCGAATGCTACTAGATTGAAGACCAAGAACCTCGGTAATGTGACTGTAGAAGTAGCTCGAGAGCACATGGATCTATTGGCAGCAATGGTCCATTCCTATGATGAACTTGTTGCTGGAAAGATTGGAAACTGCCATCTGGCAGACGAGGACTACGAGCAGGTGGACGAAATAAAGCTTGAGAGAATGGACATAATGTGGGCCTTAGCAAGTGCTGTCCGGAGGGCGAAGAAGTTTGTGAAAAAGACTGGACAGAACTTAGTTGCTACTAAGGATACCACCTTTGGCTTCGACAAGAGTAAAGTGACCTGCTTTAACTGTGGTGAAAAGGGGCACTTCAAGAGAGAATGTGTGAAGCCAAAGAAGACTGGGAAGGGAACCCGTTCTCATCCTTCACTCGTCTAGACAAGCAAACTACCAGCTCTACTTCCTCAAACAAGGACTCAAAAGCCTTGACTGCTCATGATGATGAAGGACAGGATTGGAGCTTTAGGTTTGTCTCACCAGGGGAATCAAACATTGCAAATGTAGAAGATATTAACAGTGATTCCACTAGTGAAGGAGATCTAGCAGTTGAGATAGCAATGTCACATAGTGAAGAAGCAACTGCAACCAAGGTCAATTACAAGCCAAAAGTGGAGACTACCATGTCAGAGACAGAAAAGACACAAGCAAAAGAATCAGAATCATCTGATACTGCATTGATGGCAAATGCTTCTGAATCATCTCAGGTAAGTACTACTGACACAATGTTTAATAATCATGCTTGTTCTGATTGTGATGCCTTTAGGAATAGCATAGATTCTAAATTTGCTAGATTATTAGATCATAATGATAACTTGATAAAAGATTTGCATCTATGCACTGAGGCTAATAGGGTATTAAAACAAAATGAGCTCAGTTATAAAGAAAAGATAGACCTTTTGACTAAACAGCTTAGGGAAACCGAAGTAGTTGCCTTTAATCAAGCTAATGACATTAGGTATTATCTAAACTCCCTAGAAGACACTAAGAAACAAAAGGCAATTCTAGAAGTAGAAGTAAATTCACTAAAACAGAAACTGCATAGTTGGACGAGTTCGTCGCACATAGTCCAACACTTAGTGAAAGAAAGGAACAACGGGGAGGGACTGGGTTATAAAGTGATTCCGCCACCACCTGAGACTTTGATGAACACTAAAACTAGACCTTTAAATAGTAATCCCATCAAGGATCATGTAGTGTCTACTCCTCTTGTTAGTCATCCAGATTCCTTATGTTCATCTATTGACACTGGAAACAAACAAAAGGAGACCACTTCAAAGGCAAAGGGTAAATTGCCTTGTGTCAATCTGGAAAAAGAATTTGAAAAGATTGACTTAAAGTCAGGTTCAAACAAAGTCAAATCATAACCTAAAAGGGCTTTTAAGGATAATCTTTCACATACTTCAAATCAAAGACCAATTAACCAAAAAGAAAAGGATGTCAAACAGGTTAAATCATTTAATTTTGTTAAACCAGTAAACACATCAAAAGAACCAGAGTCAAAACCTAAAGTAAGTGATATTACTAGAGTGTCACACATGTCTCCACAAAGAAAGTTTAATCATAAAGTTGATAGCAGGGCGTGCTACAACTGTGGACAATGTGGACACATTGCTTCCTACTGTCCTATTATCAGACACCTAGGAAGAAGAGTGAACTTCAGGAATCAAAACCTAAGTCTTCTAAGAGGAACTCTTTAACTCCACCTAGAAGAACTAGTGAACAGAAAGTTCAATCCGTTAGCCAGTCGACTGTTTATCACAAACAGGCATTGCACAAATCTTGCTTATGGAAAGAGAAGTCAATCTCTATGTCTGGTAATGATGACAAAAAGGAACCTGAGCTACCCTCATCTTCTAAGGGTCAATGGGTTGAATTTCTAATGTGTGATGCCTCTGGGAAACCCAAGCCAGTAAAGGCTTGGGTCCTAACCTAAACTAATCCTTTACCTCGTATGTGTAGGTTGTTCAATACAGTGCTGAAACTAACACATGGATAGTAGACAGCGGAGCATCCAGGCACATGACAGGAAACAGAGCTCTTTTATCAAATGTCAAACAAATAAAAGGAGGGCATGTTCGTTTGCTGGAAACAAGGGAGGATATATCACAGCTCAGGGAGAAGTTGGAAATCAGAAAGTTAAGTTTGATAGGGTGAACTACGTCCAGCAACTTCAAAACAACTTACTCTGTTTCTCAAATATGTGATAAGGAATTAAAGTCATCTTCGACAACAAGAAGTGTTACGTACTGAAGAATGATACGTGATCCCAGAGGACCAAGTTTTGATGACGCTTCAAGATATAAAGATCTTTATGTCTTGGATCTGTCAACAGCTTCTACAATGGATCATGAGGTTCAGTGTTTTCTATCCAAAGCTACTGAAAAAGACCATCTCCTGGCATAGGAGAATGGGACACATCAGTCAAAGGAAGATGAATCACTTGATTCAGAAGGATCTGGTGAGAGGTGTAAATGTCAAGAACTTTTAGCTTCCTAATTTTTGTATAGCTTGCAAGAAAGGTAAACAGACAAAGAAGTCTCATAAGGAAAAGAAAGTTAATTCAATCGAACTTCCTCTTGAACTTCACACATGGATCTGTTCGGTCCAGTCAGTACAAAGGGCATTGCAGGCGACTTGTACTGTTTTGTGGTCACCGATGACTACTCAAGGTTCACTTGGGTAATGTTTCTGAAATCCAAATCAGAAACATTTGAATCATTCAAGGAGTTGGTCACCACACTGGAATCTCTCTACAAGCTGAAAGTTAGACAAGTACGCTCAGACAATGGAACAGAATCAAGAACCAGGGGATGGAGGAATACTGCAAGGAAAAGGGGATTGTGCATCAATTCACTTCTTCTTACACACCTCATATGAATGGCGTTGCTGAGAGAAAGAACAGGAGTTTGATAGAGACAGCGCGGACTATGCTGGCAGACTCGAAACTGCCTATCCAATTCCGGAATGAGGCAGTGGCAAATGCATGTTATACACATGAATCGAGTCCTGATAGTCAAGCGCCACGGAAAAACATGTTACGAGCTACTACAAAGACGCAAACCGAACTTGGAGTATCTCGAACCATTTGGGGCACCGTGCACACTTCTGAAGAAGACACAAGAGGGTAATTTAGCGAGAAGGCAGATGAAGGAATCTTTCTAGGATACAACATACCTAACAAGCGAGTTTACAATAACTCAACAGGTCTAGTAGAAGTTTGGTGTAATGTTGATGTTCAGCGATTCACCACACCACCTACTGGCAAAGGGCCCGACTACTTCTTTGACTATGATGGATTCTTCAAGTCCTTCAACATTCCTCTCTCCCTCGAATGACGAATTAGCTACACGGATGATGTATGATAGCTTGAATCCACCAACATCTAGCTCACAGGGAGAATCATCTACTCTATTTGGGGGAGTAATCGACGACAGTGACACCCCTCTGAAAATGAAGCAAAAGAAGCTAACCAGAACAGTCAGGCGGCACAGGGCCAATTCCTGAAAGTCCACAAGCATCTACCAGTGGTGCACCTTCGACGTCAGAGCCTCAAACTCCAACTACCTCAGATGAAGACTGGCTCTGAGGTAGCTGTTCCTACTACTCCAGGATCACATCTAAACGTTTATCATCCTTAGACAATGTCATTGGGGATGGATCAGAGTACATCAGAGGTACAAACCGAAATCAGCTGTACTCAGCTGATTATGCCTCTGTTATGGAAAAGGATATATCCATGATGGTGCCTATCGGTGTTTTGTCTCACAGGTTGAGCCAAAATATGTTAGTGAAGCACTAAATGATGAGGCGTGGGTGAGTGCAATGCAAGAAGAACTTCTTCAGTTCAAGAAGTTAGGTGTATGGTCTCTGGTTGATAGACCTAAAGGTGCTAAGGTCATTGGCACCAAATGGGTTTTAAAATGCAAGAAAGATGACCAAGGGATCATTATCAGGAACAAGGCTCGACTGGTTGTTCAGGGATTTCGCCAAGTTGAGGAAATGATTACAATGAGGTATTTGCACCCGTGGCAAGGATGGAAGCCATTCGTATCTTCCTTGCCTATGCATCGTACATGAAGATTAAAGTCTATCAATTAGATGTGAAGAGTGCATTTCTTCATGGGGAAATTAGAGAAACAGTTATGTCAGTCAACCCGAGGGATTTGAAGATCCTTATCATCGGGATATAGTCTACAAGCTCGACAAGGCTTTATACAGGCTTCATCAGCTCCAAGAGCTTGGTATGAGACACTCTTGACTCATCTTGTGAAACACGGCTTTCGCAGGGGAGTATTGACTGCAAGCTGTTCATTAAAGAAAAAGATGGCGACCTACTGCTCGTACAAATCTATGTTGATGACATAATTTTCGGTTCAAAGAACGAAGAGTTATGCAAAGAATTTGAAGCAGTTATGCAGAAAGAGTTTGAGATGAGTGCTATGGGGGAGATGAAGTTTTCTCGGGCTACAGGTGGATCAAACACCAAATGGGATCTTTCTACATCGGACCAAGTACGTAAGAGACACTCTAAATCGCTTTGACATGGAGAATGCATCTGCTGCTGGTACTCCACTGGCTACGAATCACGACATTGCACCTGATGAAAATGGAGATCTTGTGGATGCCACGATGTACCGAGGAATGATTGGATCCCTCATGTATCTCACTGCCTCTCGACCTGATATCATGTATGCGCCATGTTTATGCTCTAGATATCAGGCTAAACCTAAGGTCAATCATCTGATCGGGGTCAAAAGGATTTTTCGCTATCTAAGGGTACACCCACACTTGGGTTGTGGTATCCTCATGATGATGATTTTGAGCTCAGGGCGTATAGTGACTCGGACTACGGAGGCTGCAATATGAACTACAAGTGTACATCAGCAGGGTGTCAATTCTTTGGGAGAAGATTAATTACCTGGCAGTGTAAGAAGCAGACATCGGTTGCATTGTCAACCTGTGAAGCCGAATATGTTGCTGCTGCAAGTTGCTGTTCACAAATCATCTGGATTCAACAGCAAATGCAGGATTACGGTTTAATGTTCCATTCTACTCCTATTTTTGTAGATAACTCTACTGCAATTGTAGTAACTAAAAATCCGGTCCAACATCCTAAGACCAAACATATCGGTATTAATATACTTCATACGAGATTGTTTCGAAAAGAACTTAATTCATGTGGTAAAAATTATTACTGATTTTCAACGCTAACCTATACTAAAGCCTTTGATAAATCACGTTTTCAATATCTGCAAGAGGTCAACGGCGTTAAAAAGAGAAGTGATGTTATTCCTGATGATGATCATGTGTAGTCCGATGTAGTTTAGTTAATTTTTCTTTTTTATTTTATTTTATTTGTTTATTTTAGTCTGTTTTAAATTAACCCATGTTATTCTGCTGTTTATTAAAATCCTAAAATAATTAAACCAGGTTGATTTTAATATTTTAGGGGGAGAATAAGTCAGCAAGCGACATTAAAAAAAAAGGGAAACCGAGGGAGGAGTGGAAAGCTGATACAAGGTAGATCGTATCTGTGACACCGATTCAAACCCTTTGGAATATGATAGAACACAGGAACAAGTCAAGAAGGACTTTAAAATCATAATTTAGAAAGATGAAAAAATTCAAAGTATAAGTCTGTGTAGTCTAAGCGATATAAAAGGGAAGATGATAGGAAAACTGGTAACTCCTAAGGTAACACAATGAGAGTAGACCTAGAGGTTGCTAGACCACAATTGATATGTCGGTACATTCAACACAATAGATGATTAGACCGGACCGGTGATCTCAAGATCAAACTAAGTTGTTCAACTGACTGTGGGCTTCCATCTTATCACTGGTTAACACAATCAATAATATTCCAATAAGGGGTAATGAGCATGTAAACGCCACAAATGTGTGCGGATGACCATAAATAGAGCAAAGCACGGAAAAAAATGAAAGGAAAATGCTATCAAGCTAATGACCTGTGTTGTTGGTGCATTTGGTGCAAAATAAAAGCTTCTCTAACAAGAGATAGGTTGTGTGCCTCTCTGCTGTGCGATGGCACTGACCTAAGGATAAGCATACCCTAGATATTCTAGAATTCATTGTTGTTTGCCGCCTCTTTGCTGTGCGATGGCACTGACCTGAGGACTGGTTTCTCTATGAAAGCTCTAAGAATAGTCTCTTCTTGTAACAATACCCTAGACCGCTCAAAAGCTCCTGAGGGATGTTGATTACCATATAAGTGTGGGATCCACAAATGTTCATTGAATTTAAATAAACCAAAAACAATCACCGTTTTGAGTCAAGAGTCTGTGTATGGATTTAAGTGACAAACATATTGACAATCATTGTGGCTGCAATTCTTGAAAGTCCAAATCAATGTGGTAATCTAAGAGTTCCAGTATGATTCCCTAAAGCTGCTCATGCCTCTGGATGAACACCAAGAATTGAGCATCGAAAGATTTTGATAACAAGTCCCAAATGATTTGATGTTCCTGTATGATTCCAAAATTGAATTGGTCCAGGTGTGGTCAATCTAAGTTGAAGCTTTCGATTCCAGACGTACCCTAGCCATCCAGAACCTTCCAATTCGTTCTCCAAGTTCATAGAACACATTAGATCGATTCTCAATTGATTTCTAACGTTAGTTTCAATCCTTGATTGATTCTTCGTGTGTTCTCACTGATTGGATCTCCAATCAAATAGGATTCCGCACTATTTGATCTGCTTTACACGTTAATCTCTAGGTATTTCGGTCAAATACCAGGTCCTAACAATTCGTACAACTGGTTCATTAGCATGAAGTTGTTCATGCGTATGGTCCATTAGCATGGGCCAATCGCATGAGAACTCACATGATTAAGTTTGAATATGTTTTATAATCATTAATTCATTTAGATATTATTCAAATAACCACAACCTATATAGTTAGTTCAATAAGCGTTATTACATACCAACCAATAAAATATTCAACATTATAAGCACAACCACATACTGTATTTCATTAGGTACCCGTACAATTACATATGTGCAAGACAATAAAAACATATTATATTAAGTTTAGAAACTAGGGACACATGTATCTACAGAGAAGAATCAGCTATTGTTTCTAAAGAAAGAAAGAAGTCAGAGGCTGAAAAAGTGCCTCAAGAAGCTAGAATGACTGAATCCTCCTCCAGCCAAGGGTGCAAACCTACACCAGAGGAGGAAATACTTATCAGAGAAGGCAAAAGGGAAAAGACTAATTGTGGAAGAAGAACCAATTCAGAAAAGGCAAAAAGTTGATCCTAGAAGGCTTGAAGCCATTGTTTAATTTCTAGAATAGCATGAAAAAACCGAAGCCCAATTGAAAAAGAAGGCTAAATTGTTGATCTAGAAGGAGAGATTGAGAGTGGCTATGTCGTTGATGAACCAATAACTGATAAAAGCCCTGTGAAGGAGGAGACCTCAATACAAGAGATCGTTTAGAAATCCAAAACTGATGACCTGATGGTGAAAGCAATGTTTTTAATCAACCATGGGTATGACCCTGATGAGGTATTTGGGATGACTTGTGAGGGAATGAAGGCAGAGGAAGAAAAGTTAGACAAGCTGATGGACCCCACTTATAAGACGAAGTATGAAAATACTTTTTCTCCCAAAGCTATAATGTTTAAATCATCCTCCAAGACACAACAGACTTTCACTCCTCAATCACTATATCATGATCCCTATAGTATGACTGTCAGGGAAATGAAAGACTATCTGTCTGGTCAAGGATTTATAAAAGAAAGCTAAGCAATATAAAGGCTATTTCCAAAAGGCTGACATCCTTAGGTTGAATAATGAAAAAAAAGGCTGAAGAACTGGAAGAGGAGATTACTAGTAAAAAGCCAAGGACCCGAGTATCAGCACAAGAAATGCAGCTCACCCATAAAGACCATGACTCTTTGGCACCTGTTTCGCACAGATATCCTGAGTGGTTTGCAGAGCCTTCACAATTGAAACTTCAAGAACAACTAACCACTGAAGAGATGATAAGAGGTGTGTCTACTCCCAAAGGCAAAACTGATCGGAAGATTATTGCTTCGAAGTATGATAATGAATGGAACATGTTCATTGTGAAAAGGATTTCAAGGTTGTTGCAATTCTTCATAGAGTAATCTGCTCTTGTGAATTCCCTTGAAATCCATGATTTAAAGGAAATAGCCAAGCTAGAGCTGATTCATCACAAGGGTATGTTTAGGGGATATGAGTTTGACGATATTCTAAGAATGTTTAAGAGAACAGACAACTTCAAATCTCTTAAGGCTATCTACATGAGGAAAGATAGAACCTTTATCAACCACCTTGAGAAGAAAAGAACAAAACCAACAGAGGAAGTTATGTTTCCCGAGCTTAAGGTGAAACCAACTGAATCATTGAAAAGAAAGATAGTGGTTGGAACTCATTCCTCCAAACCAATCTCCAATGTCTACTATGATGAAAAGACATGAATTGGTAACTGAAAGAAGATGGGGAGGAAAGATTGGTGCTGAGATTAGATTGTTTAATGGATATGAGGTGAGATTGCTAGGTGAATCCCATATCCACTACATATACACTAGACACTTTAGAGAGATAACCAATAAGTTGGGAGAAGAAGACATGTACTTCTTCTTAAGTGCATTAAAATTTTGAAAATGGCATATGATCAAATCAATGCCAAGAGAGAACATAGGAAGAAAAACAAGAAGACTCCTCTGCAGCTAGGAAATATTGTGAAGTTAGAGGTAGATGTGGATCTAGCTTTATGATACATAGAGAGGGGTTGTCTACTATGTCTATATGGGAACCCATTTCTCTTAAGAAGCTACCATTAAAAGCCATCTACAATATGAGCCAGATGAAGATTCATGTGCTAAACAGAGAGAACATGTATGATGCAAATGACTTTGTCAACATGATAAAGGCCATTTTGGATCCATCTTAAGAAAAACCTCTTATTCCTCCACAATACCTAGTAGAATGTTCCCAACCTCAACCACCATCAAACCCTTGAAGAACATAGGCTGTATAATCCTTAGGGGGAGTATTTCGGACCCTGAAAGGATCATACATGCTAATTCAAGTGGTGGGTTGATGGTTGTTCTGCTAGAAATCCCACAAGTCCAAGTATTAATGCGGATGAAGAATCTGCAAAGAAGACAAGTTTCGGCTAACCATATTTGTATATGCGGAAGGCATAGGACAAAGGCTGACAAGTGTCCGTTCTTCCGCATTAACAAATAGGGATAGCTAGAACAAATGCTGACATGTTTTTGTACATCCGCATTAACTAATGCGGATGCCCGGCAACAAAAGCGCATGTATTTGTTCTTCCGCATTTGTCAATGCTGATGACCAAACACTAATGCTGAAGACAAAGAAGAAATGTTGATCAAGATCAACATATCCGCATTAGTTAATGCGGAAGAAAAAAAAGAAATGTTGATGAAGACTTAGACTAGTTCTCTGATGTATAGGTCAGGGGTAGTTAGTTATTTTGTAAAAGGCATCTGGTTAGCCTATAAATAGAATAGAAAACCTCGTATGTGAGGTGACTGTTGATAGACATAATAGACAATCAGAATATTCTGTTTAGTCGTATGTTCTCAAGGTCTATTGTTACTGTTTAATGCTCAACCCTAGCATTCATTGTAACTGATCACCTTTATTAATACAAAGTGCATTTATGAGTATTCTTGCATTCAATGTTTCTTGTTATTTTGATTCCACCATACAATCATTGGCTCAATCATCCTATTCAATCCTTATGAGAATATCCATCTCACACCCAGTCAATAGACATTATACAAAATCAAAATATTTTGTTTAGTCTTATGTTCTCAAGGTGTATTGTTACTATTTAATGCTCAAACCCTAGCATTTATTGTAACTGATCACCTTCATTAATACAAAGAGCATTTATGAGTATTCTTGCATTCAATGTTCCTTGATTGTTTGATTCTTCCATACAATCATTGACTCAATCATCATATTCGGTCCTTGTAAGAATATCAATCACACACCCAGTCACCCATATAGAAAGGCACACTTGACATCAAGCTGGTAGAAAGTAAAGTTCTTGGATGCAGCATAAGCAAGGAAGATCCTAGTTGCCTTAAGTCTTGCAATAGGTGCAAAGGCATCAGTATAATCGATTACTTCCTCTTGAGTATATCCTTGAACTACCAGTCTTGCCTTGTTGTTGATAATCAAGCCTCTATTGTCTCTTTTATTATTGAGTACCCATTTTGGGTTGCATTTGTGACACAAAGCATGAGTATAGGCAGACATTCCTATTACGAGTATATCCCCTTGTTCTCACAACTTTAGAGATTTCTCCTATGATGTTCTCATCTGGATGAGTGTTGTGAATCCTAAGCCTGGGAATCACCTCCAGTTGCAAAGATAGATCCAGATTGGACATATTTTCCTCGGGAGCTTGTACACATGGTCTAGCTGATGTTTCACACTCATTCAATGAGGACTGATTGAATTAAGAAGAAATATCATCAATGTTAGTTGGCTGAGAATTGCATTAATAGTTGCATGTTCCTTCAAAATACTACTTCCATAATCTTGGTGTTGTTCATTATCAACTGATGAGTTATGAGAGTGACTTTGCTGACAACTGGTTGAAGCTCCACTAGTTCCTGAGATAGTCATGTTGTCAGATCTACCAGTTGTGGAGCTTGACGTTTAGATACTCTTGGAGAACTTGGAAAAGGTCTGGGAAACTCAACAGTTGATCATCATCAAAGTCACTTTGAGTACCTATTACAGCTGAAACATTCTCACAAGATGGTTTAGAATAGTTTTGAAATAATTCTAAGTCAAAAATACGATCAGGGCCATTCCCCCAACACAAGGAGTGTGCTCATTAACAACAATGTTTGATGATTCCATAAATTGTTGATTTTTAATATCGTAAACTCTATAAGCAATATAGTTGGAGGAATATCCCACAAAGATAGCATCATCCAACTTTTCAACAAGTTTTGCCTAATTTTATTTTGTGTTAGTATAGTACACCTGCTGCCAAAGGACCTTAGAAAGTCAATGAACGGTGGCCTCTTGTTCCATAGCTTATAAGGGGTTTTTCCATGTGGTTTAACTACAAGAACCCTGTTTGCACATAGCATGCAGTGCTGACTAGCTCTGCCTAGAATGTTAGAGACAACTTTGAATCATCAAACATGGTCCGAGCAGGCTCAATAAGTATCGTAATTCTCCTGTCAGCAACACCATTTTGTTAAGGAGTTCTTGGAGCACTATATTGTCTGCCAATTCCTTTTGAGTTATAGAATGAGTCAAGAACTTGATTCTTAAACTCAGTCCCTTGATCACTTCTTATTGTCTTAACCTTGTGATCAATTTGATTTTCTTTTTTAAGAATAAAATATTTTGTAGTTTCAGCAGTTTCATCTTTAGTTCTTAAAAAGAATAGCCATGTAAATCTTGTAAAATCATTATACTTGTGGGACCAAAATAATTCATGTGCAATAAGTGTAATGGAGTAGTGATAGAGTTAACAACCTTGGATTTATGATATGTCTTGTGTTGCTTCCCTTTCAGGAATGCAACACAATTATCTTTGCAGAAAAATTCCGTTTTAGGCAAACCATGTACCAAATTTTTTTTAACCAACTTATTCATTGATTTAAAATTAACATGACACATTTGTTTATGCCATAAGGTTGACTCATCACTATCAGCTTTGGAAAGAAAGCATGATACTTCACCCAGTGGAAAAGTATTGTTCATATCTAGCTTGTACATATCCCATCTCATAGGAGATCTAAGAAGCACCAATTCCTAAGGAATTGTCATCCTGGGTTTGAGGATAATGCACTCATGTTCTGTGAAGAGCATTTGATGCTTTTGATCAAAAATTGAGAAACAGTTAATAGGTTGTATTCAAGCTATGTGACAAAGTTTACTTTGTCAAGTTTTAAATTACCAATGGATATACTCCCTCTACCAGAAATATATCCTCCGGTCTCACCTCCAAACTGGACAGGACCTCTATCAAAATGTTTAAATTGTTGAAGGAGAGATCGGTTCCCTATCATGTGCCTGGAACATCCACTATCCATAATCCATACATTGTTATTCTTGTCATGCAGATGTCCCTTCACATAAGATGAGATGTTTAGTTTCGATTAGAAACCCAACCTCGTTAGTCTTGGGTTATTCCAATGATAATGACATAATTCAACCAATGTTTATGCATGGGGGTTCAAGGGATGTCTTTGAAGGAGAGGTTTGGGCTACACCATCTTTCTTTATTTTCCATTCAATCCCTTGGTTGATCATAGAAGACGAGCGTGATGAAGCTTGTGCAGCTTGGCATTCTTCCGAAGTTTCTTTCTTTTTGAAGAGACATTCACCACCTTTTCTTCTAAAGTAGTCATTTTCTCAGAAGGTCTCAAAGGAACTCTTTTGTTCTTTTGAGTTTTCTTGAATTTGTTTACCGAGGCAATTTTCCCTTCAGAAGAATGAGTTTCTTCTGAAAGAAACTTTGCTTCCGAGACAAGTCTTTAACACTTGAACCATGTGATAGGGTCCAAATGTGAAACCTTACTTGACTCCTTCTCTTTTAACATTATTTGTATAATGTGTGCTAGCAAGATCGTAGTAACAATCTTTGGCCATGTGGTTATGCATACCACACATTATGAATGCAATGTTAATTTTCTAGGAACTTGAGGATTGTATTTTTGTTTTCTTCTTTTCTTAATGTGCAATCTTTCCCTTTAACTACTATCCTTTGGTAGGATAGGAGTGTTGGTAGTACAAACCTTCGTGAATTAGAGTTTCCTACCACCTGGAATCCAGGTAAAATGAACACACCATTTTGCTTTGGGTCTCTTTTTAGCATGGAATCAGCCACTTTCTTGGCAGTTTTCTGGCTTCCATAGCTCGGCTTCTTCTGGCTTTGGTGGCCAGGGTTGATAATCACCGTAGGAATCGGTAAAATTACATGGTTCTTCCCTGTGACGATCTCCATTGTTGCGTCACTCTTTGACTCATAGGAATGTTGGTCAGATGATGGAATGTCTTGCTCTTTAGTACCATACCTTGGTTGTCTAATAGACTCATAAGAGTGTGGTGGAGCAATTTCATTCGTTCCCAACCTCCCCCTTGTTTTGATTACACAATTTTGAGTGAGAGGATGACGCAAGAATGGCTTGGAAGTTTTGCTCAAAAATAGCATCTTCCTAGCTTGAGCCTCGGCTATTACTAACTTGGCTTGAGCCTCAGTCAATTGGATATTAAATCTTTTATTTGAGTCCTGTAACTAGTGTGCTCATGTTTTAAAGAGGATACTCTTTTTTCTAGCTCCTTATTTGTTTTGATAGTAAGATTTAGCCCGTTTAAAAACAACTTTCAAGATATTTAAGGAATCAATATCATATTTAATTTCCATATTGTAGTTCTGGTACTTTTAACCTTAACATTATAGGCTGGAGTACAAAGATGTTTATATACCTTTGAGTTGTATGTTCCAGCCATGAGTGCTTGAGCAGGGGTGACATCTTGTACCATAAAGCTCCAATCAACTTCTTGAGCTGTAGCACTGTCTCAGTTTACTTTCTAGCAGCTTTAGGTATTGTAGGATGTGTGGAGGCATGAGTGGATCCCGAATTTGATTTGGGAGCTTTGCATTCCCTAGCAAAATGAACCATTGCTTACAGTTAACACTTGGCCTTTACTTTGTCAACCCAAACTTCCTACTAGTTGGGTTATGACGGAACTGCCTTCCAGTTCTTTTAAAGAACTTCTTCGCCCTATAGGTTAACAGAGCCATTTTTTGGCATATGTCCATGTATTCCACATCATCTGGGTTGAAACACTCCAGATCTTCAAAGCAAAACTGAAAATCACTAGAGTCTCCACTTCTGAGACGAAAGCACAGTTGTCCTGAAAAGGACTTGGCTAAGCCTGTTAAGACCTTAGAGTCTCAAGAAATGTAATGTAAGCCTAGAGGAACATGATGGTTGCGGAGGATGTGTCAGGTACTGCTGAGGTTGTGGGGATCTTGAGACTTCTGCGACCATAAGTGTGTTGCAAGCAGGAAGGCTTGAAGGTTTGCTCACTTGGGGGCCACTCTTGTTTTCCATCTCTACATGGTATCCATCTAGAATGTCGTATAGTTCAGTCATGGTGAGGGAGTTCATATTTTCTGTCCTCTTGATAGAGACATAGTTGAACATCCACTCATTGGGAAGTGTACTCATGAATTTCCTTGAGAGATCTCTCAATTCAGGAGGTAATCCATAGACTGAAAGGAGGAGATAAGATCCATATACCTTAAGTATTGCTAGCTTAGGGTCTCTCTAGCAATATGAGTAAAGTTCTCAAACTGTTGCTTTACTGAACCTTTCTTTGAGTCGTTGGAGTTTGCGTACATGTTGGTGAAGACATCAAACAGTTCTTTAGCTAACTGGCAATGCATAAACCACACTATGATGGAGTTGGGTATAGCAGTCATCAGAACAGTCATGGCTTTGCCATCAATATCAAGTCGTTTATGGTCTTCTTCAGAGTAATCTTCCATAGCCTTCTCTTTCATTGCACCACCTCCAGTAGGTGCAGCAACCTTTGGCTTGTAAGGGCCATTGGCAATAGATTTCCACATTCGAATGTCTTGAAATCTGATGAACCCTTCAATATGTCTACTCCATTGTCTGATGTTTTCTGGGGTGACGATAGGTGCTTTAGTCATCGTCCCCATTTCACATTTAGATTTTTGTTTAAGGTCTATTTTGAGTGTAGTGAGTAGGTGAGTGAAAAAGAGGTTGATTAGGATGGTAAGATCACACAATCAAGAGCCTAAAAAGCCCTAATACCAATTGTAGGATCGGTTTTTGTTTCAAGGAAGGTATTTTCTCTCAAACTCACTAAGTAACACTTGGGTTTGTGATGGAGCAGAATCCTTCTAAGAGTTGATAATAATATACTAAGTAAATCAAGGCAAAACACAAGAGAATAGTTTTTCAAGATACTTATATATACTATTTCGTAACTCAAAGTATTACAAGACTCTTACAAGCATATTACGTGAGTTACAGTGAGAAACTATATATACTACTTACTACCTACACCCGAATATACTTTGATACTAGTTGGAAACCTTATACTAAAGAAAATACTACAAAGCTAAAGTTAAGGTATCTTAGAAAAAGTATTATCTAAGATACGGTAGTCATGACATGTCCATGACTTACTTTTTGTCACCAACTGATAAAGTACAACTGAAAAAGTTGGCAATTGTATTAATTGATAAAGGTGAACAGTGGAATAAAGTATGGTCAACTACATGGGTTTTACAGAAAACGTCATGCAGTATATCAGAGATCTACAATGGAGTGTCAGAGGGACCATACTTATGTTAACTGGTTCATAGTAGCCACTTCCGAAGGTTAACTAGCTTAGGAATAACTTGTTCTTCCGAAGCCACTTATACTTCAGAAGTTGATACTTCTTCTTAGGCTTCCTTGGGACTTCATACTTACGTAGTTGTAGTCTTCATTTCTTCTAAGTGTTGAAGATTCAGAAGAGCAGAGACTTTTTCTTCAGAAGTTGGAGTTTTCCTTCAGAAGTTGATCTTGCACTAGACTTCTAAAGAACTCCATTTGTCTTTAGAAGTTCCACTCTTAGCTTCGAAAGTCCTTTATTAGTTGTACCAAAAATAGTCTAAGTGTTTGTGTTTGTTTTTGGTTCATCAGCCTTTCTTGATCCAACAATTTCCTATCCTGAGTACATCAGTATGTAAATCTACTAAAAGAACATAAGTCACATAACATGCGCACGTAATACCGGTTAACATTAAAGAAAATACCTAATGCCACGTAGCTACTCGGGCTGACATCCTTTCATTTTGTCCCATTCCCAGTTTAGGTTTTTGAATATAGTTACTCATTTCTCTTAAACTTTGGCTATGATACCAACTTGTAAGGCCTCATTCCCGGAACATTCACAGTTGGTTGATCATCGCACATAAAACATAATTATACAGTTAAATTATTAAAACATCATAGCGAAATAACTTCAAAACCATTTCATATATTAATGGTTGTTTTTGCAAAATAATACATCATTGCTAACAGTTACCAAATATCATCATTTGCATTACATCACAAAAACATCATAGTTATACAAATGGATGCCTACAAAAAATGCCAAGTAGGTGCACCCGTGCCATCTTCAGCAACAATCACCTACCAACTAGAAAATACATAAAAAGTCAGTGTTGCTGAGTGAGTTCTAGTTTTATAAATAAAATACTTTACTTTCTCTTAAACCGTTCTTACTCTCGTATGCGATCATGCATCATACGTACAAATAGATAATCTTATTATTATCTTTCATCATCATTCAATGTACGTCATCATTATCTTTTGTTCTCATTCATTGTCTTCATTACCGTACATTTTGTACATACATTATTATCTTTCACTTTTCATTCAGACCAATGCCATGTGCTATACCCCTAATATTATGCATGAAGCTGGTTACTGGGCCTGAGGTCTATAAATAGACCCCGAACATTATGCATGCAGCTGATGTCACACCCCAACCTTGACAGCGGAAACGTCGAGGAGTGAGAGTTAAGATCGTTCATAGCCACACAACGCTATTAACAATCCAAATATATTTTACACATAAGTTTCATTTGTCACATTACAACTATAAGTCTCAAAGGATATAAAAGCATAACATAAATGTAACAATTCATTCTATTTTATTTATTAATCTAGGTCCATTCCTAGATGTGCAAGCTTCAATATGTAGATAATCAAGTTTGGGCATTTCCTGAAACATGTTAAAAATAAGGGTCAACAATAATGTTGGTGAGCATTCCATAGTTTTAAATACATAGGTTATATAAAAGATGGCAATTCAAGTCATAATTAGTGAATAAAGTGATTAGGGATGTTATGAACAATGCAACAATCAAACCTCGACAAGTTTTACAAGTCTCAAACGTTTACAAGATTATATGATCAGCTAAGTGCCCTTGGATCAACCAAAGCAGGCTTGTCTTGCCCATAGATCTATGACTTCGCTGGGCTAGCAATAGTTAATGATTGTACATATAACGCCATACCATGGTAATCACCAAAGTTCAACTAACCTCAACTTACAAGATGAATCGCCATAGGTTTACAAGTCTCAAATAAGTTTACAAGTGCAAAAGTTTAAGTTAACATGTTTCACCCCAAAGTGTGAAAATAGGAAAAAAAGGGGTATAGAATACTCACTTGATCAAATAATATATAATTGGTGATTAATAAGAATAATAATAAGCAACGTTCCAACGTAGTTCTCACAAGGCAACTATATATATACACGTTTTAAGTTAATAATTAGATTAACATTTTAATGCGAGCTAGGAATTTGGGGACCTTTATAAATAATCACAACTAATTACAGAAAATTATGCATATATTATAGTCTAATAAAAGAAAACATATCTTTTATAAAATTTTAAAAAGATTTAAGCTTTTATAAAACTTGTGGATTTAAATTATAAAATGTAGGTAAATTCTATAAAATATCATGATTAATCTACCCTAAAATGATTAAAATAATGTAATGATTTAAATTGTTATCTAAAATAAAATAATGAAACACTATATTTGTTGATAAATATTTGTTAAAGTGTTTATAAAAATAATATATAAATTTACAAAAAAGGAATAATTAACTTTAAAAATAAACCAAAAGTTATAAAACCAATTCTTATAATTTTTAGAAAAAAAACTAGTTTCAAATGAAGGCTAAAAAGCCTTAAAAATAAAACATGGGGTCCCCCGGATTCGAACCGGGGACCTCTTGTTTAACCTCCTCCCATGTTACCGCTAACCAAGGCTCTCAGCCGCGGTAATACTCAGTTCCAATTTTCTTTTGAATTAAATCTCAATACGCCCCCAAATCCAAGAACCCTAGAATCGGGTGATTCTAAATTGAACCCCAATTCGATTACGTTAATGAAATTAAACTTGGGGCTTTTTATCCCCAAGTAAAACCGAGTATGTGAGTGTGTTTGATTACCCGAATATGTTTGAATTGGTGATGCTCCTAATCGATGAATAATTCACGACCGAGGGTACCAAATGAATGAGTCTTCCTCAATGATGATCCAATTAAACTTGCAGTTAGCTTCGAATGATGATCGGAACTAAAATCCCTCTACCAATTTTGACTTTTGGACTCCAGAGATTAGGGCTCGATTTGTTGCAGGTTGCGACGTTGAAATGTGATGGATTTCGAGGATTAAGTTTGATTTGGGTGCAATTGCGGGTTGAGTTAGATTAGAGGTAGATAGAAGTTCGATCAGATTGAATTAATTGAGGAGTTATTGTTGTTTAGGCTCGAACGGCTAATGAATTCAAGATGTTTCGGTTATACAATCGAATGGTGTTGTAACCGATGATTAAACGTAATTAAAGTGTGTGTTTAAGCTCGACACACGTTCACGAAACGATTTGGGATGGTTTGAGGTCGGAAATCGAAAAGTTTAAGTTGATTTGGGCCTTGCCGGAGCTTGGCCGGAATTTGGCCGGAGATACGGCCGGAAATGCGGGGATTGGTTTAAGTTTAAAGAATTTACTGTTTTGGTCCCTCAACTCTCAATCTTTATTATTTTATGCATAATACTTTCATTTAAAGTTTATAAATTGACAAAAACAACCCCTAAACTTAATTCACTTTAAGTTTAAATATTTTTCTTTATTTTAAGTTTAAAAAATTTCATATATTATTATTATTATTATTTCCATTATTATTATTATTATAAATACTTATTTATTAACATCAACAACTTTCAAATAAAAAAAAATTAAAGACAAATTAAAACAATAAACATAAGTAGCCCAAAAGTTTAATAAATGCCATTAGTAGTCCTTACAAGTATCAACGACGTTAACTTTTAATTTAGCCAAAAATTCAAGATGTTACAGTCTCCCCTACTTGAAAGAATTTTGTCCCGAAATTAAGAATGAATTAGGCGAACAAATGCGGGAATTTTTCCTTAATGTGGTCTTCACGCTCCCAAGTAAACTCAGCTCCACACTTATTCTCCCAACGAACCTTGACGATGGAGTAGTTGTGGTTCTTGTTTTCTTCTTAATGCGGTCCATAATCTCAACGGGTTTCTCAACAAAGTGCAATGACTCATCAATTTGAATTTCTCTAGTGGAACATGCAAATTTTCATCAACCAAGCACTTCCTCAAGTTTGAGACATGGAAGACAGGATGAACTCCACTAAGTTCAGAAGGTAGCTCCAATTTGTAAGCCACTTTCCCAATTCTTTTTAGAATCTTGAAGGGTCCTACAAAAAGTGGGGCTAACTTACCCTTCTTCCCAAAACGTACAACACCCTTCCATGGAGAGACCTTAAGAAGAACCATGTCGTCGACTTGAAACTCCAACGGTTTGCGTCTTTTATCGGCATAACTCTTTTGGCGACTTCTAGCCACCTCGAGATTATTTCGAATTTTGGAAATTTTGTCGGTCGTTTCTTGAATAAGTTCCGGACCAGTGATAATATTTTCCCCAATGTCAGTCCAACAGATTGGGGAACGACATTTACGACCATACAAAGCCATGAATGGTGCCATTTTGATACTTGAGTGATAACTATTGTTATACGAAAATTCCGCGAGCGGTAAATGCGTATCCCAATCGCCACCAAAATCAAGGACACAAAGATGTAGCAGATCCTCGAGGGTTTGGATTGTTCGTTCGGTTTGACCATCGGTTTGAGGATGGTAAGCCGTACTTAAATCCAATTGAGTTCCCAAGAGTTCTTGCATCGAAGACCAGAAGTGCGAAGTGAAACGAGCATCTCGATCGGAAATGATGTGTAAGGGCACGCCATGACGACTCACAATTTCATCAACATAGATTCGGGCTAGCCTTGAAACCTTGTACATATCTCGTATGGGTATGAAATGTGCTGTCTTGGTCAAACGGTCAACGATGACCCAAATACTATCATGACCACGAGGTGTACGAGGTAACTTGGTTATGAAATCCATGGATATATGTTCCCATTTCCACAGAGGGATTTCAGGTTCCTCAAGTAAACCACTTGGTCGTTGATGCTCGGCTTTGACCCTTGCACATGTGAGACACTTAGAAACATAAGACGCGATATCTTTCTTCATTCCAGGCCACCAATATTGACCACGCAAGTCCATGTACATCTTATCGGAGCTAGGATGAATGGAATATCGGGTTTGATGAGCTTCGTTCATATTGAAGTGTCGAAGGTTGTCACGATTGGGGAACCAAAGTCGATTCAAGAAATACCACATGCCATTCGTTTTGTTTCCAGTTGTGACCAACATTAGGCATCAAATCTTCATCCTTCCCTTTGTGAGTAAGTGCCGCTTGTTGAGCCTCGCGAATGCATAACTCGAGGTCACTATCGATCCTTATGTTTTGGAGCATGATGGTAGCCTCGTTGACATCCACATGAATCTCGATATCAAATTCTCCTAGCGTATCAAACCATTGCCTTCGATCTCGAATTTCTTGAAGCGAGACAGTCTTATTGTGAACCTTGCGACTTAGCGCGTCGGCTACAACATTCGCCTTTCCAGGATGGTAGTGAATATCGCAGTCGTAGTCGCTAATTAACTCGATCCATCGTCTTGTCTCATGTTGAGATCCTTTTGGTTAAACACGTGTTGGAGACTCTTATGATTGGTGTAGACTATGCATTGCGTCCCATATAAATAGTGTCGCCAAATCTTCAATGCGAAAACCACAGCACCAAGTTCGAGATCATGAGTTGTGTAGTTCACTTCATGAACCTTCAATTGCCTCGACGCGTATGCTATAACTCTACCTCGTTGCATGAGCACACAACCAAGACCTTGATTAGAAGCATCGCAGTATACAGTGAAGTCATCATTTCCATCGGGAAGTGTGAGAATAGGAGCGTTGCACAACTTGCGTTTTAATGTGTCGAAAGCCTCTTCTTGCTCGGGTCCCCATTCAAAGAGTCGATTCTTTTGGGTTAGCTCCGTTAATGGTTTAGCAATTTTTGAGAAATTCGCTATGCACCTACGGTAATATCCCGCTAAACCTAGAAAAGAACGAACCTCGGTTGGGGTTGTGGGAATGCACCAATTCTTCACCGCTTCAATCTTAGCAGGATCAACGTGAATACCTTGGCTATTCACCACATGTCCTAAGAATTGAACTTCTTCCAACCAAAATTCACACTTGGAAAGCTTAGCGTACAATTGCTCCTTCTTCAAAAGTTCAAGAACTTGTCGCAATTGTGTCTCGTGATCGACTTTCGTCTTGGAATAGATAAGAATGTCATCAATGAACACGATTACGAATTTATCCAAATACGGTTTACATACTCGATTCATAAGATCCATGAACACGGCAGGTGCATTGGTCAAAGCAAAAGGCATAACCATGAACTCGTAGTGCCCATATCGAGTATGAAAAGCGGTCTTGGAATGTCATCATTGTGAACACGTAGTTGATGATACCCAGAACGTAGATCGATCTTTGAGAATTGAGTTGCCCCTTGAAGTTGGTCGAAGAGATCATCGATTCGAGGAAGAGGGTATCGGTTTTTGATAGTAAGCTTGTTGAGTTCCCGGTAGTCGATGCACATACGAAATGAACCATCCTTCTTCTTCACAAACAGTACAGGTGCACCCCACGGTGATGAGCTAGGGCGAATGAAACCCTTATCGGTCAACTCTTGCAATTGACTAGCTAATTCTTGCATTTTAGACGGTGCAAGACGATATGGTGATATAGCCACAGGGTTTGCGCCAGGGATTAAGTCAATCTTGAACTCAACTTCTCGCACGGGAGGTAACCCTTTAATATCCTCGGGAAAAACCTCGGGAAAGTCTCGCATAACAGGATTGTCTTTCAACTCCTTACCCTTGGCTTTTGTATTAACTACATATGCCATGAAAGCCATGTAGTTTTTACTTAAGCACTTGCGAGCCTTGATACAAGACATGAGTTTGAGTCTTTGGGATGATTTCTCCCCAAAGACCTTCAAAGTATCTCCAGTCGGTAAAGGAATTCGGATACACTTCTCAAAACATAGAATTTCCGCACGATGTTTGGCTAACCAATCCATACCAATGATAACATCAAAGCTTCCCAATTGCATAGGAATAAGGTCGACGAAGAACTCGTGTTCGTTAAGGCTTAAAGTGCAGTCACGTATTACGACGTCCACAACAATAGATTTTCCATCGGCGACTTCGACCGTGAAAGATCTTTCTAGGTTGACGCGCGGTTTAGAAAGTAAAGACTTCAATTCCAAGGACACGAAACTCCTATCGGCACCCGAATCAAACAATACAGATGCATAATGATTATTTACAAGATACATACCTGTTTGGTAACAACCTATTATTGATATGATGAACATAGATAGGAAATTTTGCAAGACAAGAAAAGGACTAGAAGAATTTAACGGCGTACCATTCACCACGTCGTTGTTGGCTTGCGCTTGGTTGGCGTTGATGTTGAAAGCCCTTCCACGAGCCGGTGGCACAGTTCCCGCATTGCGAGGACATTGAGGGCGAATATGGCCAGCCTCGCCACAGTTGTAGCAGGTTCGGTTGGTAAGCATGACAGTGTTATTTGGTGCACGAAGACAGGTAGCCACCAAATGACCATACTTTCCACACAGCGAGCAGACTCGGCATGGAATGTTGCTTGAATGATGGTACTTGCACGTGTTACACATAGGATGTGGACCAGCATAAACTTTAGCCATGGAAGCTTGATTCGCAACCACCATTTGTTTTTTAGGAGCATTAGGGGCGGTCACAGCGTAGTTGCGTGTCGGGGTGAACTTACGCTTCTTGTTTTGAGAAGATGACTCGACCTTTACCTCCTTTGTTGCCTCGGTGTCACCTTCGCTATAGCCTTGGAACCCTTTGCCGACATCGTGCCAGCTCTTATATGATTCTCGGTGAGCTTGCAGTGATAGTGATCGCTTCCTCCAAAGTTGTGGGCCTACTACCCACCACAGCATCTTGAATTTGAGGTGGCACCCCCTTGATAAATTTCTCGATGTTACGGGGCACGGTGTCCACCATGTGTGGTAGAAGCATACTCAACTCATGATGTCGGGTGGAATAAGCCAAATGATTCCCACCATCTTGTTTGAGATTCCAGAATTCCCCCTCTAGCTTTTGTAACTCGCTCCTTGGGCAAAACTTTTGAATCATAACCTCCTTGAACTCCTCCCAGGACAAGCCCAAAGCAATCTCAGTTCCACGGTTTCTCTTCTCACTATTCCACCATGTGAGTGCTCGTTGTTGAAGAACACTTGTGGCATAACAAACCTTGAACTCGTTGGGACACTCGCTAACAATGAACGTATTCTCCATACTTTCAAACCACTCGAGAAGTCCAGTGGCTCCTTCTTTTCCACTAAAGCTAGTGGCTTTGCACGAGTTAAAGTGTTTGAAGGTGCAAGTACGGTTGTTCCCTTGTTGATTGTTCTCATTTTGATTGTTGCTATTGTCTCCATTAGCACAACTATTGTTCCCATTGGTGTTGTTGTTGTTGCTATTAGCCATTAGTGTGCTATTGAGTTCAGCCACCATAGTCGGGAGAACGGCAGCCATTTGTCGCGCAATCATGGCAGCCAGCTTACGGTCGGAACTTCCACGCTTTCCATGGTGACGAGACATGCTGGATATACAAAAATGAGTTAGTTACAGGAGCGGGGATAATAGAGGATAGTAGTTTAACAAAGATAAGCTAAGGGTTTTAAGGTACACGGGATGTTTCCATTTGGTAACGCATTACCATTTGAAAACGTTGACACGTCAAGGTGAATTGACCCATTTACCTTAGAAACTTGTGTATGTTGACCATAGTTTATCACTCATCCCAGAAATCCCCAGGTAAGCATAACTAGTCCCGTAGGATTTATGCAATATGTTTGCCTTAGCCCGAGGGCCTTTTGCCAGGAAAACCAGGATACAGGTGTCTATGTGTCACACAATATTTCTTAGGTTCATAGAACCAAAACCTTGATGAGATTTATATAGATTAGACATAACGTCTAAAGATCCAAGTCATAACATAAGCATAAGATTCCACGTGTCGACGAGAATAAGATTAAGAGAGTTCATGTTCGGGGAGAGTCAAAGAGTCAAACTTAAGTTTAGGGAGACAAATAACAATGTTTAGGCAATCCTATGCTAAGGCATCAAATTGCACATAAGAGGCATAGCATTATGTAGCATGAGAAGTATATAATTTACAAGATAGAAATATAATCTATAAGGTTCATGCATACTATAGCCTAGGTCACCATTTCTAATAACCTAGATCCCTATAGTTATGGGCTCTTATACCAATCTGTCACACCCCAACCTTGACGGCGGAAACGTCGAGGAGTGAGAGTTAAGATCGTTCATAGCCACATAACATTATTAATAATCCAAACATATTTTACACATAAGTTTCATTTGTCACATTACAACTATAAGTCTCAAAGGATATAAAAGCATAACATAAAATGTAACAATTCATTCTATTTTATTTATTAATCTAGGTCCATTCCTAGATGTGCAAGCTTCAATGTGTAGATAATCAAGCTTGGGCATTTCCTGAAACATGTTAAAAATAAAGGGTCAACAATAATGTTGGTGAGCATTCCATATTTTTAAATATATAGGTTATATAAAAGATGGCAATTCAAGTCATAAATTAGTGAATAAAGTGATTAGGAATGTTATGAACAATGCAACAATCAAACCTCGACAAAGTTTTACAAGTCTCAAACGTTTACAAGATTATATGATCAGCTAAGTGCACTTGGATCAACCAAAGCAGGCTTGTCTTGCCCATAGATCTATGACTTCGCTCGGCTAGCAATAGTTAATGATTATACATATAACGCCATAACATGGTAATCACCAAAGTTCAACTAACCATAACTTTACAAGATGAATCGCCATAGGTTTACAAGTCTCAAATAAGTTTACAAGTGCAAAAGTATAAGTTAACATGTTTCACCCCAAAGTGTGAAAATAGCAAAAAAAAGGGGTATAGAATACTCACTTGATCAAATAATATATAATTGGTGATTAATAAGAATAATAATAAGCAACGTTCCAACGTAGTTCTCACAAGGCACCTCTATATATATACACGTTTTAAGTTAATAATTAGATTAACGTTTTAATGCGAGCTAGGAATTTGGGGACCTTTATAAATAATCACAACTAATTACAGAAAATTATGCATATATTATAGTCTAATAAAAGAAAACATATCTTTTATAAAATTTTAAAAAGATTTAAAGCTTTTATAAAACTTGTGGATTTAAATTATAAAATGTAGGTAAATTCTATAAAATATCATGATTAATCTACCCTTAAAATGATTAAAATAATGTAATGATTTAAAATAAAATAATGAAACACTATATTTGTTTGATAAATATTTGTTAAAGTATTTATAAAAATAATATATAAATTTACAGAAAAGGAATAATTAACTTTAAAAATAAACCAAAAGTTATAAAACCAATTCTTATAATTTTTAGAAAAAAAACTAGTTTCAAATGAAGGCTAAAAAGCCTTAAAAATAAAACATGGGGTCCCCCGGATTCGAACCGGGGTCCTCTTGTTTAACCTCCTCCCATGTTACCGCTGAACCAAGGCTCTCAGCCGCGGTAATACTCAGTTCCAATTTTCTTTTGAATTAAATCTCAAATACACCCCCCAAATCCAAGAACCCTAGAATCGGGTGATTCTAAATTGAACCCCAATTCGATTACGTTAATGAAATTAACCTTGGGGCTTTTTATCCCCAAGTCAAACCGAGTATGTGAGTGTGTTTAATTACCCGAATATGTTTGAATTGGTGATGCTCCTAATCGATGAACAATTCGCGACCGAGGGTACCAAATGAATGAGTACTCCTCAATGATGATCCAATTAAACTTGCAGTTAGCTTCGAATGATGATCGGAACTAAAATCCCTCTACCAATTTTGACTTTTGGACTCCAGAGATTAGGGCTTGATTTGTTGCAGGTTGCGACGTTGAAAGGTGATGGATTTTGAGGATTAAGTTTGATTTGGGTGCAATTGCGGGTTGAGTTAGATTAGAGGTAGATAGAAGTTCGATCAGATTGAATTAATTGAGGTGTTATTGTTGTTTAAGGCTCGAACGGCTAATGAATTCAAGATGTTTCGGTTATACAATCGAATGGTGTTGTAACCGATGATTAAACGTAATTAAAGTGTGTGTTTAAGCTCGACACACGTTCACGAAACGATTTGGGATGGTTTGAGGTCGGAAATCGAAAAGTTTAAGTTGATTTGGGCCTTGCCGGAGCTTGGCCGAATTTGGCCGGAGATACGGCCGGAAATGCGGGGGTTTGGTTTAAGTTTAAAGAATTTACAGTTTTGGTCCCTCAACTTTCAATCTTTATTATTTTATGCATAATACTTTCATTTAAAGTTTATAAATTGACAAAAACAACCCCTAAACTTAATTCACTTTAAGTTTTAAATATTTTTCTTTATTTTAAGTTTAAAAAATTTCATATATTATATTATTATTTCCATTATTATTATTATTATAAATACTTATTTATTAACGTCAACAACTTTCAAATTAAAAAAAATTAAAGACAAATTAAAACAATAAACATAAGTAGCCCAAAAGTTTAATAAATGCCATCAGTAGTCCTTACAAGTATCAACGACGTTAACTTTTAATTTAGCCAAAAATTCAAGATGTTACAGCTGACTCCAGTACCGGGGAAAGTAACAAGGATCCTATACATATGTTTAATCATAAGGATTAGACCCTAGTGTGCATCCTTCTGGGGTAGCTAATTCGTACATAGTTGAGCTAACACCGTTCATTGGCTGTGAATCTCCTTGCTTTTCTGGTAGACTTTTCATTCATTATGTTCCTTTTTTCATTATCATTAACTTCCACTTTCCTTTACATAATACTTTACGTTTATTGATATTAACATACCACGCAAAGCCACGGGAATATACATCATACGGAACATAGAGAAAACATACATAATATAAGCATGCATAACAACATCATTCATCATCATACAACAACAATTAATCATCTTAAGACCTTATATAGTCATCATACGTCACCCCAGGAATATCCCAAGTCAATGCCTAAAACTTCCTTTTTCCTTTAAATTCTAGAAATTTTTCTAAGTCTTTAGACGCATGAGCCCTATGCAGACGCATAAGCACTATGCAGGCGCATGACCTTTCAGGTGCATAGGAACACTTAGGCGCATGGGGAACTTTTAGGTGGATCGCCAAACACTTGGCAGGATCGATGTTTGTTACTTAACACTTGGTTTTTCTCTCAAACTCACTTAATCACACATGGTTTAGATGAGGTGGAATCACTTCTTCTAAGAGTTGATAATAATATAACAAGTTACTAAGAACACAAGAAAATAATTTTCAAGGTACTTGTATATATTACTTCTCAACTCAAAGTATTACAAGACTCTTACAAGCTTATTACAAGAGTTACAATGAAAAACTATATATATACTATCACCTATAGCCGAATATACTTTGTTACCAGTTGAAAACCTATAACTAGAGCAAATACTACCAAGCTAAAGCCAACCTTGTCGCCTATAACTAGAGCAAATACTATCACCTTTTTCTCCCTTTCTTCCTCTAAGGCCAACCTTGCCGCCTCTTCTCTTTGTTCAATTTGCAACACGGTTGCCTTCACTAAATCAATCAGCTCCTCTAGTGGTAGTTGGAGCACTTCTTCACCAATAACTCCAATCTTGACAAGCCTGTCAATGATTTCCACCCTTCTACGGTTGTTGATAGCCTCCTGGTTGGTTGCAGCTGCTTTGCTGCTTGCAGCTAACAGCTTCCCAATTGGGAGTCTACCTTTTCTCTTAGGTTTCTCTAACCTTGCTTCCTCCTGAAGCTCTTCCTCAATCATCTTCCTCTTTCCTTTGACATATTTGGAAGTGCTAGACTTTGGGGGATTCTTGGATGGAAGTTTCAGGTTGAGAGAAGGTGGTTGGAGCTTGTTATAGTGATGTTGTATGAGTGAGGGGTTAGTGGCGAAAATCCTCATTGTTTACCTTAGATGCTAGTTCTACAATTGCATTTGTGATAACCAGATCCTTGGATTGGAAAATAGCAATTCCGCTGCTTCTATCTCAGCTTTGGAAGATTGAAATGGTTCTTCCGAGGCTTTGACATCAATTTCGGAAGTCTGTGGCAATGCACTCCCTGTCCCAACTATTTTAGTTGTTGGGCCACCAGTTTCCATTTCCCTTTCAAAATTAATCTTAGGTTCCATGGGAGACCTTAGGTTGACCAACTTCTTGTATAGTGGTAGAAGGTGCATTCAACCTCTGAAGCTCTCCAGCTCCAAAGTATTCCACATCAACATAGGGCTTGGCTGTTCAATGGAAGATCCAAGAAGGAACTTGGAAAAGAATCTATTCAGATCTTGGATCATCCTATGATCCATTTGAAGGACAATTGGAGGAGGCTCAGAAAAATTGTTGCTTGAAAGCAAGGTATCTTCAAGTTAGAGATGTTAAAGCTTGACTTTGTGGTTCCACAGGTGTTAGCATTTGAACACTCTCACCCTTTTTGGTAGATTCATCTTGAGAGCTAGATAAGCTAGAGGAATAGGTCAATGAGAACTGAATGGGTACATGCCTAATAGATCTCTCAATCTGTTTCTCAGCTAGTTGAACCTTGAGATTGTTAATCTTAAGTTACTGAGTGGCAGACCTAGACCTATCCTCTAGAGTCTTAACCTTAGATTCAAGGTTTTTGACTTTAGAAAGTAGGTCTTGAATCGTGAGTTTCAGACTTCCCCCATCTTCTTTGGAAGAATCACAAGGAGATGATGTAAGATACCTAGTATGTTCATCCTCACCACCAGATGTGGTTTCTTGGCACCCTGATTTCCCATGCCTAATGATGTGTCTTTCAGAAGAATCAAAGGGCACAATTGTCGTAGATTCAAACTTAGAAATGTTACCACTGCCTTGAGGGTCCAATGAGGCTCCTTTAGCAGTGGCAAGTGAATCTACATGAGTCCCCTCCATATTAATAGGACTCACCTCAGTTGGTTTTAGCTGATGGGGGCTAGAGATAAGAGGTCCCTCTAGGCTCTTTAGATCCTTAAGAGGGTGTTGTGGGATCAACTTCATTGCAGTGAAGAGACATAATCTCCTTATTGGTTCTTATCAATATGTCAGTAAAGGATATGGAAGTTATACCTAATGACCTGGGACTTTGGTCAGTGTCTATTCTGATAACAAACTTTTGTATACAAGGATGGGAATCTGATGTTCTTGAAGGTCTCTTCTTCAAGAACATATTTTATAGCGCTGGCTTTGCTAATCACAAGCTCGGTCTGGCATTCAGTCAATTTGGTTATGAGATCTTTAATCTTAGTCTTGTGGTTGGTGTGTTCATGTTTTAGAACTGAAATGGTTTTCTCTATGTCTTCTATCTTTAACTTATAGTCATTTTCATATCTTTTCAAATCAAATTTTAAGATATTTAAGGACTCAAGATCATATCTCATCTCTATGTTGTATGACCTGTATCTATTAACATTAGGAATACATTCAGATGTACAGAGATGTTCCAATACCTTTGCTTCATCATGGTCAGCCATTAATGCTTGGTTTGGAGATGTAGCTTCCACCTGAAAACTCCAGTCAAAGCTTCCTTCTTCAACAGCAACTGCAGCTTGCTGCTTTGGCTTCTCATTCTGGATGGCTTTCTTAGTGTTGTTTGGTCTGGTTTGTTCTTGGCTACCATTTGTCCTTGATGCCTTGCACTCCCTAGCAAAGTGACCCATTTGGTTACAATTGTAACACTTGGCTTTTATCTAGCCCAAACCTTCCATTGGCTATAATATTGGGAAACTTCCTTCCTGTCCTCTTGTAGAACTTCTTGGCTCTATTAGTGAGAAGAGCCATCTGTTGGACTATTTCCATATACTCTAGGTCATCTGGATGGATACAGTCCAGGTCTTCAAGGGCGAATAGAAAGTTGCTTGAGCTTTCATCAGAAGACACAAAAGCATGTGAAGAACTTGTCTCTTGGAATGGGCTTCCTTTAGTGTAGCTTTCTCTTGGTGTCTTTGGGAAGGTGATGAAAGGACCCTTTTGTGAGTTGCCAGGGTAGCATATAAGATGTTAAGGTTCTATGTTGTCCCTTTCAGTCACATGCAGGGCTGAACTCATTTGTCTCTTGGTCCAGCTTTATAGTAAAGGATACATCCAATAAAGCATGTACTTAAAAGTCTTTGGAAAAAATATGTCTTCATAAACTGGCTTTGGTAGACTTTGTCTTTGAAGTTTCGAAAGACTTCATGTTTGGCTTCGAAAGATATTGGTCTTGGCTTCAGAAGAGTTCACACTTAGAATGTTTTCTAATACAGAATGTGAAACTCCAAAGCATTCTACTTTATCACTTTGTGCATGCATGCAGGAAAGACTGTTTGGATGTTTTGGATTGTATCAGCCTTATATTAAACCTTACACTTAGCAATAGAAGCTGAAGTACAGAGATGTTCATATACCTTGCTGTCATATGTTCCAGCCAGGAGTGCTTGAGCAGGAGTCACATCCTAAACCATGAAGCTCTAGTCAACTTATTCAGCTACAACTATTATTTCAGTTGACTTTCCAATGGCTTTAGGTGTAGAGAGATGTAAGGAGGCATGTGAGGTTCCCAGATTTGACTTGGGAGCCTTACATTCCCTGTAGAAATGACCAAGTTGGATACAGTTGTACATTTAGCCTTTTTTTGTCAAACCCAATTTGCTGCTAGTTGGGTTCTGAGGGAACTGCCTTCTAGTTCTTTTCATGAACTTCTTTGCTTGGTAGGTTAACAAAGCCTTTTGTTGGACTATGTCCACATACTCCACACCATATAGACTAAAGCACTTGATATCATCAAAACAATACTAATGATCACTAGAGTACTGTGAATCCAAGGATCACAATCAGGAAATATCAGTGTTAACTGGATGTTGTCAAGTTAATGTTTGCGGAATCAACATTAACTTTATTTAATTGTAATAAATAATTATCAACAATAATGATAAATAATTAAGATGAACACAATGAATAGAACACAATTAATAATCAAACAAAGATAGAATTCAAATGTATTTCATTAAAACATTTTAATGATTATAGATGAATAAACAATAAATGAATAAGATTGATTTGACTTGAATGTATGATGATGTGACGGCTACTAGGGTTTGTGTTTTTGTCATTTTTTGTGATGTTTGTTTGTTGTGTTGATGCTTGGGGGTTCGCCATTCAAGCCGTGTACTTGATATGAAACCTAGGATCCATATATATAGGCACGTGTGTTTCTGTTAAGGAAACACCGAATCTCTTGGGATTCACACAACTGTCTTGTTGACTTGTAACATTTGTATTACTAAACAAGTGTTTGGACTCTGTAGGAATATGTTCTTCTGTATATGTTTGTTCTTCCACAGGAATCTTTTTCTTCCGAAGCTACTTTGTTCTTCCGAAGCAATCTTGTTCTTCCGCCGATACTTTGTTCTTCCGAAGCTATATTGTTATTCCGAATGTATCTTCACTTCCAGCCTCAGAGCTGGTTGTTCATCCGCAGAAGATCTTCGGATTTATTTTACTTCTAAGAAACATATCAATAGAAGAACAAAATGTTCATCCATAGATGTTTCTTACACTTGGTCAATTTCAGTAATTCACCAATTATAATATTTTACCTGCAAACATACATAAATCAACACACATATATGGGTTGACCTATATATTTAATGCATACATAATAATGAATTACAAGTATTCATTACAAATATTGATTAAAGTTCTAAGCCTATACATAATGGACTAGATCTACTGACCCTAGATCTAACAATACTCTCCCTTAGGCTTAGTACTTCTAATCAGTTTTGCAAAACTGAAAGTTCCTTTACTCTTGACACCATCTTTTTGTTGAAATAAGATACTACATCCTTTTGATCATCATATTTTTAGTTGATCTCTATTCTGCATATCCGTTTAAGAGTATCAATCTCAATCCAAGAATGTCTTCTTCTGTTGTCAGAGTTTCCACAACACTTTGATTGTTGACTATTTCCAGCTCATCTTGTTCTGAGATTCTCAGCTCAGTTGCTTCCTTAGTATCAGCTCTTTTTAACATCCCAGCCTCATATCTTCTTCTTTTATAAGCTTTTGCATGCAATTTTTCAATGACTTGTATGATATGTAATACAAGCAGAGATCATTTTGAGCTTGATCATTTTTGAGCTTAAGGAAGAACTTATCATGTAGGTATGAAACGTAGCTTGGATGTAGAAGTTTAATTTCAATTGGATCAAATAGCCTTATGCTTTGAGCTTTCTTCTGATCATCACTTCTCATAAGCACCAGTTCCTTAGTCTTCTCCACATATTCCCACTCACTTATGGGAAGGGTGAATTGATATCCTTCAATGACTTTGATTGATGCTACTTTTTTGTTGGTGTATCCAACCCTTCTTAATAATTCATCATCAACTAGGGTAGAGGTGTTGGTGTTTGATTTCCTTTGGAGTCTTTTCTTGTGTTTTTCATCTCCTTTTCTTGCTTCCTTGACTACATCATCCTTAAACTTAGGTTTCAGCTTTCCTATCATCACTAAGAAATCCCTTCCTCTTGGAATTATAGGGTAGTTGGTGATGATGAGGCTTTGAAGATCTGTGATGTCAGCATCAGGCAACAGCAAGATTGACATAAGTAGGTGGTAGTATTCAACTCTACAAGATACTCTTTTGACAAGAGCGCAGTCCCACTCTGAATCATATTGCCATGCCATGATCTTGTTCTCTTCAGTAGCAGTGTGGGTGGTGATATGATCAAACAACTGGATGACAGAAGATTTTTCATCGTTGATCTCTCTCATAGTTGTACCTAGAGGTCACACTTTGCCTGGCATAACTGCCCTAGGCTATCTGATTAACTTATCCTTCCCTTTGTGTTGATCGTTAGATACAATAGTTATAGGATAAGTAGGGAGTTTGCTTTGTTGCTTAACAGTAGAATTTAGAGCTTCAGTTTTGAATCTCACTCTAGTATCAAGCTCCACAGCCATGACATATTCTATCATTCTTCTCAACTCACCTACAGTTCTTTCCCTAAGTTCATAGGCCTTGTGGTTGTGTCCCTGTAACCAACATACCATATTGTACTTGTTGAGCTTTCTTGTTTCACAGTGGCCTAGTTTTTTTTTGATCTTCTGAATTGATTGAAAGGTTGTGAATGTTTCATAGTTGCAATTCGGAATCATGAATCTAGCTAGATCTAATTCCTTCAATATGTTCTTCATCTCATTCATATTCAGCCTCTCTACTAGATCATGAACATTGAGGATTTTGGCCTTTCTTCAAGTATGTCTTTGGTTGTCGGTAGGTCTTCACCCGTTGCTTCTTTGCCTGTTTTTTGGGGTTCATCTTTTGTTAGCTCATTCCATTTAGCATCACTCTCAACTTCATCATGAGTAATTGGCTTCAATGTGGAAACATCTACCAAGGGAGCGTGCTTAGGAGATGTAAGCTTTGCCTTTTTTGTTGCACCTTCATCATTAATCACCTTTTGCTTTGTGGAACCTAAATACTTCCTCTTCCTGGACTATAGAATCATTTGCTTAGAAGTTTCAGTAGGTTTATTTTGTTGATCTGTTGCAGGAGCATTATTTGATTGAAGAACACATAATTTCATTTTTAGTTGCTCAAGCTCTTTTTCTTTCCTTTTCAACAAAGCTGATTGACCAGAGAGAGACTTGCTTGCTTAATCAATCTTTAGCATCAGTTTCTCATTTTCATCCTTCTCAAACTTTACTGATTCTTTGAGCTCAGAATCTTGTTGAAGTAGAGCAACAATCACTTCATTATTGCATTGAGCATCTTCTCTTAATCTTTTGATTCTTGCTTCTTGCTGCATCAGCTTCTCATCCTTCTCTTTGATTATCCCTTTTAGTTCTTGAATTCTTTCCTTTCTTTTGTTGGACTTTACAACTAGCTTGTTGTATTCAGCTACGAGATAACTTTTGCTTACTGGAATGTCCTTATCATTGATGTCATCTTCATCATAGGCAATTACATCCACAAATTTGCCATCTTCTTCTTCTTTCTCATGTTGAGCAGCTATCTCACCATCATTCACATCCTCAGGTGCTACACTAGCTAAGCTTGAGCATGAATCAACTAATTGCTCTACTTGCTCTTGTTGTGGTTGTTGTTGTTGCTCATGGTAAATGTCTAGATAAACTGGTCCGGTATGTTGGAATAGACAAGGGATTCAGTCTTGGTTAGAGACAATTGAACATTACTCGGTTATGAGGCTAAGACTATCTCCCCTATGTAAAAGATTTCATTGGATTGCTTTTCTGTGATTGGTGAATGATAAGATGAATGAGGGTGAAAGTGGGAGATTGGCTGAGTATTTTGAATGGCTGATGGAGATTGTTGAGACTAAACAGAGTGAATGGGTGAAATGGGTAGGGTGTTTTGACTTGCTGGTGAGGGATGTTGTGGAGATTGATGATGTTGGAGAATGGGTAATTGATGGGGTCAGTGAGAGGTTTGCATAGTGTTAGTCGGTGAACCCTCCTGCTGGTCTTCCCATACAAGCTCTTAGGGAATGTTTCCATTAGAATCTGCCACCTCTTGCTATTCTTGGCAATTCTCCATTGATGATTAGTTGCAGAAATCTTGGGAACATGTACTTCTTGTCAGCTTTTTGTACTTTGATATGGTCACATAGACAATTGAAGATGTACTTGGAGTAGTTGTATGTTCTTTCCTAAAAGATACCAATGATCCTAGAAGATATGTGCCTTGAAAATCTATCAAGCCTAGATTTACTGTTAGAGATGCACTTTAGGAAAGTGTGGCATAGGAATCTGTATGGCTTGCATAGTCTTCCTTTCTTGATCTCCCCCTTTTCAAAGTCACCATCATATCCCATGAGGTAGAATACTTTCTCTATGTATTAATTTTCGAACACATCCGGATGTCCAATTTCTTGTTCTCCTAACTCTAGAAGCCTCCTTATAGTCAGTTCTTTCATCCTCAGACTTTAATTCTTTACTTCCGACATAATAACTTCTCCATCTTCTTCTATTCGTGCGGAGTTCCAAAAATCAATAATGTGAGATTGATGTATCACCGGTTCTGCTGAGAAGGCATAAAATAACCTAGATCTTCTCAAATAGCGGATGATATCTCGACATCCTTCTGAAACAGGATCGTTAGGGTTTAAGAATGCACACACATTGTGCTCTCTTGCAAATCGATTATCCATCTGTCATAGGAATCAAGCAGATTATGTCAGAGTCAACATTATAGACAAAAGAATGCGAATAGTTGTAAGGATAAACAAGAATCAAACAGTTCATTATTGATCATTACAACATGTTTTACCTTGAACACAATGATTAGAGAGCAGTATCATGTGTTTGTTTGATGTTTTGGCATGGTGATTTTGAATGTTTGTGAAATAGGGAAATGTGTTTGTTCAATGTGTTTTTCTAGGTCTGAAAAAGTGTTTCTGAAAAAGTGAATAATGAATATTTAAGTCATACACATCATTTATACTCTTAGACATATTAAATTCATTTATTTAATGACGTGGCACCCTCTATCCATTTGAACTTATCCGCAGTTTTTAGTTCTTCCGAAGATCATCTACGGATTCAGTAGATCATCTGCGGTTACCAATCTATGAAATTAGATTATACAGTATTGGCTCATTCGTAGTTTACCAATCTACGGATGGACAAATTTTATTAAGTTTCACACTGTAGCTTTTGCTGATGCTATGCTACTGGTGCTTGAAATGCACTGTAGCTTTTGCTAATGCTTGAGATGAATTGTTTGAAACTTATTTTATTGTATGGTCCTAGTCAAGTGTTTAGAATCATTTATTGCTATTGGATCTTGTTGACTTTGTATTCATGACAATCATGCACAAGAAGGTTTAAATTTTAAGGACTTTATGTATTCAAATGCCAAGATAGTGCTCAGGTTCCAATTCTTTCATATTGACAATGCATTTTCATTTTTGTTGGACCCTTAAAAGGATCATACATGCCAACTCAATGGGTGATTTGATGATTGTTCTGCTGAAATCCCTTAAGTCCAAGAAGAAATGCGGATGAAGAATCTGCTAAGAAGAATAAAGTATTGTCTCCCGCATTTGTCAAATACGGAAGGCATAAAACAAATAAGGACAAGTATTTATTCTTATGCATTGACAAATGCGGAAGACCAAGAATGGATGCGAACAAGTACTTACTCTTCCGCATTGACTAATGTGGAAGACAAAGTAAGTGTGGACAAGACTTTGCTCATCCGCATTGACAAATGCGGATAACCGAACAAATGCGCACAAGTATTTGTTCATCCGCATTAACCAATGCGAATGACCCACATACTAATACGATTGATCAAGTGAAGAAATGCTTATCAAGTTAACTCATCCGCATTTGTCAATGCGGATGAACAAGCAAAGATACGGATGGAGACTTAGACTAGTTCTGATGTAATAGGTCAGGGGTAGTTTAGTCATTTTGTAAAAGGCATCTTGCCTGCCTATAAATAGAATAGATACCTCGTACATGAGGTGACGGCTGATAGATAGAGAATTTTTGTAGTAATTATTCTCTATAATTTATCAACTTTCATATATCAATACGAAAGCATTTATGAGTATTTTTCTTGCATTAAATGTTCTTTGATTGTTTGGTTCCACCACTAAATCATTGACTTGGTTAGCATATTCGATTCATAGTAAGAATATCACTCTTACTCAACCCTAATCAATTGGTATCAGAGCTTTGGCTCTCGATTCTTTTTCAGATCTGCGAAAGAACTGAATAGAATTTGATTGATCTAGTCATCGAGTTGCTAGTAGAGTATATCATATTCTCTACTTAGTAAACAGCAGAAATTACTCTTGTCACCACATACTCATCAAAATACTCACAACACCAAGAAACTCAAGAAACTCAGCATCATCACAGATCGGTTTCAGAATTCCGTTGGAACTGTTTGACTAAGTTGGACTAATCAATCCTCAAATCATCTAAATCTATATTATACAAGTTAAACACATAGTTAAAATGGATTCTAACAGCTACTCAAAACTTGGTCATACACCTAAACCTCCAATGCTTAAACATAAATCTCAGTTTAAACAGTGGAAAATCAGGTTTAGGAATTACATCATAGGTGTAGATCCTGATTTTTGGATATCAATATGCAAGGGGCCACACATCCCTATTACTCTGTCTACAGATCAAGCTGTAATATACAGAACTGCTAGAATACCCATTGAAGATCTGACCTTAGATGAAGAAGACTACAAGAGAATCAAGATAGACCTCGAAGCCTACTCAATTCTGACTCAAGCACTCAAGATGGATGTGCTGAAATGACTGGAGAAGTATGGAACTGCAAAAGCTATGTGGGATGCACTCAAAATCATGTGTGAAGGAAGTAGTGAAGTGGCTAAAATCAACAAAGACAAGCTTGTTAATCAGTATGAAACATTTCACCACACCAAGGGAGAATCAATCTCTAGGCAAGTGCATAGATTTGTATAGTTAGTAAATGACTTGGAAATCATGGGAGTCACTTACAAAATTAAAGAATTAAACAAAAAGATGCTTCACAGTCTCCCTAAAAGCTAGAAACAGAATGTAACCATGCTAAAAAATACTCTTGATCTTGAGAGTACTACTCTAGACATCATGATAGCCAAAATTGAAGCATTAGAACTTGATGAAAGGAGCAGAAATCTTGGTGGACCTAGAGTAATTGAAGCTTACAAATTTCCATTAGAATCTCATTCTGTGTAAAATGCATTCATCACTGAGGAGGATGATTTAATCTTATCTAGAGATCTAATGAACAATACTGGGTTCATTGCAACTCCACCAATCAATCATCCTTCAACCTCATCTCAACCTCCTAGAGTCACTGCTGCTCCTCAAACTCCCAGAGTTAATACTGTTCCTCAAATCAATCCTGAAGACTCAAGATCAGAAGAACAAAAGGCAACTTACAATGCTTTTGTTGCAAGCTTTGAAGCGTACTTGGGAGGAAGACTCACTTCTGCTTATCTCATTCAAGAAGTTCTGGAGGAAATGGATCTAGATGATGTGGAAGAAATGGATCTACAATGGCAAATGGCCATGATTGCAATGAGAGCTAAGAAATTCTTCAGAAAAGGAAGAAAGCTGAGCCTGAATGAGAATACAAAACTTGGATATGATAAATCCAAGGTGAAATGCTTTAACTGTGGCATGCTTGGCCATTTCTCAAGAGAGTGCAATGCCCCCAAGAGAAACAACTATCAAGGAACTCTCCAGGCCAATCATCTCATAGCCTAACTCAAGTTTCCACTCCAGAACCAACAACAGCAGTATCATCAACACCAATCATATCAGAATCCACCCCAACTGACAAATCAAGCTCATGGAAGCAGTCTGTCTTCAGCCAGTGCTCTTGTAATAAAGCAAGATGGAGTATGTGACAGAAATGTGTATGCAGAGGAAGTCAAGCCTCAATTTCAAAATCATGCTCTTATGGCTCACATCAATGATGGACCATCTCCAATGCCTACTGAGGTAAAATCTAACCTTTGTAGTGAAAAATGCATTAATGAATTGCAAGGGTGTAAAGAGCATAATCACAAATTGGTAGATAAAATCAAAGAAGAAAATGTGAAATAGAGATGATGAAGAGAGAAATAAAAAACTTTGAAATCAAAATTAAATCTCTCATCTTGATATAGAAAAACTGAATGGTGAGAAGTATATCTTGTAGCTGAGAATGAGCTACTTACTAAAAAGTTAGCCCAATCTAAAGCTCAACAATCTATGACTGAAGTGAAACTTGAAAAGTTTCAAATGTCTTCAGTCAAGCTGCAAGAGATGCTTGATTCCCAAAAGAATCGAAAGGACATGACAGGGATTGGGTATAATTCATGTCCTCCACCATACAATGACAACTACACTGTCATGCCTGACCCTGTCTCACTCTCTGAAGCAATTGAACCTAAAACTATGGAACCTAAAACTGTAGTGAAACAGGTGACAAATCCTCAAAACAAACCTGATGTTTATATTGAAACCAATGAGGATAAAATCAAGTTAGGTCACCCAATCAAAATCAAAGAGTGTTCAGACAAGACAGTGAGTGTCATGAAACCATCAAGCCCTGTAAAAGCAATTGTACCTTTTATAAAATTTGTACCATCTTTTACAAGGCAAAAAGAAATATGTCAAGATAGTGAAACCCACTACTGAGAGTAGTTCTGATAATGAGATTATATCTCCACAAAATTCAAGCAAATTAGAAAAGGTTTCACTACAAAAGAGACAAACTGTAACACTAAGTTCAACACATAAAACATCATCAGACCCTTAGTCTTCAAGATTAAGGCAGGGAGTTGGGTTTGATATCTGTAACAAGGAACATGTTGACCAGCTTGAGAAAGAAGTGAGAAATAGGTTGAAGAAACAGAAACAGCCCAAACAATTGAACAAAAGTAGTGTTGTGAAAGGGTTGATTCTGATTCATCACCCAAAGAAAAGAAAGTGACTCATGAAAAGAAAATATCAGTTGAGTCACACAAGGAAAAATCTGATTCAAGAAACAAACAAATGTATTGTGATATTTGTGAAATGTTCAATCACAAGACAGATAATGCTTCTTCAATCAGTATTGTTCTATCTGTGATATGAATAATCACTCCACCAAAAATTTCTATTTCAACCAGTATTGTTCAATCTGTGACATGAACAATCACAATACATCTGATCGTTACTTTAATCAGAAGGGATTAAGAATTCCCCAACACAAGCCATCTCAAAACATCTACTGTGATGCACTCTGTCAGACCTCATCTTCATAATACTCAATCTAGGACACCTAGATCAACAAATGACAGAAATAACTTGAAGGAATTAAGGGTCAAAGAAATCATCTCACAATGAAACACAAACTTGACCTTCCTAAGCAAAAACCAACTTTTGATAATGAAACTCGGGCTAAATTTTTACAAAGAAATAGAGACCAATGATTTCATTATTCATCTGAATCCTCAGTAGATGTTGATGAGATGACCCAATCAATCCATCATCAAAATCTCCGAGAACACTGTTTGATTTTGTAGACCCTTACCAAAGTCATATTAACCATTTATTATGTAAAACGCAGCGGAGTTTAGGTCAAAAACGCGAGTTTATGTATCATATACACTTGTTAAAACAAAACCCAAGACAAGGATCTATTTATATGGAAGAGCATACTATCAAAAACCACTCAAGAACACATTACTACCTTAGAAACGTGGAGAATCATGCAGGAAGATGATGATGCTTGAAAGCTAAGACTTCAATATAGAAGCCCTCAAGAGATGATACCCACCAGCCCTTGATGAAACCTTACTTGCTAGGTTGTAGAACACCAACTTCCTTTACTTCTTGTGGATCCAAATCAACACAAGCAAGGCTGAATTTTCAGCTCACAAAGACTGATTTTCAGCCAAGAGAAGCCATCTTGTTCAGCCCCAAAACTGATTTTGAGAGAGGATAGAGAGAAAAATTCTTCTTTTGCATGTAAGCGAGAGAGTGTGAGATTGGAGAGTGTAGATAATTTGAAGTCTTCCACTTTACAAGACAAAGTGTGTGGGGACACCAAGGCCAAAGGGGGCCGAATTTTCCCATCCAAAAATGGGTTTCCCTCCCATTTCCATTTTATAAAAGTTACACTCTTGCCCTCTTGTTTTATAAAATTAAAACCCTTTTAATTTTATAACACTAACACTCTATTATTTGTCATTGTTTAACTAGCTTAAATAATTGAAACAAATAATTTTTCATGAACAAATTATCCACATAATGTTGTTCATTTACGAAAGCAGTGATTTAGAAAACCTATTTTCTAAATTGGTGTCAATATTTATTTGTTTGATCTTATCAACGAATAAATATTTATTGGTGTTTATTTGGCTTGTTATTGGGTATGACCCGACTTGGATCATATCACACTAGCCACATCAATTTAATATGTATCTTGGGCAGACTAAATCCTTCAATCTCCCACTTGCACAAGATTCATAGAAGATTGATGCAAGCAGCAAATGACGCCTAGCAACGGTTTGCTACCCCTAATGTATATGACTAAGTGCCATTCAATAACATCACCCTTTTCAAGTACCTTACTTGAATATGATTTAGGTGAGGTAATCATTTATCCTTTTGTTACAGATGTCATGTTAAATACCAGAGACACAGAATTGTCATTCTCTGATGATTTAGCTTTAACAGGCCTTAGACATCTAACTCTTAACGAATAAGAGGAACAAATTCCATCTTAACTACATACGTCTCTCACAATTACCTTATATCATACCTGAACCTAGCCTTACGTACTGCCAATGTTTCAGAACAGCAAAGCACTAAGTCAAAGTGCCATACTTGGTGAATATCAAGACCCAATATGTATTTCAGGTCTGAGGATACAATGATATTCGCCTTTACTCAATATTTCTTATGACTAATCATAAAGATTCCATGCAGAAATAAGAGAGCGGGTCTATCCTAAATCTATATCCCATAGATATCAATGAACCTTGGTAGCAACCTTTTGTTCTATATTCATACTTAATGAATATCAACCAATCCAAGTTCATTATAGTCTTACATTCATAGTTGTTCCTATAAGTATGATCGACTATGGACGTTTAGAATAACTTACTTATTCACGGATTTAAACATGCTAAAATAGAAGAACAAATGAAGATTATAACCATATGATTAAGTCAAATAACATAAGTTCCAATATCTAAATACAAAATTTGATCAAGTCCAATCACTAGAATATTGAAGTCCTAAGGCACAAGAATAACTTTCATGCTTTTACCTATCCAGGAGCTTCCTGAATGGATCTGCAATGTTTTGATCAGTGTGAACTTTGCGAATACATATCTTTCCCTTTTCAACTTCATCCCTTATGTAGTTGAATCTCCGTTCAATGTGCCGAGTCTTTTGATGTGCACGAGGTTCCTTCATTTGAGCAATCGCACCCTTATTATCACAAAAGATCTCTAGGGGGTCTTGAATGTTAGCAACAGCCCCTAGATCAGCAATGAACTTCCTAAGCCACGCAGCTTCTTGAGCTGCCAATGAAGCGGCGATGTATTCTGATTCTGTTGTAGATAGTGCCACTACATCTTGCTTTGAGCTCTTCCAAGAGACCGCTCCTCCATTCATAATAAAGACATATCCCGACGGTGATCAAGAATCATCTCGATCAGTTTGGAAATTCGCATCCGTGTATCCCTTTACAACGAGTTCCTCCTCACCAAATCCATATATTAAGAACATATCCTTAGTATTTCTAAGGTATTTCAAAATACTCTTAACATCCATCCAATGACTATTACCAGGATTCTGTTGATATCTACTTGTCATGCTTAGAGCACATGACACGTCTGGCCTAGTACATATCATTGCATACATGATATATCCTATAGCAGATGCATATGGGACTCCATCATTCTTTCTTGTTCAACCTTTGAACTAGGGCATTAAGATGAGCTCAACATAGTCCCCTTTTGAATAGGTACCAAACCTTTCTTAGAATTCTCCATCTTAAACCTTTTCAAGATCTTTTCAATGTATGCACTTTGGTTTAATCCTATCAACCGTCTAGATCTATCCCTATAGATCTTTATTCCCAAGATATAGGCGGCTTCACCAAGATCCTTAATAGAAAAACAGCTTCCAAGCCAGGCTTTTACACCTTCCAAGGTTGGAATGTCGTTTCCAAGTAGTAAAATGTCATCGACATATAATACAAGGAAAGTAACAGTTCTCCCACTAGCTTTCTTATATACACAAGCTTCATCAGCATTTTTGATGAAGCCAATTTTCTTTACTTCATCATCAAAACGGTGATTCCAACTTCTCGACGCTTGTTTCAATCCGTAAATTGACTTCTTTAGCTTGCATACTTGTTAGGATGTTTTGGATTGATAAAACCTTCAGGCTGTTCCATATGGACATCTTCCTCAAGATATCCATTAAGGAAGGTAGTTTTGACATCCATTTGCCAAAGCTCATAGTCATAATATGCTGCTATGGCAAATAATATCCTGACGGACTTTACCATTGCCACAGGCAAAAAAGTTTCATAATAATCAACCCCTTAAGTTTGAGTGAACCTTTTACTACAAGTCTAGCTTTATAAGTATCCAAGTTTCCATGCATATCGGTTTTCTTCTTGAAAACCCACTTACTTCCAACTACCTTGGACTTAAGAGGTGGTGTAACCAATTCCCAAACTTGGTTATCATACATGGATTGCATCTCAATATTCATGGCTTCTTGCCATTTTTCAAAATCAAGTTTTGATATTGCATCACCGTATGTGGTTGGTTCTTCCGAATCTACCACATAGCATCCTCCATGAAAAATCCATATCTCTCAGGAGGAACACTAGTTCTACCAGATCTAAGAACGTTTTGTGTATCTTGATCATCCATATGATCATTCTCAACATCCTCATGTTGATTGCTAGTATCAACCAAATGTGTATCGTCTTGTGAATCTTGAACCTCTTCAAGTTCCATTGTTCTTCCACTAGTTTCTTCTAAAAGTACTTACTTTCCAAGAACTCTGCCTTCCAAGCAATAAACACTTTCTATTCTGTTGGATCATAGAAATAATATCCAATACAATCTCTAGGATATCCAATGAAGATACACTTTATGGATCGGGCTTCCAGTTTGTTTTGAGTGTATTGCTTAGGATAAGCCTCACACCTCCAAACTTTTAAATATGATAATGATGGAACCCTTCCATGCCATACTTCGAAAGGTGTCCTTTCCACTTTCTTGGTTGGGGCCATATTTAAAATACGGGCCACGGAGAGCAATGCGAAACCCCAAAATGATAGAGGTAGTGTATTTCTAGCCATCATAGATCGAACCATATCCAATAGAGTCCGATTCCTTCTCTCAGACACACCATTATGTTGTGGTGTTCCAGGTGGAGTAAGTTGTGAGACAATCCCACAACTTCTAAGATACTCTTGAAATTCACTACTTAGGTATTCACCTCCTCTATCTGTACGAAGAATCTTGACCATTTTGTTGAGTTGATTTTCAACTTCATTCTTGAAGATTTTGAACACTTCAAAAGATTCATGTTTGTGTCTTAACAAGTACACATACCCATAGCGACTATGGTCATCGGTAAAGGTAATGAAGTATCTTTCACCATTCCTAGTTATTGGTATAAAAGGTCCACATACATTCGAATGTATGATCCCTAATAAATCATTTGCCCTTTCATTAGTCACACTAAAAGGGACCTTTCTCATTTTACCTTGTAAACAAGACTCGCATACATCAAATGATTCATTTTCATTAGTTTTGAAAAGACCATTCTTTTGAAGTTTTTGCATACGATTCTTGTTTATGTGACCAATGAGACAATGCCAAAGATAGGAATTACTCAAATCTAATCTGAGCCTTTTGGTGGTTGCTTGGTACATTAAGCTATCATATGTGTGTTATTGTGAACCAATTCAAAAATACCATTGCAAGGTATAGCCTTAAAATAAAACACATGATTTAAAGAAACATGAATATCATTGTCAACAAACTTGAAATCATAATCACATCGTCTTAGACCGGAAACAGAAATAATGTTCCTAGTCAAACTAGGAGCATACAAAACATTCTTTAAAATAACTTCCAAACCACTTGGAAGCTTCAAAATGTAGTCTCCTTGGGCTTCTACGTGAACCTTTGCACCATTGCCCATAAAGAGACTAATTTCCCCTTTTGCATAATGCTCACTTCTTTTGAACCCCCGCAACAAATTGCAAATATGAGTTCCACATCTGGTATCCAATACCCATGTGTTAGAAGAAATAATATTTAGCTCAACATGTATCATAAAGATTGTACCTGAGGTTTGCCCTTCATCCTTCTTCTATCTCAACTCTTTGAGATAGACCGGACAATTGTGTTTCGAATGGCCTACCTCACCACACTCAAAACACGGGTCTTCATGAGCAACCTTTTGCTTCTTTTCTTTCGATTTGGGCGGTTCCACTTTAGCTTTACCTTACCCTTTCCCTTGACGTGCCCCTTCCCTTCGGCAGCACTTGCCTTAGGGTTGGGGAGGATCCTTTTCTTACTACCTCCTTCATTGATCGTAAGGACTGGTAGAACCTTTCTACCCATGCCTACCTCGGCCATTTTGAGCATTGAATGAAGCTCACCAATGCTCTTGTCCAAACCATTCATGTTATAGTTCATAACAAAGCTATCAAACTTCTTGGACAGGGAGTTGAGGATCAAATCTGTTGCCAACTCGTTGGACACACGACAGTTAAGCCTTTCAAGGTGATCAATGTGGCTCTTCATCTTAAGAACGTAAGATGATACGGATTAGGTCTCGTCCATCCGACATGCATGGAGTGCTCGAACCGTTTCGAAGCGCTCCACCCTTGATTGTTGTTGGAACATTTCCTTCAACTGGGTGATCATGTCATAGGCATTGTGGTTCTCAAAGTCCTTTCGCAAATCGGGAATCATACTCGCTAGCATGAGACATGAGACTTGCACAGAGTCCTCGGTGTACTTGACCCACTCGGCAAAGGCCTCTACGTTATTCTCATCGGGTTGATCGGGAATGGGATCGTCTAACACATAGGACTTCTTTTCTTGCTTGAGAACGATTCTCAAGTTTTGATACCGGTCCATGAAGGTCCCATGGTTTAGACGTTCTTTTTCAAGGAGAGTCCTTAGTGATAGGTTATGGACGGTCGGGATTGAGTTGTTGTTGTTAGCCATCTACAATTTTACAAAGTTCAATTTTTAGTATTTTGATATCAAAGTATTTTAATTATTAATACGCTTTTATGTCTCATAGACAATTAATAATTAAAATCTAGAATCCAACGTTATATTTAAATATCGGTTAGGTGACCTTTATCCCTTTATTTAAATTAACAAGGTAGTCAACGTTTAACAATTGTAACCTATTACAATTTCTAGTTGTATGGGATCGGTTTAAACATCTTATGTTTTCGTTTGGCATGTTTATCCCATCAACACTCTTTGTACGTCATGCTTCGGTGATCCTAATGCATGATTTCCAAATCAAGTCGTCCTACTTAATACACTTGTGATTTTACAAATATAAGTGGTTCGGTGACCTTTATCCCACCAATATGGTAATTTCACCTCAACTTCACAAGTTCTATATTTACGGTTAGGTGACCTTTATCCCATAAATAAGTTGCAAGTGAATTGAGTGTTGTTTAAAAGGATGGTGTTACACTTGTTTTGAAAAGGGTTTTGCGGTCCTAAAATTCTAGTTTTTAGAAAAAACCTTTTATACCATACAATTTGTATGCATTCAAATGCATGGTATTTTATGAAAAACTATTTTCATGATTCCTTTGAGGATAGAACCAATTTTATGCTTGTTTTAATTTTAGTTGTTTAACAAGTTTATCTATTTACAATTAAAATGTCAAACTCAACCAAAACAACCAAACATAAAATATAAGTGCGTAACCATAGCCAACTATTTTGACCAAACTTGCTTGCCATAACAAGTGTGTCAAGAGGTCATCTAGGGAAAAAAATATGACACAATGTTGTGTTGATGAACTCCCACTTGAACTTGCATCCAAATGCTTCAAGTATTCCTTTTGTGTTGTGATTCCACCACCATCTTTAGGCACCTTCTTTGTCTTAGAAATCAGCCCCAAATGCTTATTACATAGAAACAAGCTTAATACATTTTTCTAGGAAAATAAAGTGCAAACTAATCTATTTATTACATACCAAATGAAACAATAAATTACATAGCCTTTATTACAACCAATTGAAATCACAACCACAAACAATCAAACACAAGGTCATGGCTAGGTTTATGCACTAAAACACATCCAAATATGTATACAAAATTCGTGAATGGCAGCCCCTTTTGAACCCAAATTCTCGGCCAAAACAAACCAAGAACAAGTGGGTTTTTGTCCAAACAAACAAACTATCTCATCATTTTAATTTTTCAAGATCCTTACATGCATATAAAAGTAATATCTTGAAAAGCAAAGGGACTTCCATGTGTGAAATTTCCAGCCTACTTTTTATTAAAAAAAGGACCTGAAAATTTCAATTTTTGAAGCATGTATCCATATAACCGGCTCTTGATGCCATTGTTGGATTTTGTAGACCCTTACCAAAGTCATATTAACCATTTATTATGTAAAACGCAGCGGAGTTTAGGTCAAAAACATGAGTTTATGTATCATATACACTTGTTAAAACAAAACCCAAGACAAGGATTTATTTATATGGAAGAGCATACTATCAAAAACCACTCAAGAACACATTTACTACCTTAGAAACTTGGATAATGATGCAGGAAAATGATGATGTTTGAAAGCTAAGACTTCAATGTAGAAGCCCTCAAGATATGATACCCACAAGCCCTTGATGACACCTTACTTGCTAGGTTGTAGAACACCAACTTCCTTTACTTCTTGTGGATCCGAATCAGCACAAGCAAGGCTGAATTTTCAGCTCACAAAGACTGATTTTCAGCCAGAGAAGCCCTCTTGTTCAGCCCCAAAACCGTTTTTGAAAGAGGATAGAGAGAAAAATTCTTCTTTTGCATGTAAGAGAGAGAGTGTGAGATTGGAGAGTCTAGATGATTTGAAGTCTTGCACTTTACAAGACAAAGTGGGTGGGGACACCAAGGCCAAAGGGGGCTGAATTTTCCCATTCAAAAATGGGTTTCCCTCCCATTTCCATTTTATAAAAGTTATACTCTTGCCCTCTTGTTTTATAAAATTAAAACCCTTTTAATTTTATAACACTAACACTCTATTATTTGTCATTGTTTAACTAGCTTAATAATTGAAACAAATAATTTCTCATGAACAAATTATCCACATAATGTTGTTCATTCACAAAAGCAGTGATTTAGAAAACCTATTTTCTAATTGGTGTCAATATTTATTTGTTTGATCTTATCAACGAATAAATATTTATTGGTGTTTATTTGGCTTGTTATTGGGTATGACCCAACTTGGATCATATCACACTAGCAATATCAATTTAATATGTATCTTGGGTAGACTAAATCCTTCAAACACCTCCATCCAAATCACAATTTAAAGGGATATACCAGGAGGTCACTATCATGAATAGGAACAGGAAACCCAAGACCATCATGGCTTGGGTTCCTCATTCTAATTAGTTCTTTTTGCTTGTAGGTTCATCCACACAGGTGTAATAGCCTATGGTACATAGACAGTGGATGCTCCTAACACATGACTGGAGATCGTTCCCTCTTTAATGACTTCAAGTACATACAAGGAACTAATGTGGCATTCGATGGAGATTCAGAAGGTGGTAGAATTACAGGAGAATGATCTGTGAGAAACGGGATGCTGAGCTTTGACATAGTGAATTACTGCGAACAACTAAATTTCAATCTGCCAAGCGGGTCTCAGATCTACGACAAAAAATATTCCACTCACTTTACAGACACTCACTGCTACATTCTGAAACCTTGATTTCAGATCCCTGAAGAATGGGTTGTCTTAAAGACTCCAAGGAAGAATAATACATATGTCTTAAACCTATGTTCTGCATCACCTAAGGAAGAAACATGTCTTTTGTCTAAAGCATCATTTGATGAGTCACAACTTTGGCATAGACGTTTGGGGCACACTAACTTTAAAAATATGAACAAGTTAGTCAAAGGAAACCATGTCATTGGTCTTCCTCAAAAAGAATTCAATTTTATTGATCAATGTTCAGCGTGCCTCAAAGGAAAACAACACAAATCGTCTCACAAAACCAAGCTGGTGAACACTAACAATACTCGATTGAAGTTACTTCACATGGATCTATTTGGACCAACTCATGTAATGAGCATGGGAAAGAAACAGTATTGTTTAGTGATCATTGATGACTTTTCTCGATTCACATGGGTGTTCTTCCTACCTCATAAAAATGAAGCATCCCAAATCATTCAAGAATTTATCACTAAAATTGAAAATCAACTTGATCTTAAGGTCAAAATAATAAGAAGTGATAATGGTACTGAGTTCAAAAATGAAAATATGAGTTCCTTTTGTGCAACCAAAGACATTGCTCATCAATTCAGTGCAGCAAGAACTCCTCAACAAAATAAGGTAGCTGAAAGGCGAAATAGAACACTGATTGAAGCAGCAAGAACGATGCTAGCTGATGCTAAACTGCCAATCACCTTCTGGGCAGAAGCAGTTAACACATCGTGCTTTGTGCAAAATCGAACTCTAATTGTTAAAGAAAGTAACATGACACCTCATGAACTGATCTTCCATAGGAAACGATTTGTTGGATTCCTCAAATCATTTGGTTGTCCAGTCTCAATATTAAACACCCGTGATCATTTGGGAAATTTTCATCCAGTCTGATGAAGGATTCTTTGTAGGTTATTCTTCTGTCTCAAAGGCTTATAGAGTGTTCAATCCTAGATTGAACATTATTGATGAATCTATAAATGTTCAATTGAAGGAATATTCGTTTCCCATATCTACAAATGGTCCTAACTGGTTGTTTGATATTAACACATTTACAAAATCATTTGACCAATTTCACTTGTCTGATGCAGGAAATATACATTCAGGTGATACTTCATCAACTGCAGAAAGAAGAGATAATTATCCATTGATTCCACCTACATTTGATGAACATATGAATGAAGATGTTCCTCTTTAAGCTGATCCTATCAGACAACTGTCACAAAACCTTAGTGTTTTTTTTTTGAAGAAGGTCCCAGCCTAGTACCATCTCACTCAGATGACTTGTCAAATGAGATCAGAAATAAAAAACAGGCTTCTCATCAAGTAGAAACACAAGATACATCAAATGATGCAAGCAATCTCAGTGCTGCCGAAGATGTAGCAGTTACTGAAACAAAAGTTGACAATCTTCATAATTCAATAACAATACAAGATGAATGTGCCTCTAACCATAATGAACTGCATGTCTCCAATCTTGATGTAACTATTGCTGGTGACACCATTCCAACCACAAGAATACACAAGAATCATCCGGTTGAAACCATTATTGGTGATCTTAATGAGAGGGTGACAAGAAGAAAGTCCAGTATTGGAAACATCTGTTTGTTCTCATGCTTTCTATGTCAAAGAGTACCCAAAAACATCAAAGAGGCACTTCAAGACAATAGTTGGATTGAAACAATGCAGGAAGAATTGCTCCAATTCAAGAAGCAAGAAGTATGGTAGCTGGTAGATCTTCCCGAAGGACAATACCCTATCGGTACCAGATGGCTGTACAGGAACAAGACTGATGATTGACGGATCGTCATCAGAAATAAAGCAAGACTAGTGGCACAGGGATACACTCAAGAAGAAGGAATTGACTACAACGAAGTGTTTGCTCCTGTTGCCAGACTAGAAGCAATGAGAATCTTTCTTGCATATTCTACGTCCATGAAATTCACTGTTTATCAAATGGATGTAAAGTGTGCCTTTCTGTATGGAAAGATCGCTGAAGAAGTCTATATGAGTTAACCACCTGGCTTTGAAGATTCAGATTTCCCTCACAGAGTTTACAAACTTGACAAAGCTCTGTATGGTCTTCATCAAGCACCAAGAAAGTGGCATGAGACTCTATCATCGTTCTTCTTAAACATGGGTATGAAAGAGGAAAGATTGATCAGACTCTCTTCAGAAGAAAAAGAGGAAAAGACATGTTGTTAGTCTAGATCTACGTGGATGACATTATCTTTGGCTCGACAAACAAGCAACTCTGTAAAGAATTTGAAGACTTTACGCATTCAAAGTTCCAAATGAGTGCTATGGGGGAACTCACCTTCTTTCTAGGGGTGCAAGTCCAATAAACAGCAGATGGAATCAACCAATCAAAATATGTAGAAACCATGTTGAAGAAATTTCACTTTTTGACTGTTAGTCTATAAGAACTCCTGTGGATACTAAAGTGAAGATTGGACCTGACCCTGAAGGGAAATTAGTGGATCAACTCACTATCAATCAATGATAGGTTCATTTATGTATCTAACAGCGAGTAGGCCTGACATTATGTTTGGTGTTTGTGTGTGTGCCGGATATCAAGCTGATCCAAAAGAATCACATGTGAACGCAGTGAAGAGAATATTGAGATATCTGAAGGGCAAGCCAGCTCTTGGGTTATGGTATCCAAAGGAAGGAGAATTTAATCTCTATGCCTACATAAACAGTGATTATGGAGGATGCAACTTCAACAGAAAATCCACTTCTGGCGGTTGTCAATTTCTTGGTCCCAGACTAGTATCCTGGCAATGCAAGAAGCAGACAAATGTGTCTGTGTCCACAACAGAAGCTGAGTATATTGCTGCATCAGCATATTGCTCTCAAGTTCTCTTTATTCAAAACTAGATGCTTGATTATGGTTTTAACTTCTTGCACACACCAATTTCTATTGACATCACAGCTGCTATCTTTATAACTAATAATCCAGTTTAGCACTCGAAAACAAAACATATTGAGATTAGATATCATTTTTTGAGAGACTGTGCTGAAAAAGGTTTAATCAAATTGATTCAAGTACCAATTGAAAATCATTAGCTGATTTGTTTACCAAGGCATTTGAACCTAGTAGGTTTGAATTTCTGGTTCAGTCAATTGGCATGGTTAACCTTGAGTAAAAACCATGAAAAACATCAAAAACAATTTAAAACATCACAAAACCACAAAAAGAAATCAAGTTTGATGAAGAAAATAATTCTATGGGAAATTACAGTCGTTATATCATTCACTGTGCTTATTTTCAAAATGTAAAAGACTAAAATGACTTACCAGATATGTTGGTAGGCTCAACTTGGAAGAAAAGATACATGCAGTGATGAATTAAAGACATATTCAATTGTGAAACACTCATCACAAGTACAGGTATGTACTGGCTTATCTGAATGCATGTGTGTAGTAGCCTAAACACACTAGGTAATGATACTTTATGAATCTCTTTCACCACATCATAATTCATCTTGGTTTTGCTGAGCAAAGACCTCATGAAACTTGCACATAGTGCAGATGTTATGATCCAAAAGATTTCTAATGTGGAACACATCCGAAATTGGATGAATCAACAAAGTAATACATTCCAAGTGAATGAACAAAAGAATCCTATCATGGATCACCTTCCAAAGTGAAGTGAAAAGAATCCCAATGTAGATCAACATGAAAAAGGATCAAATTAAAAGAATCGCAATGAGGATCTGTTGGGTATTCTACCTAAGAAGAAATTGAAGATTTCCAACATTATTGAAATTGAAGATTTGAAGAACAATAGCAACAAAATATTAGTCTAGAGTTTGTTTTGTAATTATTGTAAAAGCTAGACAAGTATATATATTAGAACATATTATCATTGTATGGGTGACTAATTCACCACTTGTTAGGGTGAATTAAGTTCATCATCAATAACAATATATCATCATCCTTCAAGGATGATGATTTCAACAATATATCAATAAACATCAAACATTAAAAACATTGGCGTTCTTCATCGTGTTCATCATTATTATATTCTTCATCATGTTCATCATTATTATATTTTGGCATCTAATCATTCATCTCTTGTCTTTATCAATATGAATCCTAAGATCCATGCTCATTGTTCCCGTTCATATCGGGAACACATAATTGGTATCAGAGCTGGAGTTGATGAATTCATACTGATTTTGATGAGATTTTATGTTTAGATTGCTAAAATTATTGAAGATTTGAAGAAAACAATTCAACAATCAATTCAACATTCATGTTTGCGGCTGCCTCAATCATCAAACAAATTAGGTTTGCAGCTGCCTCAAGTATCAAACAAATAAGGGTTGCAAAAGAAGATGTCGTAGGCAGCTTGTGTCCAAAGTTTGTAGGCCATAATGGCAGCTGCCAAAGATGTCCTTTGTGAATCAAGGGAGCTGCCGAAGGCAGCTTTTGCCAACCAACTATGGCTGCCGATTACGGTTTTATCCTAATTAGGGTTGCGATTTAATTTCTTTTGCAATTGAAAGAGGGCTGCACATTAGGGTTTCAAAATTAGGGTTTGCAACCTAGGGTTGCAAATGGGCTCGTGAACACCATTGGGTTTTGTTTCTTGGGCTCCATCATTAAACAAAAACATTAGTTGGAATTGGGCTCAAGCATTGAAGATTAGGCTTATGATCAACAAAACAAATTTGGGTTTCATATTTGGGCTCTCATCAACAAAAACAAGTGACTTAATATAGTGGTACCAAAGTTTTGAAGACCTCGCTTCCGCATCAACAACAAATTTCTTGACTTTGGACAACTATTCAACAAAAACAAGATCAAAGTTCAATTTACATTGTAAATCTACAATTTAGGGGAGTATTGTTGGGTATTCTACCTATGAAGAAATTGAAGATTTCCAACATTATTGAAATTGAAGATTTGAAGAACAATAGCAACAAAATATTAGTCTAGGGTTTGTTTTTTAATTATTGTAAATGCTAGACTAGTATATATATTAGAACATATTATCATTGTATGGGTGACTAATTCACCACTTGTTAGTGTGAATTAAGTTCATCATCAACAATAATATATCATCATCCTTCAAGGATGATGATTTCAACAATATATCAAAAAACATCAAACATTAAACACGTTGGTGTTCTTCATCGTGTTCATCATTATTACATTCTTCATCATGTTCATCATTATATATTTTGGCATCTAATCATTCAAGTTCTTGTCTTTATCAATATGAATCCTAAGATCCATGATCATTGTTCCTGTTCATATCAGGAACACATAATTAGTATCAGAGCCAGAGTTGATGAATTCATACTAATTTTGATAAGATATTATGTTTAGATTGCTGAAATTATTGAACATTTGAAGAAAACAATTCAACAATCAATTCAACATTCTTGTTTGCGGCTGCCTCAAGCATCAAACAAATTAGGGTTTGTGGCTGCCTCAAGTATCAAACAAATGAGGGTTGCAAAAGAAGATGTTGTAGGCAGCTTGTGTCAAAAGTTTGTAAGCTGCAATGGCAGCTGCCAAAGATGTCCCTCGCGAATCAAGGGAGCTGCCGAAGGCAGCTTTTGTGAACCAACTATGGTTGCCGATTAGGGTTTTATCCTAATTAGGGTTGTGATTTAATTTCTTTTGCAATCGAAGAGGGCTGCACATTAGGGTTTCAAAATTAGGGTTTGCAACCTAGGATTGGAAATGGACTCGTGAACACCATTGGGTTTTGTTTCTTGGGCTCCATCATTAAACAAAAACATTAGTGGAATTGGGCTCAAGCATTGAAGATTAGGCTTATGATCAACAAAACAAATTTGGGCTTCATATTTGGGCTCTCATCAACAAAAACAAGTGACTTAATATAGTGGTACCAAAGTTTTGAAGACCTCGCTTCCGCATCAAGAACAAATTTCCTGACTTTGGACAACTATTCAACAAAAACAAGATCAAGCTTCAATTTACATTGGAAATCTACAATTTAGGGGAGTATTGTTGGGTATTCTACCTAAGAAGAAATTGAAGATTTCCAACATTATTGAAATTGAAGATTGAAGAACAATAGCAACAAAATATTAGTCTAGGGTTTATTTTGTAATTATTGTAAATGCTAGACTAGTATATATATTAGAACATATTATCATTGTATGGGTGACTAATCACCACTTGTTAGGGTGAATTAAGTTCATCATCAACAACAATATATCATCATCCTTCAAGGATGATGATTTCAACAATATATCAATAAACATCAAACATTAAACACGTTGGTGTTCTTCATCGTGTTCATCATTATTATATTCTTCATCATGTTCATCATTATTATATTTTGGTATCTAATCATTCAAGTTCTTGTCTTTATTAATATGAATCCTAAGATCCATGCTTATTGTTCCCGTTCATATCGGGAACACACAATTGGTTGCATGATTATTTTTGTTGCAAATAGCACAGAATTTGTTGAAGTAACACTCTGAAGTCATATGATTGTTCATATTGCATATGGAATAATAACTGCTGAAGTAGCAGTCTTCTGTATTGTGATTAGTCATATCACACCACTTGCAATACATTTCTTCAGATTCCTCTTAATGCTCATCTTTCTTCTTTTTCTTGTTTAGTTTGGGAGCTTTTGTTTCCTCCTTTGAAGAGCTTGAATTGTTATTGCTGTTCCTAGGAATATCAGCAATTGAATCTTTCTTATCCTTTGATGACTTTTGTTGCTTCAAATTCAATATCTTTTGATTGTTAACACATACTCTTTTTGATACCTCATCTGTAAATTTGGCTTTCTTCTTCCGCAGAAGTTCTACGGATTCGGCAGACTTTGCTTTCCGCAGTTCTTCTACTGAAGAGTTTTTCTTTTGCTTAGTTGAAACTTGTTTCTTCTTATCTTATCTGCATGAGATAAAAGTACTTCTTCAGTTGGTCTGTGGCTATCAACTTCTTTTTGAAGATTCAGTTCTTGGAGTCCTTCATTGAGTTCAGCAATCCTCTTGCAGATAGTCTTCAGCATGTTTCTCTGCTTTGGAGGATATTGAAGCTTTGATTCTCCAAGCACTCTTGGAATACCAGTTTTAATGTGAACATTCTTACCAATGGTCCTTTTACCAACATCAGGTTCATTAGAATCATCCAAGTCATCACAATTATCATAATCAAAGTCTGAATCATTTTGATACAAAGATTCTGATTTAGAGGATTCAGTTTCACTCACCTCAGCTTTATTGTTAATCTTGATTTGAGTTGATTCTGTTTCAAACTTGGTGCTTCGCACAAAATGATTTGACAGAGTATTGGTCATTGTTGTAGGTAAAGATGTATAATTATCATTTATAGGTGGTGGAACAACATTATAACCTAAACCAGACCTTTTCTTTGTTTCAATATGAGAATTTAGTAATTTCTCATATTGCTAAGATGATAGTTGGAACTTCTTAAGTTTCACTTCAGTTGATGCATGATCAACCATGGATTTTTTTAAGGAAGTGGTCAAATGCTCAACTTGGGCTTTTAGACTATAGTTTTCAGAAACAATTTTTCTAAATCCTTTTGCAAAGAGTTAATTTTGATTTGATACAATTTATGTTCTCTAATATGGGATTCATTCAAAATCATAGTTTCTTTTACTTTGTCAGCCAACTATTGGGCATGGACTCTATAACGTTCAACTTCTTCAACACACGTTAATGAACACAACCTTTCTTTTACCTCTCTTGCCATTGGTGGAACTGTTTGATCCATATGAGCCATCAATGCTTGATTCTCTTCTAAGACTTCTGTTTTATACACACTCCAGTCACACGTTCCATCTTGAAGTATGATCAGTCCTGACTCCTTTGAGTTACTAGGTCCAGCTGATTCATGGGTGGCTGGTGGGGATGCATTGATCAGTTGAGATTGTCTGTGTAGAAGTCTTTGAGAATTTGGTTGTTGATGAGGTGAAATCTGATGTTGTTGATGCTACTGATGTTGTCTCATCTCTGGATATGACTGTTGATTGCACTCTCTGGAAACATGTCCATAGAGATTGCATTTGAAGCATCTTACCTTTGACTTGTCAACACCAATCTCTGATGTTTTTCTTGCTGATGCCAAGTTCTTATTTCTTCTGAGATATTGCTTTGCTCTATAAGCAATCATGGCCATCTGCCATTGTAGGTCCATTTCTTCCACTACATCAGGAGGTAGTTCTTCTAAATCTTGTTGGCAGATATTTGCTGACGTTAGAGAACTTCCTAGATACGCTTGGAAACTGGAACTAAAGGCTGCAAAAGCTGCTTTTTGTTCTTCAGAGTCCAATATCACAGTAATTGGTTCTGACGGATTGGTTGAATGTGAAGACTTAGCTGTTGTTGCAGTTGTATCTTCACCATCAGCAATTCTTCCTTTATTCCTTTTGTTTCTTATCTTGAGATGATTTCTTTGAGGGTTTAGAAGCATAAAAGCTAACTTCCTCCTTATCATCACTCCTAGCACAAGAGTTATCACTTTCATTATTTGACATGAATGCACTTCTAACATTATTTGTTTCTTTGAAGTGATAGGGTGAGACAAGAGTTCTCACACTCTTGTTTCTTAAATTTTCATCCATTTCAAGAGCTTTCACTTTTGCAACCAGAGTATCTAGACAAGTTGATTTCAGATCTATTGTGTTCTTGAACATGGAAACAGTTTGCTTCCAACTTTCTAGCAAAGTGTGGAGCATTTTCTTGTTTAATTCCTCATTGGTATATTTCAACTCCAGAATGTTCATCCCAGTTACCAACTACATGAATCTATGAAGTTGTTGAGGAATTGATTCACCCTCAATACGATGAAATGTTTCATATTGCAACCTGAGGGTGTCTCTCCTTATGCTTCTTATTTCATCAATCCCTTCGCAGAGAGTGTGGAGTATCTTCCATAAGGAGTGTGTTGTTTTGTAGTTCTCACACCTGATCAATATCTCTTCAGGTAAAGCCATACTAAGCAAACTGTATGCTTTGATATCAACTTAACCTTTCTCACATCATCAGGTGATAGATCTTTGGTACTGATTGGTTGATTTTTGTCGTTATAATCCGGCCCAAGTGTGGGTGGAATATAAGGACCTTCAGTGATGGATACCCATAAGTCAGAATCAGTATAGTTTGTATAGTTTACATGATTCCTAAACTTGATTTTCCATGACTTGAAGTCTGCTTTTGTTTCCAACTTCGGTGGTTGGTAAGATGATCCACTGAAATTACTCATGATGTAAATTGATGAGAAAGATTAACAAGGTCTGCTATTCAATTTATTTGAATATAAAGACAAGTTAATCAAAATCTACGAATTAAGAACAGACAAATAAAATCAATTCAACATAACTGACACCGATAGGTCAATCGATCTAGATCAATGAGCACCGGGCTCTGATACCAATTGTGTGTTCCCGATATGAACGGGAACAATGAGCATGGATCTTAGGATTCATATTGATAAAGACAAGAACTTGAATGATTAGATGCCAAAATATAATAATGATGAACATGATGAAGAATATAATAATGATGACATGATGAAGAACACCAAGGTGTTTAATGTTTGTTGTTTATTGATATTTTGTTGAAATCATCATCCTTGAAGGATGATGATATATTGTTGTTGATGATGAACTTAATTCACCCTAACAAGTGGTGAATTAGTCACCCATACAATGATAATATGTTCTAATATATATACTAGTCTAGCATTTACAATAATTACAAAACAAACCCTAGACTAAAATTTTGTTGCTATTGTTCTTCAAATCTTCAATTTCAATAATGTTGGAAATCTTCAATTTCTTCTTAGGTAGAATACCTAACAATACTCCCCCTGAATTGTAGATTTCCAATGTAAATTGCAGCTTGATCTTGTTTTTGTTGAATAATTGTCGAAAGTCAAGAAATTGTTGTTGATGCGGAAGCGAGGTCTTCAAAACTTTGGTACCACTATATTAAGTCACCTGTTCTTTTTTTGTTGATGTGAGCCCAAATACGAAGCCCAAATTTGTTTTGTTAATCATAAGCCTAATCTTTAATGCTTGAGCCCAGTTCTAACTAATGTTTTTGTTTAATGATGGAGCCCAAGAAACAAAACCCAATGGTGTTCACGAGCCCATTTGCAACCCTAGGTTGCAAACCCTAATGTGCAGCCCTCTTTCGATTGCAAAAGAAATTAAATCGCAACCCTAGTTAGGATAAAACCCTAATCGGCAACCATAGTTGGTTCGCAAAAGCTGCCTTTGGCAGCTCCCTTGATTCATAAGGGACATCTTTGGCAGCTGCCATTGCAGCCTACCAACTTTCGACACAAGCTGCCTACGAAATCTTCTTTTGCAAGCCTCATTTGTTTGATACTTGAGGCAACCGTAAACCCTAATTTGTTTGATGCTTGAGGCAGCCGCAAACATGAATGTTGAATTGATTGTTGAATTGTTTTCTTCAAATCTTCAATAATTTCAGCAATCTAGACACAGAATCTCATCAAAATCAATATGAATTCATCAACTCCGGCTCTGATACCACCTGTGAATCCTAGGAACGCGAACATGAATTATCAATGTCGGTCGATTGACAAGTCAACGTTTGCGGAATCAACGTTGATTTGGTTTATTTGCTTTGCAATAACTTTAAATATCAATAAATGTTCAAAAACACATGCAGCAAAACGCAATTAATGATTAATATGTATTTTATTAGAACATGTTAATGATTACAAGTATAATGAATGAATGATATCAAAGTGTGTTATGATATGACGGCTGCTAGGGTTTGATTGATAGACTTTGAAGTGATGATTATAATTCTGATGTTGTTGTCGCTCAATCAATCGTCTAAAACAACCTCTTTCAAATCGAAACCTAGGATCCATATATATATAGACAATGATGTTTCTGTTATAGGAAACACCAGATCTCTTGGGATTTGATTTGTGTCAGTTAAGGAATCATCGGATTTCTTGAGATTCGCTTAACTGCCTTGTTGACTTGTTGACTTGTAACACTTGCATTATTCAAGTGTTTGGACTTCGTAGGAATGTGTCTTCCGTAGGAGTTTGTTCTTCCGCAAAAGTCTTGTTCTTCCGAAGCAATCTTGTTCTTCACTTCTAGTTGTTCATCCGCAGAGGATCTTCGGATGACAAGTTACTTGTAAGAAATATATCTACGGAAGAACAAAATGTTCATCGTAGATGTTTCTTACACTTGGTCAATTTCATAAGTTGACCGGGTATAATGTTTGCACCTGCATCCATACATAAATCAACACACACAAAAATAGGTTAACCTATATATTTAATGCATACACAATAATGAATTACAAGCATTCATCACAGATATTAATTCATGTACTAAGCCTATACATAATGAACTAGATCTACTGAAACTAGACCTAACAGGATTAGTGAAAATGAGATTTCATGACTTAAGTAACCTCGTAAGAAAAGTTGTGAAAAAGTTCTACCATGCACTATATAAGGAGGGTTGATCATATCATGCTTATGCGTATGTGGTACACATTGAATAATTAATCAACCAAGACATGAGAAAAGTCGTTTGCATCAAAATATCAACCAGTTATGGGTTTAAGAGGACAAACATACCTTCCATCTTCAAGTACATGATCATGTCCATTTAATCATAAAGGATGCACAAGTGTAATGTAAGACTGATATGATCGCAACAAAGAGATTTTTCTCTTCATTATTAATATTAATCAAAATAATATTTAAAAGGTTTTAGATCTTTAAAGTTTCTATCCAAATGTGGACATAAACTTTAGGGGGAGTAATTTAAAATTTTTGAGTAAGTCCAAATTTTTGTTTATTAACTTAATTTTGAAAAACAAAACAAAAATAATTGTAGTTGGTGTTGTTGTAGTAAGTCATACCATTATATCTCAGCTTATACAGATTCTTAGAAGCATGATAAGTCCAAGATCTATCAGAATTGGGAAACTTGTATCAATTGTGAGATACAAGTCAATCCAAGCAAAAATTTACAACTTCAACGGTTAATCTCATAAGAAAAATCATTCAAGGACAGATCTTCATAAGATGAATAATCAATTCAATCATAATAACTTTTGATTAAGGTCAAAAGCTAATGCAGGTAAATGCATTGGTTAATGCGGGTGAAGGTAACCCATGCATGTAACTAATGCGGGTAAACAATATATTTTCAAGTGCAACTCAATGCGGAAAATGATTTTACTCTACCACATTAACGTGTGAAGTAAATGTGGAATTTACTCCACCACATTTGCTACAGTTAACAAATGCGGATGAACAGGTCTCTCTCGCATTTGCTACAGTGCAAAGTTGTCCATGTGTTGTCAACCGCATTTGGTATTGTCGCACAAATGCTGATTGACTTTGTTCTATCGCATTTGCTACTGTGTATAAATACGGATAGGATAAAACAAGTAACTCTACCACATTTGTTATAGTGAATGCTGACGAACACAATCACAAATTATTCTTCTACATTTACTACAACACATGCAGCCAGTCAAAGGTTTCAAGTTCTAACTTCCGCATTTGCAACAGTATACAAATGCGGAAAGAAAAAAAAATAAGAAGAAACAAAACTTCCGCATTTACAATAGTAGCCAAATACGGACACTCTATGTCAAAAGTTTGTCTTCCGCATTTGCTACGGTTAACAAATACGGATGACCAAAAGTCAAAGAAATTAACCTTCAGCGTTTGCTACAGTGGTGACTGTTTTTGCTTTTGAACTTGTAAAATCTTTCAAAATGTATTATTTGACTATTTAAAGGAATTCAAACGGGTCATTTAATACTTTTCAAATTCGAAAGACTTTATAGTGAGACGAGCACAAACGTATAGTACACCATCTTCAATCATCATCATCATAAACATTCAAAGATTTTTATATGAATCTACTCAATCGAATTCTGTTATCGATTCTCAAACAACATTCGTATCGGAAATAAGGTGAAAATTTCATAAAACTTAATCAAGACCTAAGTTTCAGAATGTTAAACCTAAATCAGTCAATGAACCAACTGATAAGGAAGAACACAAAAACATGTTTTATTGATGTAACATAATACACCTTTTTGACTTTAATGAGCATGAAAACCAACAGAAATTCTTATCATCATGAAAATCTTGATATTCATGTTCGTTGTACGAATAGAGCATGTTAAAAAAATTAAAGATTTGAAACAAATCAATGAAACAATAGCTCATTAATGGTCCAAACATAGAAACTGTTATTGTTAAATGACAAACTCACCATTTGCCATGACAACAATGCAACAGAAATGACAGAAATGACAAGTAGTCATCCGTGTCAATTTAAAGTCAAACTAATAACTAATACACATGTCTCTTGTGCAGATTACATGGCAAATCTTACATGGAGCAAGCTCTATAACGCCAGAGGTTATTTAAACCCTGATGTGCCTGAAGCCGAAGGACTTAGGGATATGATAAGATTCTTATCTACCACAAGGGTAGCATATGCCATGACTATGAGACCTGTTGGACCAAAAGAACCAATGAGCCAAGATCAGAAAACCTCTAAGTCCCACATGATATCACAACAACTGCTGAAGGCTTCATCAGCAGTTCGACAAGTGCTGAAGACTTCAACAGCTGAAGATCAAGTACTGAAGACTTCAACAGCTGAAGACTAAAGTGCTGAAGCTCAACAGCTGAAGAACACAAGTGCTGAAGCTGAAGACCAAAGTACTGAAGGTCAACAGCTGAAGAATACAAGTGCTGAAGCTGAAGACCAAAGTACTGAAGTTCAACAGCTGAAGAGTCCACAAGTGCTGAAGATCAACAACTGATGTACAAAGTCTGAAGACAAAGACTGAAGACATCAGCTGATGACATCTACTGAAGTCATCAGCTGATGAAACGTCTGAAGTTCAAGTCTGAAGACCAAGTGCTGAAGTTTCAGTAGTTTGTCACAACAGCTGAAGAGTACTTCTTCAGTAGTTGTGTTTATCAGTAGTTTTATGTTTTTACTTTCAGTAGTTTTGTAAAACGACTGAAGAGCTTGTTCTCCAGTCGTTGTAGTTTCAGTAGTTTCTTATCAGTAGTTTTGTAATAAGTAAACACTTAGCTTCTTGTAAGAAGATGTCAACTGCTTGACATCTTCAGTAGTTTTAGTGTTTTAGTAGTTTGTTAAATAACGGTTAGATGTCACTATCAAGTGACATCAGCCTACGTCATGTTTCCTTATATAAGGAAGAATGACCTAAATTGTAATTTTGCGAAAGCCATGCCAAAGCGTGTGATTGAATGAAATATTCCTTTTTGCAGAAATTTCTCTCTCTATAACTAATTCTGTTCATTGCTATATGTTTGGTATTCTTGCTCGAATTGTTCTAGTTGGTACTCTATTCCGTTGTTGAAATCATTCGAATCGATCAAACTAGATGCTGAGATCCTATCAAGACCCATAATCTATGAGAATCTCATCAGGTCGTTCTGCGACTCAGCTGAGGTAGTTGAAGGTGATGGTGTGAGAACATTAACTGGGAGAATCAATAATGAGCTCACTTTGAGGATCACTGAAGATTGTGTTAGAAGATGTCTTCAATTTAGTGATAATGCTAATGATCCTCTGGAACTAGATGATGAAGAAATAACCATATTTTTCGCAAAAATTGGTTATGAAGGAGGTTATGAAGCAAAACAAATAGTTAAAGGATTAGTGGATCTGCCTTGGAGATTCCTAATTCATATGATCCAACACTGTCTGTCAAAGAGAAAAACAGGATGGAATGACATTCCAGTCCTCACATCTTCTACAATTTGTGCTCTCTGCACCAATAGACCGTTTAATATGTCTGCATATGTGTTCAATGGTCTGATTTCGAACATCCAAGAAGGAATAAGATACAAGTTTCTGATGTATCCAAGATTCATTCAATGTCTAATCAATGATACATTCCATGACACTGTTAATGAAGGACCTGTGCTTGACATCCCTCACTATGATGCAAGATCCTATAAATACATCAAGAAGAAGGACCCAAGGAACTTTTACAGTGGTACCCACTCACCTCTTCTTCCTTGGATGATTCAGCAATTAAATCAAGCAGGTCAAGCTCAACCATCACCACAACCAACTCCATAACCATCTCCACAAACATCACCACAACCTTCACCACAACCACAACCACAACAATCACCATAACCAACACCACAAACAACCCCTCAACCTTCACCAATATCACCTCATCATCAATATCCATTATCACCACCACATCAATCACCTATGTCACCTTACCAACCTTTACCATCATCCCATGATCACCCTGCTGAAATTGAAGGATCAACAAGTGCATCTAAATCATCCAAATCATCTTCTGATGAGGAGGATCATCATGATCAAATCCCTGCAATGAAAGCACCTTCTGAGGCTGCTCCTTGAGAGAGCTATGCTGAATCTAACATCAACAGGCCTGATGAAAAGGATGAACTAATATCTGAGCTCTTATAGAAAGTGGAAAGGATGGAAAGGACTTTAAATAGGAGATTTGGAATCATAATTGATAGAATTTTAGAGCTAGATGAGAAAGAAAATGAATTGAAAGAACTAAAAGAAAATATGAAGCTGAAAGAAAAGAAAAAGACAAAGAGATAGAGTACTTAAAAGCTGCACTAAACCATTCCAGAGAAGAAATCAGTGGTCATGTGGACACTCTTGCTAGTCAGACTATAGCAATGGTGGAACAAGAGAATATCATTGAGGAACAAGCAGAAATAATTTCTAGTCTTGAAAAAGAGCTTCAAAGACAAAAAAAAAGAATCTCTGAACTAGAACTGATAATTAAAAGTCAAGAAGTAAATTGGATGATGAAAAGAAAGATGAAGAACAAGAAAAGGTAGATGTGGATGATAACAAGTATGTTTCTAAAAATGAAGAAAAAGAAGGTGATGCAAGTCAAACAAATTTTAAAGATCAAAGTCTAGAAATGGTGGTATACTCTGGAAACACAGATGACTCTCACTATGAGAAAGCTGAATTTGTTGAACTCATCAGTGCATTAGACAGTTTTTCATCTGAAAAATTCAGCATAGATAATGACTTTTGGGAATTTGTAAACAATCAAAGACTGATACAAAGCCTATTGTATTCATTCCTTTGGAGACAAAGTTGACTATGCAAATTGTCCTACTATCTCTTTATCTAAAGAACAGAAAGAAAAAATAAAAGAAATGTATGAAAAAGAAAAGAAAGAAGAAAAAGAAACAGAAAAGAAAGAGGAGGAGAAAAGTGAACTTAATGATCAAGAGCCAAGCACACCTGAAAAGGTACTTGAAGTAGTAGAAAAGGCTGAAACTTCTAGCCCTCAACTTCAAACTTACTCACAAAAAAGGAAATATTTAGCTGAAAAGGCTAAGGGTAAGACCCCAATAGTTGAAAAAGAAACAGTTAAGAAACAAAAAGATGACCCTAGAAGCCTAGCAGCAATTGCTGAATTTCTGGAAGAGCATGAGCAGGCTGAAGCTCAATTAAAGAAATTAGCTGGTGCACTTGATTTAGAAGAAGGTGAGATTGCTAGTGGATATGATGCTGAAAAGGATGTTCATATGGACAGTCCTATGAAAACAGAACAGGCAGTGGAAGAAATGGTATCCAAAGCCCAAACTGATGACTTGATGATCAAAGCAATGTTTTTGATCAATCAAGGATATGAACCAGATGAAGTATTTGGAAATACATATGAAGGAATGATAGAAGAAGAAGAAGATAAAGTGAATAGGTTGCTTGATCCAAACATTGAAATAGAATATGAAAAAGCAATCACCAAGGATGCTCCAATGCATAAAGAATCCTCTATGAAGAAATCAACCGGGTATGAAAGACCATTGCCAAGAAAGGCTCCCCTACACAAGCTATCTTCAATGAAGAAATCATCCCCAACTCATGAACAATTATTTCCTGATCCTTATATTATGTTTGATAAGGAAATGAAGGACTATCTCTCAAGTAAGGGGTTCACACGAAGAAGGATTGGAAACATGAAGACCAACTCATTAAAGGCTGCAACTCTTCAATTGATTAATGAGAAGAAAGAAAACCTTAAGAAGCTAGAAGAAGAATTATCAATCACTAAGTCAAGAAATAGAGTATTAGATGAAGATATGATGCTGAACCAGAAAGACCAAGAACTACTTGCTCCTGTACTACACAAGTACCCTAAATGGTTTGCAGAACCATCTCAGTTGAAACTGCAAGAAGGATTGACCACTGTAGAACAGATCAGAGGGGTGTCTACTCCCAAGGGTAAAGTTGATCAAAAGATAATAGGTTGGAAGTATGACAATACGTGGAATATGTTCATGGTGAAAAGGATCTCAGGGCTAGTACAATTCTTTACAGAGTACTAAGCTCTTGTAAATGCCGTGGAGATTCATGATTTGAAAGAACTAGCTCAACTTGAACTGATCAATCATGTAGCTATGTTTAGGGATATGAATTTGAGAACATACTTAAGATGTTCAGAAGAACAAACAACTTTAATTCATTAAAGACAATATGCATGAGAAAATATAAAACATTTGTCAATCCCCTTGAGAAGAAGAAAAAGATGCAAGCAGAAGAAATTGTATTCCTTGAGCTGATGGTGAAGCCTACAGAATCATTAAAAAGGAAAATGGTGTCTGGTACTCATTCCTCCACATCCATCTCAAATGTGTACTATGATGAGAAAACTTATGAGATGGTAATTGAAAGGAAGTGGGGAGGAAAGGAGGGAGCTGAAATCAGATTATTCAGTGGATATGAGGTTAGATTGCTTGATGACTCATATATCCATTATATATACACCAGACATTTCAGGGAATTGAATAATAAACTGGGAGAGTTGGATATGCACTTATTTCTAAAGTGCATCAAGCTGCTAAAGATGGCATATGATCTGATAAGAGATAAAAGAGAGAAAAGAAAGAAGAAGAAGACACCATTGCATCTTGGCAACATTGTAAAACTTGAGGTTGATGTGGGGAGAGCTTACTGATACATAGCGATGGACTTTCTACAATTTCTATATCGGAGCCTATTTCACTAAAGAAGCTGCCAATGGAAGCCATCTACAACATGAACAAGATGAAGATTCATGTGCTAAGCAGAGAAAGAATGTCAGAAGCAACAGTTTCATGAATATGATCAAAGCTATACTGGATCCTACTAAAGCTGCATTCTGACGGGTTTACTAGAACACAAAATGCAAGTTTAACCACTTAAACTTTCAGAAAACGCCGCGGATATGTAGCTTTTAATACCGAATTTAAAGCTGAAAATTTCATGTTCTTAGTGAAGTTTTAAGATGAAAACAACCCAAATCAGAAGGATCATTATATGTGAATGATCAAGCTATGAACATATGCTAAACTACACATAAAATTACAGCTACATAGAGTTGTGATTACTACCTTTCTTCAGCAAAAATGACTAAGGAAAGGTTGAATGATGCTCCAAAACGACCAAGACTTCAACCAAGAAATCCTCATGTGCTTATACCCCAAGCCTTGAAGCAAAAACCCTTCTTGTTAGGGAGAAATAACACCAAGAACAAAACTGAAAACTCCTCTTGTTTCTGCTGGAATTGCCGTGAATAGGAGAGAGGAGAAGAAGGAGTGTCTTGTTCAAATTGCATGTATGGAATTAATGAATCAATTGAGTGTAAGGCTAGTGATATTTGTGTGTTTTCAAGACATAGTGTGGTCCAATCAAAAATTACAAGGGGGCGGCCAAAAGAGAGGATTTGAAAGAGTTTCCCCCTTTAATTTTTGTAACACATAACACATTGTCACTAGTCATATGTCACACAATAAAAGGTCACTTTCTAGACACAATTTATAAGTGTGACATATGTGCTCTTTAATTAAACAATTTAATTAAAGTACACTCATGTGTTATTAGTGTTATTTAAACCCCTTTTAAATGACAAGAATAACAATAAACACATCAACAAATTATCCTTATAATTTGTTCCATCTCATATGCAATTTATTTAGAAAACCCATTTTCTAAATTGGTGTAAATATTTAATTGCATGATCATATCATCAATTAAATATAAATTGGTGTTTGCTAAGCTTGTTATTGGGTATAACCCGACTTGGATGATAATGTATTAACCACATCCATATTCTAAGTGTCTTTGGCACACAGAATCCTTCACATTCATCATACCCCAAGAAGACCCAGCAGAATCTTCATAACATCAATCACCTCCCAAACATTGAGGAAAACTTGGCTGTATAATCCTTAGGGGGAGTATTGTTGGACCCTTAAAAGGATCATACATGCCAACTCAATGGGTGATTTGATGATTGTTCTGCTGAAATCCCTTAAGTCCAAGAAGAAATGTAGATGAAGAATCTGCTAAGAAGAATAAAGTATTGTCTCCCGCATTTGTCAAATGCACAAGGCATAAAACAAATACGAACAAGTATTTGTTCTTCCACATTGACAAATGCGGAAGACCAAGAATGGATGCGAACAAGTACTTACTCTTCCGTATTGACTAATGCAGGAGAAAAAGTAAATACGGACAAGACTTTGCTCATCCGCATTGACAAATGCGGATGACCGAACAAATGCGCACAAGTATTTGTTCATCCGCATTAACCAATGCGGATGACCAACATACTAATGTGGCTGATCAAGTGAAGAAATGTTGATCAAGTTAACTCATCCGCATTTGTCAATACGGATGAACAAGTAAGATGCAGATGAAGACTTAGACTAGTTCTGATGTAATAGGTCAGTGGTAGTTTAGTTATTTTGTAAAATGCATTTGTCTGCCTATAAATAGAATAGATACTTCATACATGAGGTGACGGCTGATAGATAGAGAATTTTGTAGTAATTATTCTCTGTAATTTATCAACTTTCATATATCAATACAAAAGCATTCATGAGTATTTTTCTTGCATTAAATGTTCTTTGATTGTTTGTTTCCACTACTCAATCATTGACTTGGTTACCATATTCGATTCACAGTAAGAATATCACTCTTACTCAACCCCAGTCAATTTTTATTTTCATGATTCTACTCCCCCTAAATTTGTGATTAATGATGAATGAAAGACACATGTCTGTCCCAATAGAAAGAAATTAACCTAAACAAAAATTAAAACGATACTATTTACAAGCATATATACATGTAGGATGGGATCATAATATAATACTAAGCCTCTTCCCGATGAGTTATTTTGTTGAATTGATACTTGATCTTGGTTTTGATTGCAAGTATGTTGTCCACTTAAATCCATACAAGAGTTATTGTATCAACTATGCATGTTGTTTATCATGTTTTCATGTTTATTAGTTAGTAACTGTTATGGGCTTCACATTCAATTCACGTAAAGTTTGTTCTCCCTTTGTGAGTCAAATCATCACTTTTTCACACTCAAAAACTATGTACTTTAAGTTATAAGTTCTATCTTGAGATGCATTTGACATCTCATTAATGCATTGATATAAAAGCTCTAGATTAATATACAGTTGATCACATAGGATTCTTTTGAGAGCTTAGATATGATTATCATCAAGTCACCAGAGGTGCCTTTAACCCAGGTCTTTGTTTACACAAAACAGAGGGATGATGAGGATCATGTGTTCGATCTTGTATGCCCAAGACACATACAAGATTGATGTGGTTAGTACGTTATGATCCAAGTCGGGTCATACCCAATAACAAGCCAAACAAACATCAATAAATATATATTTGTTGACAAGATCATACAAATACATATTGACACCAATTTAGAAAATGGGTTTTCTAAAACAATGCTTTTGTGATAGAACAACATTATATGGATAATTTGTTCATGAGAAATATTTGTTTCATTATTTAAGTTGGTTAAATAATAACAAATAAAAGTGTGTTAATGTTATAAATTAAAATAGGTTTTTATTTTATAAACTAAGGGTTTAAAAGAGTGCAATTTAGTAAAAGTTTCAAAATGGGGGGAACCCATTTTGAATCAATTTTCGGCCGCCCCATGTGGGGGTTTGAGGAGTCTTTACTCTTGAGTTCTACAAGACTTAATCCATTCTTGAACTCTTCAATCAACACACATACTCTATCTTACACACACAAGCTAAGAACTCTCTCCAAACAAAGCTGAAATTTTCGAATTCAAGGCACAAACAAGCTGAAAATTTCGAATTTTGAAGGTGCATAGGTAGAGAGTTTTGGTCTTGTGCTCCCTAACTAGCTAGGTGTTTGGAAGAGCTTGTGGGTATACAAACTTGAGGCTCTCTCTCTTGGAGGCTGGACATTCAAGAACATCATCATCTTCATCTCATCCATCTACAACATCTTGTGCTTGAAAGGTTGTTTCTATGAACACCCTATGGTTGTTATTTTGGTTTTGATAGCATTCTATTTCACATATATATATGATACATGTTCTTGGGTTTTGTTTATGGTTTAAAATGGTACAAATTTCAGATTGTTAACCTCACTTTAAACCCTAATATCTGCTCTGTTTTTATAGTTTAAATGGTTAAACTAGCTTTGATTAACTTGTTACAAAACTCAACAATGGCATCTAGAGCCGGTTATGTGGGATATGTGCTTCAAAAGTTCTTGAAAAGCTAGTTTTCATGGACTTTTTCAACCCATTAGGGGCTGTTTTGTTGTGGATGATTTAGTCCCTTATGTTTCAAGGTTTTATCTTACATGCTTTAGTATAAACCTTGAAAGATTAACTTCAAATGGTTGATTGTGTTATTTGGAAAATACCCTAAAGTTTTGGTTCATGTTGACCAGAACTTTAAGGTTATAAAAAGGGGTTCATTGTTGTTCTTGGATGTTGAATACGTTTCATATTTTGGTGCATAACATAGCCTTGACCTTATGTGTTTTGGATTTGGTTGATTATGGTTTTGTCATGTTGTTTTTGATCCTTGAAAGGGTTGTAATATTTGTGTTTGTATTTTCGGTTGAAATTTATTTATTAATTTGGTTATGTAATAAATAAATTAGGCGCATTTCTTTTATTAGAAAATTGTATTAGGATATCATTTTGTAAAAGAAGATGCACAAGATGAAGACCCAAAGAAGGACACAAAAGACATGGACACTTGACGCATTTGGATGTGTATTCAAGTGGGAGTTCATGGACACATTTTAATGTGTCATTTTAACCCTTAGGAAAGACCTTATGAAAACACTTGTGATGGCAAACAAGTGTGATCTACTTAGTGGCTATGGTTATGCACTTATGTTTGTATAATTATGCTTGTTTGGTTGTTTGTTGTATGATTGTTGGTTGATATTTGGATATGTATAACAAACTCATTAACAAACTTAACAAGCTGAAAATTGATGATTCTTTATCATTAAGTGGTTAATAAAAGGTTATTAATAGGATTAATGATTTTAATAAAAAGGGGTTTTGTTAAAAAGGGAACCATAGGGTATCTTGTATTGAAAGCATGCAAATATAAGGTACATAGAGTTTTCTAAACTATGATTATGAAAACATAATTTCTTTTATAAATAAATTTAACACCATCCTTTTGCATAACACTTGAGTCACTTGGAAAGTCTTAATGGGATAAAGATCACCTAACCATTTTATGGGAACATGTGATTTGAGGGGGGATACCATATTTATTGGATAAAGATCACCTAACAACTTATGTTGGAAAACTCACATGTGTGTGCAAGTAGGGTAACTTGATTTGCAAACCATGTTAAATGGATCACCTACAATATGGTTTACAAAGGTATTGATGGGATAAACATGCCGACTATACATATGATGTTTTAAAGTCGATCTCATACTCTAGAAGTTGCAAAGGGTTGCAATTGTCAAAACGTTGACTACCTTGTTAAATTTAAATAATGGGATAAAGGTCACCTAGCCACTATTTAAATGTAACGTTGGATTCTAGAATTTTAAAATTGTGTAAGACACTTCAAACTGGATTTAATTATTAAAATATGACAATATCAAAAATACTAACATTGAACTTTCTTAAATTTGTAGATGGCCACCAACAACAATGAAAATAATGAAATCTCATCCGCTCACTCACTATCACTAAGGACCATTCTCTAAAAGGAACGTCTAAACCATAATAACTTTATTGATTGGTTTCAAAACTTGAGAATTGTTCTCAAGCAAGAGAAATGATCGTATATTTTAGACGATCCGATTCCCGATCAACCTAATGAGGAGGATGAGGAGGCCTACAATAATTGGGTGAAATACACTAAGGACTCGATCCAAGTGTCTTGCCTCATGTTGGCAAGTATGACTCCGGATCTCCAAAAGGAGTATGAACATCATGGAACATACGATATGATAACCTAGTTGAAGGAAACGTTCGAACAACAAGCATGGGTAGAGTGCTTCGAAACGGTTCGAGCACTCCATGCGTGTCGTATGGATGACACCCAATCTGTTTCATCTTATGTACTTAAGATGAAAAGCCACATCGACCACCTCGAAAGGCTAAATTGTCCCGTCTCGAAAGAGTTGGCTACGAAGTTGATCCTCAACTCTTTGTCAAAAAGGTTTGACAAGTTTGTCATGAATTATAACATGAACGGGTGAGACAAGAACATAAGTGAGCTTCACTCTATGCTCAAAACTGCCGAGGCAGCCATGGGTAAAAGGGTTTTACCTGTTTCACCATCAATGAAGGTGGGAACAAGAAGAGGCCTCACCCTGCACCCAAGGCAAATGTTGCCAAGGGTAAGGGGCACGTTAGGGGAAAGGGAAAGGGAGTGGTAAGAGTGCCACCACCAAAACCAGCGGAGAAGAAGCAAAAGGTTGCTTTGAATGACCCATGCTTTAAGTGTGGGGAGATTGGACATTGGGCAAGAAATTGCCCCGTCCATCTCAAAGAGTTGCAAGCTAAGAGGGATGTCGGGCAAAACTCAGGTACAATTTTCATGATTCATATTGATCTAAATTTAATATTTTCTAACACATGGGTATTGGATACCAGATGTGGAACTCACATTTGCAACTTATTACAGGGGTTCAAAAGAAGTAAGGACTTCAAGAAAGGGGATGTTAGCCTCTATATGGAGAATGGGGCATAAGTTCAAGTTGAAGGCTGGGGGGACTACATCTTGAAGATTCCAAATGGTTTGGAAGCAATTTTGAACAATATTTCGTATGCTCCTAGTTTGACTAGGAACATTATTTTGTTGCCCAATTAAGACAATATGGTTATGTTTTGACATTTATTGTTTTGAAATTCATGTTTCTTTAAATGGCATATTTTATTTTAAAGCTATTCCTATTAATGGTATTTATGAATTGGTTCATGAAAACACATTATATGATAGCTCATTGTACCAAACCACCACTAAGAAACACAAATTGGATTTGAGTGATACCTATCTTTGGCATTGCCATCTTGGTCATATAAACAAGAAGCGCATACAAACACTTCAAAAGAATGGTCTTTTAAAAGCAAGTGAATATGATTCATTTGATATATGTGAATCTTGTTTACAAGGAAAAATGACTAAGGCACCTTTTAGTGGAAAATCCGAAAGGGCAAAAGATTTATAAGGCATCCTACATTTGGATGTATGTGGTCGATATGGTTACCTTTACCGACTAGGTACCATGAAAGATACTTCATTACCTTTACCGACAACTATAGTCGATATGGTTATGTGTACTTGTTAAGACACAAAGATGAAGCTTTTGAAATGTTCAAAATCTTCAAAAATGAAGTAGAAAATCAACTCAACAAGAAAATAAAAATTCTCAACACCGATAGAGGACGTGAATACTTAATTTATGCTTTCAGAGATCATCTTAGAAGTTGTGGTATTGTCTCACAACTATCTCCACCTAGAACACCACAACACAATGGTGTGTCTGAGAGGAGAAATCAAACTCTATTGGATATGGTTCGATCTATGATGGCTAGAAGCTCATTGCCACTATCATTTTGGGGTTTCGCTTTGCTCTCTATGGCCCCTATCTTCAATATGGCCCCAACCAAGAAAGTGGAAATGAAACCTTTTGAAATATGGCATGGAAGGGTTCCATCACTATCATATTTAAAGGTATGGGGTTGTGAGGATTATGTTAAGACTCCCACCTCAAACAAGTTAGAAATTCGTTCCACTAAATGTATCTTCATTAGATATCCTAGAGATTCTATGGGATATTATTTCTATGATCCATTGGAACAAAAGGAGTTGTTGCCAAGAAGGCTGAGTTCTTAGAAGCTAAGTTCCTTACGGAAGGAACTAGCACTGGAACTGTGGATCTTGAGGAGGATCAAGAACCATAAACCAATACACGTTTGGTTGAAACTAGAACTCAACATGAGGATGTTGAGAATGATCAAGTGGTTGATCAATATACACAAAACTTTCACAGATCTGGTAGAATTAGTAATCCACCTAAAAGATATGGATTTTTCGTAGATGGATGCTATGTGGTAGATTCCGATGAACCAACCACCTATCGTGATGCAATGTCCAATTTGGATTTTGACAAATGGCTTGAAGCCATGAACATTGAGATGCAACCCATGTATGACAACCAAGTATGGGACTTGGTTAAACCACCTCTTAACTCTAAGATAGTTGGAAGTAAGTGGGTTTTCAAGAAGAAAACTGATATGCATGGAAACTTGGATACTTATAAAGCTAGACTTGTACCAAAAGGTTTCACTCAAACTCAAGGGGTTGATTATGATGAGACTTTCTCACCGGTTGCAATGCTAAAGTCTATTAGGGTATTATTTGCCATAGCTACTCATTATGATTATGAGATTTCACTAATGGATGTCAAAACTGCTTTTCTAAATGGATATCTTGAGGAAGATGTCTATATGGTTCAGTTTGAAGGTTTTGTCGATCAAAAACATCCTAACAAAGTATGCAAGTTAAAGAAATCAATCTATGGATTGAAGTAAGTATCAATAAGTTGGAATCACCATATTGATGAGGAAATAATCAAATTTGGGTTCATCAAAAACGCTGATGAAGCATGTGTATCTAAGAAAGCTAGTGGGAGCATAAGCACTTTCCTAGTATTGTATGTCGTTGACATTTTACTATTTGGAAATGACATTCCAACCTTGGAGGGTGTAAAAGCCTGGCTTGGAAGTTGTTTCTCCATTAAAGATCTTGGTGAAGCTGCCTATATTTTAGGAATAAAGATCTATAGGGATAGATCAAGGTGGTTGATAGGTTTAAATCAAAGTGCATACATTAACAAGATCTTGAAAAGGTTCAAGATGGAAAACTCTAAGAAAGGTACCGTGCCTATTCAAAGAGGAATGATATTGAGTAAGACTCAATGTCCAAGCTCAAAGGATAGCAAGACAAAATGAAGGGAATCCCTGTAGATACATGTGTACCTAGTTTAGGAGCTTAATGTAAAATGTCTTTCATGTCTTACATATATGTAATTGAATGGGTATGAATGAAATACAATGTGTGGTTGATGCATATAATGTTTAATATTTCATTGTTTATTGTGTGATAACGCATATTGAACTAACTATATAGGTTTGTGGTTGTTTACATAATTCTTAGTCAATAATGATTGAGAAACATGTTCAAACTTAATTGTGTGAAGTTCTCATGCGAATGGACTATGTTAATGGACCATACACATGAATACTTCATGTTAATGGACCAGTAGCACGACTGAACTAGGAGACTGGATTAGTCGCACGATTGAGACATAAGATTGACTCAGTCGCACGATTGGACCTTCAGTCGTGCGGAAGGATCAATCGCATGCTTCAATCGCACGACTAAACCATTCTAATAGTTCAATCGCACGAATGGAAAACCCTAACCTACAAATACCACCTAATTCGTGGAAAAACAGAATAATTCGAATACCTATGCACATAATCATACCCTAGCCATCCAGAGACTCAAAAAGACTTGTTCGGAGTTCATAGATCATAGTTGATCATGTTCTAATCATTCACAACGTTTCATTAATCGTTAGAGTGATCATAACTGTGTTCTCCCTGATTAGATCGCCAATCAAATAGGATTCCACACTATTTGAATTGTTATACACCCAGAATCAATTAGTACTCCATACCTAAACAGTCCTAAAGAGTGGTATCAGATATTTGGCTCTTGATTTTGCGTGTGATTCAATCGTTTTCGGTGTAAATCTCACGTTTTTTGCAGTAAAAAACACCATCTTTTTGGTAAAACAGTGTTTTTCAGTGTCTCCAGGTCTAAAAGTTCACGTTTTCCGACTTAAGGAAAATTAGGGTTTGTGAAAAATCGTATTTTTGTGTCAAAGTGCAAAAACCTTCGAATTTTCAAATCCAGCCTCAGTCGCACGATTGGTTCAATCGCACAACTGAACTCAATCGCACCTCCCATAGGCACGATTGAACTCAGTCGCCCATCCATTCGTACGACTGAACACTCCATTCGCATTGTTCAACCGCACCTGCTCAATCGCACGACTGACTCATCCGCATTGATTCAATCGCGCGATGTCTCATCCGCATTAGTCCATCCGCACGATTGACCCAATCGCATCTCTCCATTCGGACCAGTTAAATAGTTTTGTTCTAACTCTTGAAGTATATAGAAATGGAAGTACAGTACTTGGCGTTTACTACAGGTAGGGACTCGCATATCTAGAACCTGTTGCTTTTGGAAAACGAGATTGGGAATCACAATGAGCATCCTAAGCTTATCACGTTAAACGATTACCCACAATGGAAGCAAAGGTTTGAAATTTATCTAAATGGTGTTGATCCCAATCTGTGAGAATCAATCGAGACTGGTTATAGCATGTCGGTTGGTGCTGATGGCATCAAACTTACTCTAGGTGGCATGACTGATAGCCAGAAGGTGAAGTACAATGTTGAGAAAAAGGTCTATGTTCTGTTGACTCAGTCGATACCTAAGGATATATTCCACCAATTTTCTGAGAATAAGCAGGCAAAGAAATTTTGGGAGGCTCTGGAAAAATTATACGACGAGAATGCATCGCTAAAAGCCCTAAAGGTGAAAGCTTTGAAGAAGGAGTTCGATAACTTCTCATCGATGGGCAAGGAGAGCTTGGATGATGTCATCGACTGATTCTACCATTTAATGAGTGAGTTGCACACTCATGGGGTTACAACGTCAATGGAAGATAAGGTCTCAAGCTTTGTTGATGGACTACTAGAGAAGTGGGACTCGTTTGTGTCTAATTTGAGACATAACAATTTACTGGCCAAATTAGACATAAACGACTTCATCCTGAAACTAAGGGAGGAGGAACTAAGGATGAAGTACATGTCTCAGAAAGGATCTTATGAGCAAAACCCATCTCTGTATAATTCAAACTCCACCTCAAAAAGCTCAGGAGCACCACTACAAACTGCTTTTGCGTCAAGTTCAGCAGCTCCTCTACAAGCCTCTACTTCAGGAACTAAAACGTCTGGGTCATCTAGCACCCAATATATAGTACCTGAATCACATGCGACGAAGTTGAACACCGAGAATCTCAGGAATATCATTATGGAGGTTGCAAAGGAGCATATGGACCTCTTAGTTGCAGTTTTTCATTCTTATGATAGACTAGTTGTAGGAAAGATCAGAAATTGCCATTTGGCTGATGAGGATTACGAGCAGGTGGACGAGAATGAATTGGCAAGAATGGATATTATGTGGGCATTGGTGATTGCTGTCTGTAGAGCCAAGACGTTTGTAAAGAAGACTGGACAGAACTTGATAGCCACTAAGGATACTACTTTTGGTTTTGATAAAACCAAAGTTACCTGTTTCAACTGTGGAGAAAAGTGTCACTTCAAACGTGAATGTGTGAAGCCCAAGAAGACAGGCAACGGTAATCCTTTCTCATCATTCAACCGTAAAGACAAATCCACAAGTGAAGCTGCATCATCAAGCAAAGATCCTAAATCTCTGACTGCACAAGATGACGAAGGTCAAGATTGGACCATTCGTTTTGTTTCCCCGGGTGAGTCCAACTTTGCAAATGTTGAGGTTTTGGATGATGACACTGCAAGTGAAGGTGATATAGCAGTTCAACTAGTAATGTCAGATCATGAAGGTACTGCTACTGTGGTCACTCACCTGAATGAAGATGGTCCAAGGAAAACATGTTCAAAATCACCAGCACCCGAACAGTCAAGCTCTACGATGATGGCTGATTCAACCGAATCTTCTCAGGTAAGTACCACAGACCAACTTTTTGAAAATTATGCTTGTACCGAATGTAATAAATTTAGAGATAGCATAGATTCAAAATTTGCTAGGTTATTAGATCACAATGATAGCTTAGTAAATGACTTGCAACTGTGCACAGAGGATAACCAAATTTTAAAAGAAAATGAGCACAGTTACAAAGAAACAATAGAGCTTTTAAATAAACAACTAAAGGAAACCGAGGTTGTTTCTTTTAACCAAGAAAATTACATGAAGTTCTATCTAAACTCTGTAGATACATATGTACCTAGTTTATGAGCTTAATGTAAAATTCTTTCATGTTTTACATATATGTAAATGGATGGTTGAATGAAATACAATGTGTGGTTTGTGCTTATAATGTTTAATATTTCATTGGTTATTGTGTATTAATGCTTATTGAACTAACTATATAGGTTTGTGGTTGTTTGAATAGATCAAAGTCTAATAATGATTGTGAAACATATTCAAACTTAATCATATGAAGCTCTCATGCGACTGCCCCAGGCTAATGGACCATACGCATGAACAACTTCATGCCAATGAACTAGTCGCACGACTGTACCAGGAGACTGGATCCGCCACATGATTGTAACATGAGATTGACTCAGTCGCACGACTGAACACTCAGTCATGCGAATGGATCAACCGCATGACTCAATCGCACGACTGAACCATGCTAATGGTTCAGTCTCCCGAATGAGAAACCCTAACCTATAAATACCACTTAAATCGTGGAAAAACAAAACACTTCGAAAACCTACGCACTAAATCATACCCTAGCCGTCCAGAGACATCTAAGAACCCGTTCCAAGTTCATAGATCGTACCAGATCGATTACCAATCATTCTTAATGTTTAGATTCAATCCATAATTATTTCTACGTGCATTCTTACTGATTGGATCGCCAATCAAATAGGATTCCGCACTATTTGATTCGGTATACACATATATCAGTTAGTATTTTGTTCAATACACGATCCTAACAAGTGGTATCAGAGCCTTGGATCTTGATTTACGTGTGATTCAATCGTTTTTGATGATAAAATTGTGTTTTTTCACTAAAAACACAATCTTTTTGTGTAAAACGGTGTCTTAGACATTTCCAGTTCATAAAGTTAAATTTTTTCCGGCAAACGGCGATTAGGGTTCTTGAAAAATTCGTGTTTTTGCGTCAAAATACCGTAAACCTACGAATTTTCAAGTTTCAGCAGCTTCAGTCGCACGATTGACTCAACCGCATGACTGAATTCATACGCATCCCTCATACGCACGATTGGACACATTTGTACACCCATACATATGACTGAACTGTCTAATCGCATTTTTCATTCGCACCTGTACATTCGCCCGATTGATTCATCCGCATTGGTTCATTCACCCGTCTGAGCCATCCGCATTGTTCAATCGCCCGAATAGCCCAATTGCACACCTTCATTCGCAAAATTAAAACACTTTGTTCAAAAGCTTAAATTTAAGAGTAATGGAGGACTAGTATTGAACGTTCACCACAGGGAGAGATTCGAGGATCTAGAATCTATTGCTTCTTGAAAATGAAGTGGGGAATCACAACAAACCCCCTAAGCTAATTATGTTAGATGATTACCCGCAGTGGAAGCAAAGATTTGAGATTTACTTGAATGGTGTAGATCCCAATTTGTGGGAGTCGATAGAGACGGGGTACAGCATGCCTGTAGGTGCAGATGAAGTGAAACTTACATTAGAAGGCATGATTGATGGACAAAAGGTTAAGTACAATGCTGAGAAGAAAGTCTATGCTTTGCTTACTCAGTCAATTCCAAAGGACATATTCCATCAATTTTCTGAGAACAAGCAAGCTAAAAAGCAATGGGATGCATTGGAAAAGTGGTATGAGGGACATGCATCATTGAAAGCTCTGAAGGCTAATACGTTGAACAAGGAGTTTGACAACTCTCGTCAATAGGAAAGGAGAGCTTAGACGATGTTGTTGATCGTTTCTACCATCTGATGAGTGAGCTGGACACTCATCGAGTTACTTCATCTATGGAAGACATAGTTTCAAACTTTGCAGATGGTTTGCCCGAGAAGTGGAGCTCGTTTGTCTCCAACCTCAGACAGAATTATATGTTAGCGATGTTAGACATAAATGACTTCATTTGGAAGCTGAGAGAGGAGGAATTGAGGATGAAGTACAGGGCACAAAAGTCTACTTATGATCAAAATCCAGCTCTGTACAACTCAACTCCTCAAGCCAAAACGTTTGGAGCTCCACAACAAATAGCTTTTGTGTCGAGTTCAGCTGGTCCATCCCAAGTCTCTTCTTCAGGATCTGAAACCTCGGGGTCGTCTGCTACCCAATACATAGCACCCGAAGCAAATGCTACAAAACTGAAGACCGAGAATCTGGAGAATGTGACTGTTGAGGTAGCAAAGGAGCACATGGACCTCTTAGCCACGGTAGTCCACTCCTATGATGGGCTAGTTGTTGGGAAAATTGAGAACTACCATCTGGCAGATGAGGACTACGAGCAGGTAGAAGAAACAGAGCTGGAACGGAGGGATATAATGTGGGCCTTAGCAAGTGTTTTCCGGAGAGCTAAGAAGTTTGTCAAGAAGACCAGATAGAATCTGATTGCCACTGAGGACACAACCTTTGGCTTTGACAAGTCAAAAGTTACCTGTCTCAATTGTGGGGAAAAGGGGCACTTCAAACGTGAATGCGTGAAGCCCAACAAGACGGGAAATGGGAATCCATTCTCATCTTCCTCTCGTCAAGAGAGGCCCACTAACAGCCCTACTTCGTCGAGCAAGGATCCTAAAGCCCTGTGTTAGATCAAGAAGAAGGCTGGTGAAATCAAAAACAAATCACTTAGATAATTTTGGTGCTACATGCAAAGGCTTCCAAAGCTTAGCACGGAACTTCCAAAGACAGAACTCTACTTCCAAAGTCAAGAGCATGCTTCTGAAGGATAAGTCTTAGAAGAGCAATCAGAAGACTACTTCCGAAGCATGAAAAAAAGAAGAAGTTCCCAAGCCTTAGAAGAAGCAGCCTCGTCCGAAGTATAAGTGGCTTCGGAAGTACTTGTTCTTCCGAAGCCATTTAACCTTCGGAAGACACTGCTATGAACCAGTTGACATAAGTATGATCTCTAACACTCCATTGCAGACCTCTCATACTGCATGGTGTTTTCTTAAAGAGCCATGCAGTTGACCATACTTATTCCACTGTTTACCTTTTATGATAGTACATGTTACCAACTTTAGTTGGTGACAAAAGGTAAGTCAGGGACATGTCCTGACTACCAAATCTCAGATAAGACTTTATCCGAGATACCTTAAACTATAGTCTTGTAGTATAGGCTTTAGTTGTAGGATCCCAGCTAGTATCAAAGTATATCCGGCTGTAGGTAGTATTATATATAGGTTCTCATTGTAACTCATTAATATACTACTTGTAAGAGTCTTTGTAATATTTGAGTTGAGAAGCAATATATAAAAGTACCTTGAAAATTACTTCTTGTGTTCCTTATTACTTGCTATATTATGATCAACTCTTATTGACTCTATCTTTATTCGAGTGTTGTTCTAAGTGAGTTTGAGAGAAAAGCTAAGTGTTAAGTGACCTTAACCAGTCCTGTAATTGGTATCAGAGCTTCTCAGGCTCTTGATTGCATGATCTAACCATCCAGGTCAACTTGTTTTTTACTCCTCCCTACAACTCACTCACTCAAAATGGCCCTTAACAAGTCCAAGGTCGAGATAGGAACCATGACAAAGGCTCCCATCATTACTCCTGAAAATTTTAGGTCTTGGAGCAGGAGAATGGAAGGCTTCATCAGATACCAAGACAGCAAGATGTGGAACTCCATTGTTAATGGCCCGTATAAGCCAAAGGTTGCTTCACCTGGTGGAAATGGTGCCATGATAGAAAAGGCTGTGAGGATTATTTTGGTGAAGACAGAAAGAAGATGGACATTCACAGCAATGCTATGACCATTCTTATGACTGCAATACCAAACTCCATCAAGGTGGGGTTCGAGCATTGCAAGACTGCCAAAGAATTGTTTGACGCACTTGCTCAGATGTACTCAAGCTCCAACGACTCGAAGAAGGACTCACAGAAGCAGCAGTTTGAGAACTTCACTTACATTGCTGGAGAGACCCTGAGAACTTCTCTTCGGTCTGTGAAGATCACTCCAGAACTTAGAGATCTTACTAGAAAGTTCATGAGTGCTCTTCCAAATGAGTGGACATTCTATTGTGTCTCTGTCAAGAGGATAGAGAACTTGAACACTTTCACCATGACTGAACTTTATGGCATCCTCGATGGATATCGCCTAGAGATGGAGAGTAAGAAGGGCCAACAAACAAGCAGACCCATGAGTCTTCCTGCTAGCAACACTTTAATGGTTGATGAAGGCTCATTACCCCCACAACCTCAGCATTACCTGACCTACCAGTAGCCATCCTGCTCTTCTTGACCATACATCAGTTTCCCTGAGACTCCAAGGTCTCAACAGGCTTAACACAATTCCTTTCAGTAAAGTTATGCTTTTGTCTTAGGAAATGGACACTCCGGAGATTTTCAATACTGCTTTGATGATCTTGACTATTTTAGTCCAGACGATGTAGAGTACGTGGACATTGTCCAACAGATGGCTCTTTTAACTTATAGAGCGAAGAAGTTCTTTAAGAGAACTGGAAGGCAATTCCCTCAAAACCCACTACGAGTAAGTTTGGGTTTGACAAGACCAAGGCAAGTGTTACAACTGAACCAACTGGGTCACATTGCAAGGGAATGCAAGGCTCCCAAGACCAATCCGGGAACCCACAAGCCTCCACACATCCCTAAACATCAAAGCCCATTGAAAAGTCAACTGAAATAGCTGCAATAGCTCAAGAAGTTGACTGGAGCTTCATGATATAGGATGTGACTCCTGCTCAAGCTCTCATGGCCAGAAGATACTCAGGTATATGAACATCTCTGTACTCCAGCCTGTATAGCTAAAGTTAAACTTTATCAGGACTACAATATGGAAATCAGATCTGATATTGAGTCTCTAAATATTTTAAAATCTGATTTTAAAAGAGCTGAATCTGACTATCAAAAGAAAATTGAGGAGTTAGAGAAAACTATGTTTCTTTTAAAACATGAACACACTAACTACAAGACTCAAATCAAGGATCTAATATCCAAATTGTCTGAGGCTCAAGCCTAGCTTGTCACTGCTGAGGCTCAGGCCAGGAAGCATGCTATTTCTGAGCAGAACTTCCAAGCTATTCTTGCATCATCCTCCCATTCCAAACTCTGTTATCTCAACATGGGGGGTTGGGAACCAATGAAATTGCTCCACCACACTCCTATGAGTCTATTAGACAACCTAGATGTGGTACTGAGGAGCTAGAGGTTCCAACTGCTGACCCTTCCTCACTAGAGTTGAAGGATGAAACAACGATAGTGGACACCACAGGGAAAGAACAAGTAGATAAACATGTCTCCTCTTGTGAAGATCAAATCCTAACCACTAAGGCCAGAAGAAGCAGAGCTAAAGCTGCTACTAGAACTGCTAAGAAGGTGGCTGAGTCCTAGCTGAAGATTGACCCAAGGCAGAAAGGTGTTTTTATCTTAGCTAGATTCCAAGTGTTAGGATCAGAAGTTGAAGGGAAAATTTGTTGATGAAGAGAAGAAGCCTAAGAAACAGTAACCCTCACATTCCCAAAAGACTAACATTGCATGCATAATGTGTGGTCTGCAAAACCACATGGCAAAAGATTGTTACTACAATCCTGCAAGCACACATTGTTGGACCAAAAGAACCAATGAGCCAAGATCAGAAAACCTCTAAGTCCCACATGGTATCACAACAACTGTTGAAAGCCTCATCATCAGTTTGACAAGTGCTGAAGATCAACAACTGATGTACAAAGTCTGAAGACAAAGACTGAAGACATCAGCTTATGATATCTACTGAAGTCATCAGCTGATGAAACATCTGAAGGTCAAAGTCTGAAGATCAAGTACTGAAGCCTCAGTAGTTTGTCACAACTGCTGAAGAGTACTTCTTCAGTAGTTGTGATATCAGTAGTTTTATATTTCTAGTTTCAGTAGTTTTATGTTTCAGTAGTTTTGTAAAACGACTGAAGAGCTTGTTCTTCAGTCGTTGTAGTTTCAGTAGTTTCTAATCAGTAGTTTTATATTCTGTACTTAACACTCTGATATGTTCTCAGTAGTTGTGAACATTTCAGTAGTTTGTTAAGAGTTAGTTATTTTTGTATTAGATCTGCCAGTTGTCACTTTCCGTGATAACAACAGTGATTGTTGCACTCTATATAAGGAGTGACAACCTACTGTAATAAAAAATGAATGAATGATTTGATTAGAAATATTCTATATCTATAAACATTCCTTGAAATCAGAAATATATATATTCTCTCCCTATAACCGTATGTGCTCTTAATGCATACAAGTATCGATTGCTTGCTACAATTTGTCTAATTCTTGTTCGTATTCCGCTGCTTTGAACTCTAATACATCAAACTTGTGATCGCTGATCCTGTCAAATGGTATCAGAGCAGGTTAATTATTGATCGATCTAATAATTGATCATTGAAACTGCTATTCAAGATCTAAGTTTGATTGAATTAGCTTTTGTTTTTGCAAGAAACGGTTATAGAGATTGAATTTTCTGTATTTCTGGTCATTCATCCTGAGATCTTTTCTTGGTTTTCATTGAGTTTGTTGTGGTCTGTGTAAAACTTTTAAAAGCTTGAATTAAATTGTTTTTGAACTGAAAATGACCACTCCCTCCAATGATCCTCACAATACTGGTTCCTTAACAAGCCACCAATGCTGGTTAGGAATGAGTATAACATATGGCAAAGACGAATGCTCCATCACCTGTCTGTTAACAGCGCAGGTTGTTGGACATCAGTGGTACATGGTCCACACAAGCCTATGGTGAATAACCGGAAACCAATCAAATGGTTCCGAAGAGGAGGGAGCAATACTCAGATAAGGATAAGAAGTTGCTTGAAATTGATGCAAAAGCCCATGGAATTCTGGCCATGGCATTGCCAATGAAATATACTCTGGGCTAATGCATCATGAAACTGCCCATGACCTCTGAATGCCTTGAAAGAACAATTTGGAGGAACAGATGACGTCTTGGCAAATAATAGAGAAATTCTTGCCCAAAATATGAGACATTCTCTCATAGAAAGGGTGAGACACTGACTCAACAATATGAGCGGTTCTCTTGTTTGATCTCTGAACTAAAAATGGTCAAACTTGAGTACACAAATATTCAGATGAATAACAAATTTCTCAGATCACTGCCTGAGAGATGGGATACATATACTATTGTCCTACGCTCCAGTGCAAGCTTGGACAAACTATCTCTTACCCAACTTCATGGGAAACTGCTCACGTTTGAGAGAGAGATAGAACAGAAGAGAAAGTTGTCTTCATCTGGAAAGCTCACTGAAGACTTTGTACCGGGCAACACTGCCTTGGTGGGTCATGAGTCAGAATATGCTTCATCTAAATGCCAGTATGATGAGCATATTAATTTCTCTTCAAGCACTTCTGATTTTGCATTTGTGAGTGTTGATGGTCAGTTTACTGGGTGTAATAATGACAATCTATGCTTCATTATGGTTGATCTCAAGGGGATTGCTGATGATGACTTAGAGGAGATGGATATTTTGAGCCAAATGGCCCTGATAAATATCAGATCTCAGAAGTTCTATAAAAGAACTGGAAGAAAATTCCCAGGACTCTCTGGCAAAACCAAAGTTGGGTTTGACAAGAGCAAGTTGAGGTGTCACAAATGCCAAAGGCTTGGACACTTTGCAAGAGAGTGTAGATCAACTGGATCTAACTCCACTGCACCCTTTGTGACTTTTCCTGGCAATAGTCAACAACACAGAGGGCAACATCCTGTCACTTCTAATCATCATCCTCAACAACAATCTCCGGCATATTTTGTTCCTCAGGGTCAAATGCCATATCCGTACCCTTGTTATTACATGCCACAGTCAAATCAAGTTCAAGTTCCTATGGCACCACAACCTCATGCACTACCAGAACCTCAGCCATCCCAATCTCATCAACAAACTCAACCTCAACAACACAGCTTCTTCACCCCAGGAGTTGTTGACTGGAGCAGTTTACCAGATGACATGTCTGGTCATGATCAACTGTTTTCAGGTGCTGGTCAACATGGTGGTGACAGTCCTTTTGGGAATCTGGCTCTTATGGCTTTGGAGTCTGCTAATACTTCATTTTCTAATGCCTCTACACCTCAGGTATCACAGGTATCCTCTGAGGCAAAAGCCAAATTATGTTCTGAACCATGCATAGCAGCATTTGCTTCCATTAGAGAAGCAAATGTAGCTCTAATTAATAAGAACATTGAGCTAGAACAAATAATTTCCAAAAACAAAGCTGAGTTTGAGTCTGTGCTTAAAGATAAAAATGATGAGATTTATAAACTGAATTGCCAAATAATTGATGATAAGGCTAGAGAAGAGGTACTTCTAGAGAAGTACAAAGATCTCAAAGAAACCCTTGCAGTTACCCAGGTAGAGTGTGATAGATGGGTACAATCATGCAAAGGTTTTGAAATGCTTCTTAGTAAGCAATCTGCTTCAAATGTGAAGTTTGGAATTGGTTACAATCACACTGCTCCACCTACAGATTTTACCCCAAGAGCAGAGGAAGAATCTGATGGTGAGAGTGATAACCAATCCATCACATCATGTGATCTACCTTCTGATACAGCACAATCAGAAGTAGCAGTCAGCATCAAGCCCTCTTTGAACTTATCAGCTGATGTTGATGGTTCAAATGCTAACATTCACATGATTAATGAGTTGATCAACTCAGGAGTTACTTCTGAAGGTCCTGAAAGGACTAGAGAGCAGGATCTAACACCTGAAGTTCAAACTTCAACTGCTGTCAGTACTGAAGAAAAGAAAACTGACAGTAGAAAGAGTTTGAAGACTACTAAAGAGGCAGTCAAGAAAGCAAACATGCTTCCAAAGCATTGAAGAACAAGTCTTCAGTTGCTTCACCCTCTTTAGTTGATGATCAACCTAAGATGAAGAATAATCCATGTGAAGTATGTGGTTTGTTCAATCATCTTACAGATGATTGTTGGTACAAAAGAGGTTCCAAACTCAAACAAAAAGAAGAAATTAATGAGAAAATGGTAAAAATGAAAACTGAGTTTGAGACCACATTTGTATCAGCAACATCAAATCCTGTAACCCTCAAGTCCTCAAAGAAATCCAAAAAGGAAGGGTTAAACAGGTGACAGCTGAGAATGCTCAGAACAAGAAGGGGCAACATAGGGACATATCAAACTCCACTGGCAATGTGTCTGATGAGCTGAAAGCTTTATCACAAAATCAGACACAGCTGGTTAGGATGGTTCAACATCTGTTGGGTAGAGTTAACCAACTAGATGCTCCTATGTTGAAACCACAGAAAAGGAGGTCCAAGCCAAAGGACTCCTTTTCTACACCATCTTCTTCCTCTCAGGCTGGTGTTTCAAATAAACCTGTTAGTTTACCATCTATTGATGAGACCAGGCCCAAAACCAAAAAGGTTTGGGTCTCTAAAACTAACTGATTGTTTATTATTGCAGGGTTCTTCAACATGCCAAAGTAGCATCTGGTATGTAGACAGTGGGGGATCTATGCACATGACTGGGAATAGCTCTCTTCTTCATGACTACTCTCAAGGAAAGAAGGGATTTGTTTCTTTTGGAAATGATGCTAGGGGTTACATCATTGGTAAGGGCTTTGTCTCCAATGGAGAAATCAAATTTGATGATGTTAATCATGTGGAAAATCTCAAGTACAATCTCTTGAGTGTCAGTCAAATGTGTGATAAAGGTCATGTTGGTCTTTTCACCAGTCAAAACTGTAGGATTCTGTCATCCAAAGTTTTGCACTTGATTGACAAGGTGTTGGATGATCACACACTCCTGAGAGCCAACAGGACAGGAAGAGTGTATGCCTTAGATCTTTCTAAGAAAATAGATCTCAAAGGCAATCCTTGCCTATTTTCCAAAGCCTCTTCTCAAGAATCTAAACTGTGGCACAGAAGGCTTGGTCATGTTAATCTCAAAAACATGAATCAGCTTACCCACAATAGTTTAGTTAGAGGCTTACCAATAAAGGAGTTCCACTGTGATGAAACCTGCACTGCTTGTTTAAAAGGAAAACAACACAAAGTCTCATTCCCTCCTATTGAAGAGCCTAAGTCCACTGCCTGCTTGCAATTACTGCATATGGATCTATTTGGTCCTGTGAGAGTAATGAGCATGGCAAAGAAGAAATACTGTCTGGTAATTGTGGATGATTACTCCAGATTTGTATGGACTTTCTTTCTACATTCAAAGGATGAGGCTGCTCAGAAGATTATTCACTTTGTGTTGTATATTGAGAAGCAGTATTCCCTTCCAGTCAAGTGTATTAGGAGTGACAATGGAACTGAATTCAGAAATCATACACTTGATGACTTCTATCTTTCAAAGGGAATCAAAAGGCAGTTTAGCATTCCAAGGACTCCAGAACAAAATGGAGTAGTGGAGAGAAAGAACAGGACCCTCATTGAAGCTGCAAGGTCCATGCTGGCTGACTCTGGTTTGCCACTGACCTTTTGGGCTGAAGCTGTCAACACAGCTTGCTATGTGCAAAATAGAGTTTTAGTAAATCAGAGATTGATGAAGACTCCATATGAAGTTCTCCATCATTTGGCTCCTCTGATTTCATTTTTCAAAGCATTTGGGTGTCCCTGTTTTATTCTCAACACAAAGGATCAACTCCATAAATTTGATCCTAAGGTGGATGCAGGGTATTTTGTTGGTTATTCATCTACTTGCAAGGCATACAGAGTCTTCAACTGCAGGACAAAGATGGTTGACGAAACTCTACATGTTAAGTTCAATGAATCTCCAAAGGACAAGATTCCACAAAGCCCTGTGGAGTTATTTGATTTGGACATACTGCAATATGTTCCTTATCAAACTCCTGCTGTTGCTCCTGTCAACAGTTCACCACCTGGTGGTACTCCTGATGATGATGATGATTGCAGTACTCACCTCTTCAGGTTTAGTGATCAGCTGCCTGATTCAGCTAGACCTGATGTTCCTGTAGCTCCAGTAGCACTATCCACAACAAATGCTGATGAGATCTCTTCGAATTCAACTTCCTTTGAATTAACATCCACTGATTGGTTTCAAGGAAATGATTCACCATCACCATCTGTTACTGCTGAGTCTGCTACAAACACTTGCACAGATCTCATTGTGTATCAAGAACTGAAGAATCACCCAATGTCTCAAATCATTGGTGATATCACTGCTGGAGTATCAACAAGAAGTCAATTGTCAAATTTCTGCTTCTATGCTCTCTTCATCAGTCAGCAAGAGCCAAAAAATTATCACATTGCTTTAAAGGACAATGGATGGGTTGATGCCATGCAGCTTGAGGTTCTTCAGTTCAAGAAACAGCAAGTGTGGGAACTGGTTCCTCTACCTCCAGGTAAGTGTGCAATAGGCACTAAATGGGTGTTTAGGAACAAAACTGATGAAAATGGGCTTATTGTTAAGAACAAGGCCAGACTGGTTGTTCAGGGGTTTGCACAAGAAGAAGGTATTGATTATGATGAAACCTTTGCCCCTGTAGCCAGACTGGAAGCAATTCGATTGTTTTTAGCTTATGCTGCCTATCAAAACCTTAAAGTTTTTCAAATGGATGTCAAAAGTGCATTTTTGTATGGAAAAATTAAAGAAGAGGTTTATGTATGTCAACCTCCAGGCTTTGAGGACAATAAACATCCTAATTGGGTGTATAAGCTTGATAAGGCTCTTTATGGGCTAAAACAAGCTCCTAGAGCCTGGTATGAGACATTATCAAACTTTCTTCTGGAAAACAATTTCACTAGAGGCTCCATAGATAAGACTTTATTCATTAAGAAAGCTGGGCAGCATAATCTACTTGCTCAAATTTATGTAGATGATATCATTTTTGCATCCTCTGATCCAAAGTTGTGTGATGCCTTTACAAAGTTGATGCAACAGAAGTTTGAAATGAGTAGATAAGACTTTATGTAGATAAGACTTTATTCATTAACCTGTACCCTATAAATATCCCTGACCTAAGCTCTTAATGCTTCATCTTCTTCAAACCTAACGTTCCTCTCCAAAAACTTCCCTTTTCTCAATGGCGTCCATGCAAATTAAACCGCGACACAACTGTGTTGCCTACCTCACTAAATCGCCCATCTGGACTAAGTTCGCTACTGCTATCGATCTTATGGTTCAGTCCCAATACAATACGGCATTTCTTCCGAATCCCATACTACATGCCGAATCCCTTCAACATTTTGGATGAACGTTACTATTACCACTGGGGAGAACAACACACCATCTCTCCAGTCAGTCGTAAACAACAAAGAAGTAGTCATCACTCCTGCAATAATCCGCAAAATTCTTCATCTGAATGATGCTAGTTCTCCTGCTGGATATCCGAAGGGCACCACAGATCTATCCTTTGCCCAACATGGATATCAAGGCGATCTCAGTGCCTCCACTATCTTGAAGAAACACTTTAATGACGCTGAGCATCTAATCTTTCATATGGTGAATGTATGTTTGGCCCCTAAGACGTCGTCTTGGGATCAAATGTCGACGAAATGGCAGCAGGTAATGTATTCTATTCTTGAGCAACAACCGCTAAACTTTTCAGAAATAATATTTTCCGAGCTCAAGGATATGGCTCAAAAAAACTAACTGCCAACCGTTGGATACTATATCCACGGTTCATAATGGCCATCATTACAAACCAGCTTAATGCTGAGGGACTTGTTGGCTTGGGAGTCCCTGCTACGGCTGTTCTGCCGGAAGTATACTCCTGGCACAACTCTGACCAGACACTAAAAATGGCTGCCAAGCTGCGAAAACCCACGCAGCTGGAACCCACAGCCACCACCTCCAAATCAAAAGTCCCCACCAAACCCACCAAAAAGAAACCCAAAACGGCTACTCAGGGAATTGAGTCCCCTAAGGATGCCCCTGCAACACAAATGCAGGATATATCCACTAGTCCAAACCCCCTAGTGGATACAATGACTCTTCCAGCCATAGCCGCTCAGGCCTCCTCTCAACAGGAGCCTGCATCAACCACACAAGGGGTACCTACATATCTGGGATCTTCCTCACTTGAGGGGATTGCCATTGAAGCGCACCAACCTCCCCAGGTGCACACTGCTTCTATCCCTTCACCCCAAACAACCGCCCCTCAAAGCCCAACTTTAATAGTTGCACAAGTGCTGACTCAACTGCACTCCTCACCCCCTCCCCAGAAACCACTTACTACTGGGACAACCTCTACAATTGAGGGGGAGGAACACAGTGCACTTGAGAACCCACATCACAGGGGTTTACCACTTCTATCTCCTGGTGTAGACAAGGAGCTTAAAATATCTAGTGAGGCTGCCACCTCCTCTGACTCAGCACATGATCAGAATGAGGCTGGTACTATTGCTAAGACCTCACTAGAGGCAACGGCTGATGATGGACACTGTCCTGAGGCTGGAAGTCCCCAGTACCAAGCACAAGGGGCACATGCATCAACTGGTCTACACCTAGTGCATGTAAATCCTGCTCTAAGCAGGAGGTCAGATGATTCAGCTTCGGCTGATGATGACCTGGGCTTTTTCTATGATGTTCTTGCCCAGAACACAATCCTTGAAGAGAAAGTCAGTAGGTTGCAAAACCTACTTGATCAACTCTCACAAGGAGAAAGACCATCTGCCTCTACCCACCCACAAATGGCACCTTCACTTGAAGGTTCCCCAAACACTGAGCCACTCCAAACTCAACCACCTGCCTCTGCTTCAGGCCCTATTTCTCAAGAACAGAACCCTCCTGAGCAAATAGGTGCTGTACTTCAAAATTCCCTCCCTCTCATCACACCCATAATCACTGATGTTGTGACTAAAGCCATTGATGAGAGGCTTTCCTCAACTTTACAGCCCTTGATTGATGCTGCTGTACAAAAGACTCTTTCTGCGGTACAAACCCCTTCCTCCAATGCATCCAAAAAGGGGGAGAGTACTGCAGTGAAAGAAAAGAAGAGGAAAAGAACAGAGGAAAAGAAGGAAGAGAAGCAAGCCCAAGGGAAGAGAAAGAAAAGCAACCTCTGCTCACTTACAAGCGAAAGAAAAGTGCTGGTGATCATACTGCTGAAGACAAATCCTTGGAGGAGCTGGTAAGAAGCTGACACTACACACAGGCGATCCATGGATAAAATAATGACAACTCTTCAGGCAGGGGTTGACACAGCCACACTGGATAGTGAGATCAGAAGGTTAGAAGTGCAAGAGATACAAACCCGATGGGCAGGGTATGATGCTCTGGAAAAAGAGAGATTGGAAATAATGATCCGCTTATTGCAAAATACTTAGGAGGATCGTTAGTGGAGATTCGCGCATGGACCAGGGACAGCATTCTGGCTATAGCCACCAGAAATGTCTGTCTGAGCAATTCAACAAAGGGATTATTGTGGAAGCCCTTGATGAGGCTGGGGCTGGTAAAAGGTTAGAGATGGCTAAACTCACAAAGGCAAAACTAACTACAAAGATGCTGGATCAACCTTCCCTTCCACCCACTCAAACAGAGCCTATCCCTCAAATCTCCCAACCAATCTCTAAGCCAACATCCAAACATCTTCATTCTCCAAAACCAACTCCTTCACCAACCCAACCATCATCCAGTGATGCACCCAGAAGGAGGAGAAGGGTGGAGGATGGAAGAAGAAGAAGAGGAAGATGAAGATGATAGTCTGCCACTCTCTGCTGTTCTAAAGCTACCAAAACCCCGAAGTCAACCCATGATCACACCTGACTCTCAAAGGGAAATGGTCCGAGTCAAGATAGAAGAAGAAGAACAGCAGAAACAGCACGATGAGCAACTGTTGAAGATGGTTGACAAGGAATTTCCTCAGTCATCATCCATTCAAGCCCTGAAAGGGCATGCTCAAAGGCTGTACACTCTCAGGCATACTTTTCAGTATCAGAAGGAGAGAGTGAGAGTATGGCCAGACCCCAGGGTGAGTTCTAGAATCCATAAAAGAACTATTCCACACAGATACAATGGCCAGGTACGAAAAACAATAGAGTCTACCATCATGTGGCCATTGTAGTCTCACCTTGGGAAATCATTGATGAATTCAAGAAAGCTCACCAAGCAAAGAAGACCCCTCAAGCTTTACTAGAAAACAAGATGATTAAGAAGGGGTTGTTATATAAAAAGCTTGAAGACATCCAGAAGAATGAGCTCCAGTTACTCCTTGAAGCAACCATCCTGATGAATTTGTATATAGGGAGGTAACTACGGTGGAGCGGAAAAATGGCAGGACCATGAAGTACTTATCAGAGTACTATGGTCCAGAGTTCTTCTTCGAAGGAGGAGTAGAAGAACTCTCTCAGGAGGAACAAGTTGTTCTCCTTGAGGCCTATGTTCGAGAGTCATACAGACTCATTATGGGGAAGTAAATCTCATGAATGGGATAACAACTCTGTGTCCAGTTCCCCAAAATAGAGTTCCCATTCATACTCTGCCAAACAAATATCTGAGATTTCTTCCCAGGCCGGAGCTTACATGGTCATCTTCTCTACTGATCAAGAAGGAAAAAGACCAACACTTTGCCAACAATAAGTGGGATTATGAATAATTTAGAGGTTTTGGCTGCATTGGTTCAGGGGGAGTTTGTTGGACCAAAAGAACCAATGAGCCAAGATCAGAAAACCTCTAAGTCCCACATGGTATCACAACAACTGCTGAAAGCCTCATCAGCAGTTTGACAAGTGCTGAAGATCAACAACTGATGTACAAAGTCTGAAGACAAAGACTGAAGACATCAGCTGATGATATCTACTCAAGTCATCAGCTGATAAAACATCTGAAGGTCAAAGTCTGAAGATCAAGTACTGAAGCCTCAGTAGTTTGTCACAACTGCTGAAGAGTACTTCTTCAGTAGTTGTGATATCAGTAGTTTTATATTTCTAGTTTCAGTAGTTTTGTAAAACGACTGAAGAGCTTGTTCTTCAGTCGTTGTAGTTTCAGTAGTTTCTAATTAGTAGTTTTATATTCTGTACTAACACTCTGATATGTTCTCAGTAGTTGTGAACATTTCAGTAGTTTGTTAAGAGTTAGTTATTTTGTATTAGATCTGCCAGTTACACTTATTGCACATGAATCTTTTTGGTCCCACTAGTATAATGAGCATTGGAAGGAAATCATACTGTCTTCTGATAGTTGATGATTTTACAAGATTCACATGGGTTTTCTTTTTAAGAACTAAAGATGAAACTGCTGAAACATTAAAATCTTTTATTCTTAAAATAGAAAATCAAATTGATCACAAGGTTAAAATAATTAGAAGTGATCAAGGGACTAAGTTTAAGAACTTTGTTCTTGACTCATTCTATAACTCAAAAGGATTGCTAGACAATATAGTGCTCCCAAAACTTCTCAACAAAATGGTGTTGCTGAGAGGAGAAACAGGACACTTATTGAGGCTGCTAGAACAATGTTAGCTGATTCAAAACTACCTCTAACATTCTGGGCAGAGGCAGTCAGCACTGCATGCTATGTGCAAAACAGAGTTCTTGTAGTTAAGCCCCATGGAAAAACCCCTTATGAGCTATGGAACAAGAAGCCACCATTCATTGGCTTTCTAAGGTCCTTTGGTAGCAGGTGTACCATACTAAACACAAAAGACAATTTAGCAAAATTTGCTGAAAAGTCGGATGATGCTATCTTTGTTGGATACTCTTCCAGCTCCAAAGCTTATAGAGTATACAACATTAAGAATCAACAATTTGAGGAGTCATCCAATATAGTTGTTAATGAGCACACTCCTTGTGTTAGGGGAATGGCCCTCATCATATCTTTGATTTAGAATTGTTTCCAAACTATTCTAAACCATCTTGTGAGAATGTTTCAGTTGGAACAGGTGCTCAAAATGATGTTGATGCTGCTACAGATGATAAACTATTTGACCTACCCTGCCTAGTCCAAATTCCCCAAGTTCTACAATTCTCCAAGCTTCCACCATTCATAGATCTGATAGTTTAACCATATCAAGGAATAGTGAAGCTTCAACAAGTAAATCACTTGCTGAGCCTCAAAACTCATCAGGTGATCCACCACAACACCAGGCAGAAGGAAGTAGTGTTTTAAAGGAACAGGAAACTGTTAATACTACTTCACAGCCAACCATTGATGTTGTCTCTCACTCATTCAATCAGTCCTCATTGAATGATTTTGAAACAGCAGCTAGACAGAGTGTCCCAGTTCTTGAGCAGAATATGTCCAACCTAGATCTATCTCTACAACTGGAAGTGATTCCTCGCCTTAGGATTCATAACACTCATCCTGCTAAGAACATCATAAGGGATGTCACTAAGGGTGTGAGAACAAGAAGACAAACTCATTGTGGGAATGTCTACTTGTACTCGTGCTTTCTATCCTAGATGGAACCCAAGAAGGTAGAAGATGCCTTGAAAGATAGTAGCTGGCTTGAATCGATGCAAGAGGAGCTGCTTCAATTCAAGAGACAGAAGGTATGGAACCTATGTCCGCTACCATTTGGTCAAGTACCAATAGTCACTAAATGGGTTTTCAGAAACAAGAGAGATGATAGAGGCTTGATCATCAAGAACAAGCTAGACTTGTAGTTCAAGGATACACCCAAGAGGAAGGAATTGATTATACTGATGCCTTTGCACCTGTTGAAAGACTTGAGGCAGTTAGGATCTTCCTTGCTTATGCTGCATCCAAGGACTTCACTGTTTACCAGCTTGATATCAAGTGTGCCTTTCTATTTGGGGATATAGATATGGAAGTCTATGTGTGCCAACCTCCAGGATTTGAAGACCCACAACACCCCAACTATATGTGTAATTGGATAAAGCTCTATATTGGTTGCACCAAGCACCTCGGCTGTGGTATGAGACTCTGTCTCAGTTTCTTCTGAAGAATGGCTACACTAGAGGTATCATTGATAAGACTCTCTTAATCAGAAATTGTAGAAAGGACATTTTGCTTGTTCAATTCTATGTTAATGACATCATATTTGGTTCTTCAAATGACCAAATATGTAAGGACATTAAGAGCATTATGAAGAAAAAGTTTGAGATGAGTTCCATGGAAAAAATGGACTTTTTCCTTGGAATTCAGGTGAAGCAAATAAAGGAAGGGTTCTTCATTAATCAATCTAAGTATGTTTCTGACATCTTAGAAAGATTTGAGATGAAAGATTACAAGCCTGCCAAGACACCCATATCCAGAAACCACAATCTTTGTCCTGACCTTGAGGGGGAGGATACTGATCAACATCAGTATAGGGCAATTATTGGTTCTTTGATGTATCTTACAGCTAGTAGACCTGATATCATGTTTGCTACTGCATCTGTGCAAGATATCAGGCTGCTCCAAAGGTGTCTCATCTAGCTGTTGTTAAGAGAATCCTCATATATCTCAAAAGAGCGCCTAAACTAGGTCTCTGGTATCCCAGAAACAAGGATTTCAATCTCTATGGATACTCTGACAGTGACTATGGTGGCTGCAACATTGACAAGAAATCCACATCAGGAGGATGTCAATTTCTTGGTGGAAGGATCATCTCATGGCAATGCAAGAAGCACTCATGTGTCTCTACATCAACTGCTGAAGCTAAATACATTGCTGCTGCTAGCTGCTGTGCTCAACTGCTATGGATTCAGAATCAGATGTTAGACTATGGATTCAACTTTGTGAGTACTCCTATCCATATTGACAACAACAGTGCTATCTCCATTACTGAAAATCTAGTGAAGCACTCCAAGACAAAGCATATTGATATCAGGTACCATTTCATTAGAGATATTCATGAGAAAAATCAGATTATACTAATCAAAGTTGACTCAAATGAACAATATGCTTATTTGTTCACCAAAGCTTTTGATGAACAAAGATTTAAGTATCTCATAACAGGTATTAGGATGATAAACATTGATTAGATCACCTCTTTTGAAAACCTTTTTAATATGTAATGTCTTATGTCAATACAAATTAAGCCCTGTTACAAAAGGTCTTTCTGAAATTTTCTAAGTGTAAATTTCTTCCGAAGAGAAATTAACCCACGAAAGTTATTTTTATATCTTCCGAAGCATAATTTTCCAAAGGATAATTTTCTTCTCGGAAGAGTTTTTGGTCTCGGAAGAAGCGATTGATTGCGTATCAGATCTACTTCCGAGGTTTACACACTCTCCATTCGGAAAGCAATCCTAACCTTCAGAAGCAAAGTTTTTGCTTCGGAAGTAAGAATTGCCTTCGGAAGATAAATTACCTTAGGAAGATAAATTACCTTCGGAAATGTTTGACATTCGGAAGAAAGATTCCATTGTGTAACGTAAATCTCTTGGGCCCCACACTATAAAAAGCAAAGATTTTGTAAATGATGTCGGATTATTTAACTAATTTTAACCTTACCGCCACTGACATTTCTTCCACTAAAACATCACATCACCTTATCCTAACCCCCATTATCGCCTTCCCATCCTCTTTTAATAATCCCGACTATTCAATTTCATCTACTTACTTGAAATTTTTACTGCCCTAGAAATTTCTCTTCACTCAACTTTACCCTAGCTCAAATTCATCCTCATTCACTCTTCTCCAATGGCACTTAACCCTCAGCACAACCAAGTCGCACTTCTTGATTCATCAAGAGATGCTGACTTCTTTGAAATCATCTACTTTCTTACCCAATCATCTTAATACACAACCCTTACCGTTAACCCCACTGTTTACTCCAACCAAATGGCCGAATTTTGGGGATGGTCAAGTTGAAACCCTAAATGGGATTCGTGTACTGAGGTCCAACATTTGTGGACAGGAGTTGATCATCACTGAACAACTCATGGGAGCATCTAGAGCTTCATGATGAAGGAACTCCTACTAAATTCCCCAAGAAGATTTAGACAGCACTTACATCCTAATGGGATATGGTGGAGACATAAGCAGGTCAACAGTCTACAAGTTCAACTTCTCCTACAACTGGAAGTTCCTCCCGCACGTTGTCCTCCACTGCTTGTCAAACAAGTCTGGGGGATGGGATCAAATCCTATATGAAATAGGATGCGTAGTTCATGGATTGGTGAGAGGCCTGTAATTCAATTACTCAAGATTTTTGTTCACCAATCTGATTGGGAATCTTCAAAGGGAGACATTCTTTATGTATCCCTGATTCATTCAACACATAATCAACTATGATTGGCCCAAAGTATACTTGTGTGTGCAGCTGCTCTAACTGTCCCTCACATGAGCCCACTATCTTCAAGACTTTGAAGAGGTGTCCACCAACTTCACTGGAAGGTACACTTCTCTACTTCCAGTATGATTGAGCGCATAGCTCCTAGTGACATCCCTGTTCACTCCACAGGTGATGAACCCACACAACAACCTCCACCATATGCCAACACTGCTTTCTCCACCCATCACTATCACATACCAAGATGTCCCAAACGAACCCTGTTCAATCTACTCTGATTGAACAAGACCCTCCTGTTCAATCCAAAAAGACTAGAGTGGAAACATGGGCTCCCACTCAGTCTGAGGTTTCTCCATCCTTCTCCTTTGACCTCAATAGGGGTTTTGAGTCTCCTTAGTCTCAAACCCAGGAGCCTGACACCCAAACCAATAGCCCACAAGATGAGTATTTACACTCTTCTGAGCAGCCAACTAGGGACAGCCCCACCAAAGGCTCAATGCCTGTAGACATTGACCAAGGTCCTGGGTTAGTAGCTTAAGCTCTCTATCTTTTACTGACCTTCTCTTCAAAACTGATGAAGAGATAACATCTTTCCACAGCAATGACGTTGATCTACAACACCCTCTCCAAGATCAACAGAGCCTCGAGAAATCCCATATCTCTAGCCCCCATCAGCAACCCATAACTGAGGTGAGTCCCACTAATGTGAAGGGAACACATGCAAATTCAGCTGCCACTATAGATGGTGCCTCAATGGACCTTATGGATAGTGGTAACATATCTCAGACTGAATCTGCGGCAACCGAGCCTTTTGATGGCTCTGAAAGAGACATCATTAGTACGGGAAACCAGGGTGCCAAGAAACCACATCTGGTGGTGAGGCTGAACATACTAGGTATGTTACCTCATCTCCTTGTGATTCTTCTAAAGAATATGTGGGAAGCATGGAAATCCTTGTTAAAGACCTTCTATCTAAAGTCTCAAACCTTGAATCCTTGGTTAGGACTTTAGAAGAAAGGTCTGTCACTCAGCAACTTAAGATTGACAATCTCAAGGCTCAACTAGCTGAGAAACAGACCGAGAGATCTGTTACGCATGTACTATTCAGGTCTCATTGAATCTTCCTCTAGCTCATCTAGCTCTCAGATGATACTACCAAAAAGGGGAAAATGTTCAGAGATAAAACTTGAGGATGCACAGTCTTAAACTTCAACCTCAACATCTTCTACTCTTGTCATCACTTTGTCTGAGCCATCTCAAGTTGTACTTCAAATCAACCAAGATGCTCAGAGATCTCTAGAGACTCTTCACCAAGTTTCTGTTGAGTTCTCTTCTGAACAGCCAAGTCCAGATGCTGCAATACTCTACTTCGGAGCTGAAGAGCTGAAGAGGCTTACTTCGCCTTCTAGCACTGTGGAAGGAGTTGGTCAACCTAAGGTCCACATGGAACCTAAGATTCATTTCGAAGGGGAAATGGGGACTGATGGCCCAGAAACTAAAACAATTGGGAGAGAATCTGCACTCCTCCAATTTCCGAAGCTGAAGTTAAGCCTCGGAAGAACAAGCTGAAACTTCCGAAGCAAAATGGAAGCTGTGAAGGACTGTTTAAAATGTCGAGGACTGATCATCACAGATGCATCCTGAAATGGAATCTAAGGTGAACAGGGAGGACTTTCTGAATCTACCTCCATCCCGACACCATCTCTGCCTCTCTCAGAATCCACTATCCAAGAACCACCACAGTCAAGATCTTCAAAAGAAAAAGGGAAAAGAAAGATGACTGTGGAAGAGCTTCAGGAAGAGGAGAAGATTGAGAAACTAAAGAAGAAAGGAAGACTTCCAACTGAAAGTTGCTAGCGCTAGTACAAAAGCAGGTGCAGCCAATCAGGTGGTTGTCAACAATAAGAGAAGGGAAGAGAACTTGACCAACTTATTCAAATAGGAGCTGCCAATGAAGAAACACTCCTGCTACACTAGAAGAGTTGGTGAATCTGGAGAAGGCAACTGGCTGAAACTGAAGAAGAAGCGAGGTTGGCCTTGGAGAAAGAAAAGAAGAACAGAAGGAAGTTGAATTGCAGCTGAGGAGAGACAAGATAAATTTCCTAATCTCCAGAGGCTTTAATCTTCAAGAACTCTCTCCACACAATGATGAGACGATCCTCTGGCTCTACAACAAAGAGCGGGATCAAATGGAGAAAGAAAGAAGAAAGGCTGCCACAGAAAAGACAAAGAGAAGAAGAAGGAGGAGGAAGAAGCTAGGGTCACTGCAACCAGGAAGCTCAGTGAAAAGGCCTGGATGAAAGACTATCTTTGGGCCTATGGCTTCTCTGGAAGGCAGGTGGGTCCCATGTCAGAGAAGACATTCTAACGGATTGTCAGTGAAATCAAGGCTGACATCCAGTTGGGAAAGAGAAAAGAGATGTACAGGATGGTAAGGGGATGACCTTCACTGCAACCACTCAACCTCAACCTGATACCACACCCTTACTTTCACCATCAAAACAGAGCCTTTCACCCCTGAACCCACATCATTACCCAAATCCACTCCCTCACCTCAACCACCTAAACTTCCCATCCTTCAACCTAAAACACTTCTTAGAACCTCTGAACCACAACCTCCCCAACAACCATCCCCTCAGCCTTCTCGACATCTCTCTCTTGAGGAGTTCAAGGTAATCAAGACCAAGCTCATCAACTGCACTACTTGAGTGAAGTCTCATGTGATGAAGATTCTGTCAACACTACCTATGTTGATGGATCTCTTGTTCCCTCACAAGAGATCAGTTTCTTGATTTACCTAGAGGAACATTGGACCAGGTAGTAGACTTCTAGGTCTAAACTCAGATTCATGAATGATGAAGAGAAGAAGCTTAGAAGGAAACAGGTGACTCTGCTGGATACTAAGAAAGAGGACAAGATTGCCAGTCAATCTTTTGTGCCTAGAAAAAGAAATAATCCGGTGGAGGTTCGATGAAACTTCTCATAACTTTGTTGTTGAGAGAGAGAATGGTGAAGTCAACAGACTTAATGCAACCTCTCTGCTACACTCCAACAGATTTGATATTGCTGAGTTAGTAGAGAAGCCATTCTCCAACCCCTCAACTCTGAAGCTGCTGCACTCATCAGAAATCATCTCAGTAGTCTTCATCTAGCTGAGCTAACTGCAAAGGCCAAGATTGAAGAAGAGTTGAGATTGAGAAGATAGGAAGACAAGAAAAGACCTCTTACTAAAGGCACTGCCTTTCTATAGATGGTAAAGGATCCTGAATCGGAACCTATAGTTAAATGGGAATATGATTACAGTTCCCATCAACTAACTCTTTTTAGAGGACAACAACAGAGGGTACATATCATCCAAGGTGACAGACTGGACTTTCTGTCTACCAAGGATTTGTACAAACTTCTCAGCACCACATCAGGGAAGAACAAGGAAACCGATAAATATCTACTCTCCTTGGTGCTGAAAGTTTCGAGAAGTAGAAACAAGTGTGGTTTTGGTAGCATCAGCCTAGGGGGAGTTTGTTAGATCAAGAACAAGGCTGGTGCAACCAAAACCAAATCACTTTGATAATTTTGGTGCTACATGCAAGGCTTCCAAAGCTTAGCATGGAACTTCCGAAGACAGAACTCTACTTCTGAAGTCAAGAGCACGCTTCCGAAGGATAAGTCTTAGAAGAGCAATTAGAAGACTACTTCCGAAGCATGAAGAAAAGAAGAAGTTCCCAAGCCTTAGAAGAAGCAACCTCTTCCGAAGTATAAGTGGCTTCGGAAGTAATTGTTCTTCCGAAGCCATTTAACCTTCAGAAGACACTGCTATGAACCGGTGGACATAAGTATGGTCTCTAACACTCCGCTGCAGACCTCTGCCACTGCATGGCGTTTTCTCAAAGAGCCATGCAGTTGACCATACTTTATTCCACTATTTACCTTTTATGATAGTACATGTTACCAACTTTAGTTGGTGACAAAAGGTAAGTCAGGGACATGTCTTGACTACCAAATCTCAGATAAGACTTTGTCCAAGATACCTTAAACTATAGTCTTGTAGTATAGGCTTTAGTTATAGGATCCCAGCTGGTATCAAAGTATATCCGGTTGTAGGTAGTATTATATATAGGTTCTCATTGTAACTCATTAACATAGTGCTTGTAAGAGTCTTGTAACATTTGAGTTGAGAAGCAATATATAAAAGTACCTTGAAAATTACTTCTTGTGTTCCTTATTACTTGCTATATTGTGATCAACTCTTATTGACTATATCTTTATCCGAGTGTTGTTCTAAGTGAGTTTGAGAGAAAAGCTTAGTGTTAAGTGTGCATAACTGATCCTGCACCTTGACTGCTCATGATGACGAAGGACAAATTTGGAGCTTCCGGTTTGTGTCTCCGGTAGAATCCAACATTGCTAGTGTCGAGGACTTAGATGACGACTCAGTAAGTGAGGGTGATATTGTAGTTGAGCTCGTGATGTCAAACATTGAAGAATTTGCAATAGTATTTGATCACCTACCTGAAGAAAGGACATGTACAACAAGTCCAGAATCACCAGAACCAGAGAAGTCAGACACTGCTTTCATGGCTGATTCAACCACTCCCTCTCAGGTAAGTTCCATTACTCAACTGTTCAATAATCATGCTTGTTCTGATTGTAATAAATTTAGGGAAAGCATTGATTTAAAATTTGCTAGGTTATTAGATCATAATGATTGCTTAGTAAAGGACTTACAACTATGCACCGAAGCCAATAGAGTCTTAAAACAAAATGAGCACAGTTACAAAGAAAAGATAGACCTTTTGAACAAACAGCTTAAGGAAACCAAAGTAGTAGCCTTTAACCAAGCTAATGACATTAAGTTCTATCTTAACTCCCTAGAAGACACTAAGAAACAAAAGGCAAAATGCCTTGTGTCAATCTGGACAAACAATTTGAAAAGGTTAAAGTTAAGTCCGGGTCAACCAAGTCTATTCTGAACCCAAAAAGACCAAACATGTTAACCACCCACATCTTCATGTCTAAGTCCAGAAAAACAAAAAGGAAAGGATGTTAAAAATGTTCAAACAGTTAATTTTGTTAAACCAGATAAAACATCAAAGCAAGAAATTTCAAAACCCAAACAAAACAATGTCACACGTGTGTCCCACACTTCTCCATAGAAACATTTAAATCATTAAGTTGAAAGCAGATCATGCTACAACTGCGGAAAGTGTGGACACATTGCGTCTTATTGTCTTTATTATCAGACACCAAAGAAGAAGGTTGAACTGTATGACACTAAAGTAAGCTCTTCCAAAAGAAGATCCATGACTCCACCAAAAGGAGTCAGTGAACCTAAAGTTCAATCTATCAACCAGTCATATGTTTATCACAAACAGGCCTTGCATAAGACCGGCTTATGGAAAGAGAAATCTATCCATGAATCTAATAATAAGAATAAGAAGACCATAGATCTTCCCTCACCCTCAAAAGGTCAATGGATGGAATTTATGATGTGTGATGCATCTGGGTCACCCAAGCCAGTTAAGGGTCCCTAACCTCAACTAACCATTTCCATTGAATGTGCAGGGTGTTTGCTATAGTGCTGAAACAAATACTTGGATCGTAGATAGCGGAGCATCTAGGCACATGACTCGGAAACCAGGCACTCCTATCAAATGTCAAACAAATCAAAGGAGGTCATGTTTCTTTTGCTGGAAACAAAGGAGGGCACATCACAGTTCAAGGGGAGGTAGGGAACCAGAAAGTAAAGTTTGATATGGTAAACTACATTCAACAGCTTCAAAACAATTCAGGAGTTCAGACAAGAAATCAGCTGTATTCAGCGGATTATGCCTTGGTAATGGAGAGAGGGTACCTTCACGATGGTGCTTATCATTGTTTTGTGTCTCAGTTCGAGCCAAAATACTTAAGTGAAGCCCTAAATGATGATGCATCGGTGAGTGCCATGCAAGAAGAACTTCTTCAGTTCAAGAAGTTAGGTGTATAGACACTGGTAGATAGATCTAAAGGTGCTAAGGTCATTGGCACCAAGTGGGTCTTGATATGGAAGAAAGATGACCAAGGTGTCATCATCAGGAACAAGGCTCGGCTTGTAGTTAAAGGATTTTAACAAGTCGAGGGAATTAATTACAATGAAGTATTTGCACCTATGGCGAGAATGGAAGCAATCCGTATCTTCCTAGCCTATGCCTCTTACATGAAGATTAAAGTCTATCAATTGGATGTAAAGAGTGCATTTCTTCATGGTGAAATCCGACAAACAGTATATGTTAGTCAACCCGAGGGATTTGAGGATCCATATCATCGGGACAGAGTTTACAAACTAGATAAGGCTCTCTACGGGCTTCATCAAGCCCCGAGAGCATGGTATGAAAATCTCTCAACTCACCTTGTGAAACACGGATTTCACAGAGGTGTAGTTGACTGTACACTGTTATTCAAAGAGAAAGATGGTGATCTACTGCTTGTTCAGATTTATGTTGATGAGATAATCTTCGGTTCCAAGAACGAAGAATTATGTAAAGAGTTTGAAGCAGTAATGAAGGCAGAATTTGAAATGAGTGCCATGGGAGAGATGAAGTTCTTTCTCGGGTTACAGGTGGATCAAACACCAAAGGGGATATTCCTACATCAGACCACGTATGTAGGGGATATTCTCAGTCGGTTGGACATGGAGAATGCCTCCGCAACTGGGACTCCTCTTGCTACCAATCATGACGTAGCACCCGACGAGAATGGTGATCTGGTTGATGCCACCATGTACCGAGGAATGATTGGATCCCTCGTGTACCTCACTGCCTCAAGACCTGATATTATGTATGCAACATGTCTTTGTTCAAGATATCAGGCAAAACCAAAAGTTAACCATCTGACCGCAGTCAAAAGAATATTTCGTTATCTGAAGGGTACACCAACACTTGGATTGTGGTATCCTCATGACGATGACTTTGAGCTTACCACGTACAATGATTTGGATTATGGCGGCTGCAAGATGAATTACAAATCTACATCAGCAGGTTGTCAATTCTTTGGGAGAAGATTAGTCACGTGGTAGTGTAAGAAGCAGACATCAGTTGCATTGTCAAGTTGTGAAGCTGAATATGTTGTTGCGGCAAGCTGCTGTTCCCAAATCATCTGGATCCAACAACAGATGCAGGATACGGTTTGTAATTTTCTAACACCCCTATTTTTGTTAGTGATTCTGCTACAATAGTTGTTACTAAAAATCCTATCCAACATCCTAAGACCAAACACATCGGTATAAAATATCACTTTATACGTGATTGCTTTGAAAAGAATCTAATCGATGTTGTTAAAATAAACACGGATTTTCAATGCGCTGACCTCTATACAAAAGCTTTTGATAAACCATGTTTTCTATACTTGTTAGAGGTCAACGCCGTTAAAAAGAAGAGTTATGTAATTCAAGAAGATGACCATGCTTATTCTGATGCCTAAAGTAAAATTTTCTTTTATTTTCTTAATTAAATTATTTCTGTTATTTCTTCGCCTATTAAAATCCTAAAAACACAATTCCATTACGGTTTTAGAATTTTAAGGGGAGAATAGGTTAAGTCAGTAATTAAAACAAAAAAACAATCGAGGGAGGGAGGAGGACATGCTAGCTGATAGAAATGAGATCGTTTATGAGATATCGATTCAAAGACTATGCAAAATGATAGTACACAGGAACAAAACATTTGGGACTTTAAAAGATTTAAAATGAATTAGATGCGAAATTCAAAGTATAAGTCTGGAAAGTCTAAGCAAAAATAAAAGGAAAAATGATAGTAAAACTAGCTACTACTAAGGTAACACGGAGAAAGTAGACCTAGAGGTTGCTAGACCATTAGATGATATGTCGGTAGATTCAACACAATAGATAAGTAGACCTCTTTGGTGATTTCAAGATCAAACTAAGCTGTTCAACAAGTTGTGGGTTATCATCTTATCCCTGGTTAACACAAACAACAAAGTTCCAATAAGGGGTGACGAGCAAGATAAACGCCACAAATGTGTGCGGATGACCAACATATGAGCAAAGCACATGATGAAAAATGCAAAAAGCAATCAAAATGATAACCTATGGTGTTGGTGTGATCTGTGCAACAAAATAAATTGCTCAAACAAGAATATAGGTTATGTGCCTCTCTACTATGCGATGGCACTGACCTAAGGATAAGCATAATCTATATATTCTAGAATTCATTGTTGTTTGCCACCTCTCTGCAGTGCAGTGGCACTAACCTGAGGCTTGGCTTCTCTTTGAAAGCTCTAAGAATAGTGTCTTCTTGTCAAAATACCCATAGACCGCTCAAACATCTCCTGAGGAATGTTAATTACCATATAAGTGTGGGATCCACAAATGCTTGTTGAAATAACTAAACCTTAAACTATCACCAATGTGTGTCAAAAGTCTGTGTATGGATTTAAGTGGACATGTATACGGACAATCATCGTGGCTACAATTCTTGAAAGTCCAAATCAAAGTGTGCGTCTTATAGTACTATTATGATTTCCTAAATTTGCTAATGACTCTCGACAAAAAGAAGAATCTAGCATCAAATGTTTTTAGTAACACATCCTGAATGATTTGATTACATGTATGATTCCATAGTGAATTAGTTCTCTATGGTCAAAATAACTTGAAGCTGCCTGTTCAAGAAATGAATCTGTTAGATTTCAATCGTAGGATTTCCACCTCCCACAAAATCACAAAAATATGTCTAAATTTCTAATTGTTTCTTTTGTCTAAGTTTGTCAAATTAGGTTATCTATCGGACTATGTCATGGAATTCCATCTGGGATTTATCTACTTTAAAAGGGTCACGTCTGAGGTGACCACACATGTTTTCAAATGTAAAATGAGTCATGTCTGAGGTGACAAATTGTTTTAAAAGGATCACGTCTGAGGTGATCAAAAGTTTTCAACGTTAAAAGGATCATGTCTGAGACGATCATATGCTCAAAATGTTTAATCAATAGTTAAAGGGTGTAAAAGGCCAAATATTCATAAAGTCAAATCAATGAGTATGATCCATTAGCACGACTGGACCATGAGTATGAACCAATCATACGATTGGACCATACTTATGCCCTATACAACCGAATGGAGCATGAGTATGAACCATTCACATGAATGGCATACAAGATTGAGCCAGTCGCCCGAATGGAGTTGACCGAATGAGTCAGTCGCCCGACCGAACCCAGTCGGCCGACTAAATGTGATCGACTAAACCAATCGCACAACTGAGGTCCAATCGCCCGAATGAAAAGGCCGAATGGGTCCAGTCGCGCGATTGAAATCAGATTCAGTATAAATAGGCCCATAGTCATTCGTATAAACTCATCACCCCCATTCGCCCTAAAATCGCATAAAGTGCCGTTACTCTACCGAAATTTCTTCAGATCTAATTTGCCTACTTATTTTGATATTCTGACATTATGTGGTGATTATACAGGTATAATGCAGTGCTATTCAATAAAATTTCGGTTGATTTGAGCCCTAAATCACGACATTCGGCCCTAACCAAGACCCGAGACTGAAATTGGACAAATAACCTAACTAACTAAGTAAAATGTTGAAATTGTTGTTTTCTATATGCCCAAGACACGTAGAATATTGATGTGGTTATACCCAATAACAAGCTTTGCAAACACAAACAATTATTTAATTGATGATATGATCATGCAATTAAATAATCACACCAAATTTAGAAAATAGGTTTTCTAAATATTGCTTTTATAGTGGAACAAATTATATGGATATTTTGTTGATGAATTTTATTATTTGTATTGTTATTTAAATAAGTTTAAGTAATATTAAATAATAAAATGAAAGAGTCATTTAAATTAAAAAGGGGTTTAATTTAAATAATGTACATGACCCTTTTAATGTGTGTTTTTTTTAAAGTTTTGGGTGCGAAACACCTTCTAGAAGGCTGATTTCCACCTCCCTTTGGTCCAATAGGATCATTTCCTTTTGTCTTGACAAAACACATTAGGAGAAGTGTGCAAGAGACTCTTTCACACACATCATTTACACACAACAACTCTCTCTCACTCCTCACTCTCTCTCTCAGCCAGCAGCATCAACAAGAGAGGGTTTTGGATTGATTTTGGTGTTCTTCTCCCTAGCAAGAAGGTGTTTGCTATAGTGCTTGGGGTATACAAGCTTGAGAGGACCTCCTTTTGGTGCCTTGGTCGTTTTTCTTGGTCCATATCATCCTCCATATTCCCCCTTTTGTGCTGGAAGGTAGTTCCTGGCAGCTTCTTTAATGGTTGTCCATATTGTATGTTTATGTGTTTCTATAGCTAGTTATATTCATATATAAAGATCCTTTGTTCCTGAGTTTTTTTGTAACTTTATAATATCAAAATAGAACTCGATTTTTCAGTTCATAAATTATGTTATAAAGTTCATTTCCGCTGCGTTTTTCGCAATGTTTAAGTGGTTAAACTATGTTTATGTTCTCACAAACCCAACATTGGCATCAAGAGCCAGTTATGTGGATAGCTAGCTTGTTTTGTCCTTGAGAATTCGTTTTATGGGACTTTACAACCCCTTTAGGGGCTGCTATATTCATGTATTATGAATCCCCAAACTTTCAAAGTTATATCACACATGCTTGTGATTACACTTTGAAAGACATGTATGTTGTATTGTTTGTTTGTTTGGACAAGATAAAACCCGAAATTTCAGTTTGTGTTGGCTGAAATTTCGTGGGTTTTAGTGGGGATTCATTGTTGTTTTGGATGATATGATCATTGTTCATTATGGTGCATAACCTAGCCCTTGACCTTGTGTTATTTGGATGATTGTAATGGTTGTTTTTATTCATTCAATTGGGTTGTATAATCATTTATTTGTGCTTGGTTTAAAATGTAATTTATTTATTATTGGGATGTAATAAATAGATTAGGTACTTTTCATTTTACTAGAAATCTTGTATTAGGATATAATATCTTGTAATATGAAGATGTACGTGTTAGAAGTACAAAGGAAAGACACAAGAAACATGGAGTATTTGGATGCGGTTTCAAGTGGGAGGTTCATGGAAGCCTTTTGCGTTGTGTATTGTCCCTTAGGAATGTCCTATGGTCCACACTTGTGATGGAAAACAAGTGTGGCCACTTTAGATGCTATGAATATGCACTAATATTTGTTTGATTACGGTATTGTGGTTGATTGCTTATATATGATGTTTGCTTAACAATCCTTCAATGATCATAACAAACTATCTAAATGGGCATTAATCATGAAAAGGTAATAAAAGGTTATTAATATTGTTTAATGTTTTCAAAGATTAAAAGGGGTTTTAATCAATGTACCATAGGGTATCTTGTATTTGAAATCATGCAAATATGAATACATAGAGTTTTCTAAACTAGAATTATAAAATCTCTAGATTTTTTAAAGAAATAAGATCAACACTGTCCTTTTACACAACACTTGAGTCACTCGGGACTCTTAGTGGGATAAAGGTCACTCAACCATTTTGAGGGAACTTGTAACTTGAGGTGAGAATGCCATATTCATGGGATAAAGGTCACCTAACCGCTTATTTTGGCAAACTCACACGTGTGTGTAAGTAGGGTGTCTTGATTTGAAAACCATGTCAAATGGATCACCTACGATATGGTTTCCAAATGGTGTTGATGGGATTAACATGCCGACTTTACATATGATGTTTCAGTCAATCCTATACCTCTAGAAGTTGCAAATTGTTGCAATCGTCAATCGTTGACCACCTTATTAATTTAAATCGTGGGATAAAGGTCACCTAACCACTATTTAAATATAATGTTGGGTTCTAGATTTTAATATGAAAATGACCTTAAAAGGTATTAATTATTAAAATAACAATATCGAAAATACTGAAATTGATCTTTGTTAAATTTTGTAGATGGCCACCAATAATAATGATAATCATGATAACTCATCCACGTCCGCCCAATCTTTACGAGCGATTCTCCAAAAGGAACGTCTAAATCATAACAATTATATCGATTGGTTTTGAAACTTGAGAATCATTCTTAAGCAAGAAAAACGATCATATGTTTTAGACGACCCTATCCCCGATCAACCTAGTGAGGATGATGAGGAGGCCTATAACGATTGGATGAAGTACACTGAGGACTCTGTCCAAGTGTCTTGCCTTATGTTGGCAAGCATGACTCCGGATCTCCAGAAGGAGTATGAGAATCATGGAGCTTATGACATGATAACCCAACTGAAGGAAACGTTCCAACAGCAAGCGAGGGTTGAGCGCTTCGAAACGGTTCGAGCACTCCATGCATGTCGTATGGACGACAACCAATCAGTTTCATCTTATGTACTTAAGATGAAAAGTCACATTGATCTCCTCGAAAGGATAAATTGTCCCATATCAAAGGAATTGGCCACGGATTTGATCCTCAATGGCCTTACCAAAAGGTTCGAGACGTTCGTGTGAACTACAACATGAATGCTCGGGACAAAAGCATTGGTGAGCTTCACTCTATGTTCAAAACGGCCGAGGCGGCCATGGGTAAAAGATTTTTACCCGTTCTCACCATTAATGAAGGTGGGAACAAGAAGAGGCCTCATCCCGCACCCTAGGCAAGAGTTGCCAAGGGTAAGGGACCCATATGGGGAAAAGGGAAGGGGTGGCAAGGGTGCCACCTAAAGCACAGGAGAAGAAGCAAAAGGTTGCTTCCAATGACCCATGCTTCAAGTGTGGGGAGATTGGAGATTGGGCAAGAAATTGTCCCGTCCATCTCCAAGAGTTGAAGGCAAAGAGGGATGCCAGGCAGACCTCAGGTACCATATACATGATCCATATTAATTTAAACTTAATATCCTCTAACACATGGGTATTAGATACGGATGTGGAACTCACATTTGCAATTTGTTGCAGGGGTTCAAAATAAGTAGCAACTTCAACAAAGGGGATGATAGCCTCTACATGGGCAATGGGGCTAAAGTTCAAGTTGAAGCCCCTGGTGACTACATCTTGAAACTTCCAAATGGTTTGGAAGTAATTTTGTACAATGTTTTGTATGCTCCTAGTTTGACTAGGAACATTATTTCCGTAGCCCAATTAAAACATTTTGGATATGTATTATCATTTATTGGAATTGAAATCCATGTTACTTTGTGTTGGACCAAAAGAACCAATGAGCCAGGTCAGAAAAACCTTTAAGTCCTACAGACATCAAAACAACTGAAGTGGTCTACACCAGCTGAAGACAAAGTCTGAAGACAACAACTGAAGACAAAGTCTGAAGACAACATCTGAAGACAAAGTCTGAAGACAACAACTGAAGACAAAGTCTGAAGGCAAAGTCTGAAGACAAAGTCTGAAGACAACTGCTGAAGACAAAGTCTGAAGACCAAGTTCTCAGAAGTTGTCCAACAGCTGAAGTAGTTCTCTTCAGTAGTTGTGATGGTTTACTTTTCAGTAGTTTGTAATCAGTATTTTTATATTATGTAAAACATCTGAAGTTCTTACACTTCAGATGTTATAACTTCAGTAGTTGTAATGTTAGCTTGTACTTAGCTTTTTGTGAAGGTGTCCTCAGTTGTTGTGGACATCTTTAGTAGTTTAGTTTACTTTCAATTATTTGTATAAATCAGTTAGCTGTCACTATCAAGTGACGTCAGCTGATGTCACATTCCTTTATAAAAGGAATGTTGACCTAATTTCCTTGTAACCGAAGCGTGTGCGTGAATGAAAACATTCTCTTTGCAGAAAACTTTCTCTCTCTATAACTGTTATTGTTTGATTGAATATTCATATTATTCTTGCTAAAATTTCGTCTAATTCTTGTGCTATTCCACTGAAAAACTTAATCTAATTGATCAAATGAGATCCTGATCCTTCAAATGGTATCAGAGCTGGTTAATCACTAATCGATTTAACAATTGATCATTGTAACTGCTCTTTTGATATCTAAGTTTGATCGAATTAGCAAATTTGCAAGAATTGGTAATAGAGTTTGATTTTTTGTTGCTTCTAGTGAGTTAATTTGAGATTCGTCTTGTTTCAAACTGTGTTGTTGAGTTTTTGAGCTAGAACTGTTAAAATCTCATTGAACCTGTTTGAATTGGTGAAAATGGATACATCAATCAATGATCCTCACAATACTGGCTCCTCAACAAAGCCTCCGATGCTTGTTAGGAGTGAGTATAACATATGGCAACGCTGAATGCTCCATCACCTGTCTGTCAACAGTTCAGGTTGTTGGAAATCTATAGTTCATGGACCATATAAGCCTATGGTGAGTAACCAAGAAACCAATGAGATGGTTTCAAAGAAGAAAGAGCAATACTCAGATGAAGATCTAAAACTGTTTGAAATTGATGCTAACGCCCATGGAATTCTGGCCATGGCACTGCCTAATGAAATCTATTCTGGACTTATGCATCATGAAACTGCTCATGACCTCTGGGTTGCTCTGAAAGAACAATTTGGAGGAACCGATAAGGCTTGGCAAACAATAGAGAGATCCTTGCCCAGCAATATGAGAGATTCTCTCATAGAAAGGGTGAGTCACTGACTCAACAGTTTGAGCGATTCTCCTGTTTGATATCTGAGCTGAAAATGGTTAAACATGAATATACAAACAGTAAGATGAACAACAGATTCCTCAGATCCCTGCCTGAGAGATGGGACACATATACTATTGTCCTACGCTCCAGTGCAAATCTAGACAATCTATCCCTCACCTAACTTCATGGGAAACTGTTAACATTTGAAAAAGAGATAGAACAGAAAAGGAAACTGGCTTCATCTGGGAAGCTCACTCATGATTTTATACCAGGGAATACTGCTCTGGTTGGTCATGAGTCAGAATATGCTGCATCAGAAAGTTCTTATGATGAGCATATAGATTTCTCTTCAAACAGTGGAGATCCTGCTTTTGTTGGTATTGATAGTAATTCAGGGTGTAGTAGTGATAACTTTTACTTTTTGATGGATAATTTGAAAGGAATTGCTGATGATGATTTGGAAGAGATGGATATTTTGAGCCAAATGGCATTAATCAATATCAGATCTCAAAAATTTTACAAAAGGACAGGTAGAAAATTTATTGGTCTCTCTGGAAAAACCAAAGTTGGTTTTGACAAGAGAAAGTTGAGGTGTCACAAGTGCCATAGACGTGGACATTTTGCAAGAGAGTGTAGATCATCTGGATCTAACTCTTCTGCACCCTTTGTGACCTTTCCATGCAATAGCTCACAAAACAAAGGGCAACATTCTACCAGTTCTGGTCATCATTCACAAATTCAATCATCTCCTGCATATTTTGTCCCTCAAGGTCAAATGCCATATCCTTATCCCTGTTTTTACTTGCCTCAGTCCAATCAGGTTCCTGTACCCATAGCTCAACAACCACATGCCCTACTTGAGCCTCAACCATCTCAATCAAATCAACAATCTCAATCTCAATCACATCAAAGCTTTTTCACTCCTGGAGTTGTTGACTGGAGTAGCTTACCAGATGATCTTTCTGGTTATTCTGAACAAGTGTTTTCTGGTGCCGGTCAACATGGTGGTGAAAATCCTTTTGGAAATCTTGCTCTTATGGCCCTGGAGTCTACTGATGGTTCATGCTCAAATGCTTCATCATCATAGGTACCACATGTATCTTCTGAGGCCAAGGCCAAGTTGTGTATGAGTCATGTATAGCTGTTTTTGTCTCAATTAGAGAAGCAAATGTAGCTTTAATTAATCAAAATCATGACCTAGAGAAAGTGATTTCCAAAAGAAAAGCTGAGTTTGAGTCTATCTTAAAGGAAAAAGATGATGAGATTTACAAATTAAAATGCCAAATCACTAATGAAAAGGCAAAGGTAGAGGTCATTTTAGAGAATCATAAGAATCTGAAAGAAACACTTGCAGCTACTCAAGTAGAGTGTGAACGCTGGGTAACATCCTGCAAGGGGTTTGAAATAGTTCTCAGTAAGCAAACAGCTTCAAATATGAAGTTTGGGATTGGGTATAATCACACTGTACCTCCCATAGATTTTACTCCCAAGACAGAAGTAAAATCTGAAGGTGAAAGCAATTCCCAAACCACATCATCAAGTGATAATGCAAAATCAGAGGATGAAGTCAGTAATAGTACCTCAGCTAATCAATCTGCTGATGGTCTCACTGCTGATAAACACATGATCAAAGAAAGCTGAGCACTTCAGGTGCTGTCTCACAAAGTATTCAAAGTACTGAAGAGCAAGTAACAACACCTGAAGAACATTTCAAAGCAAATGAAAACAAACATGGTTTGACAATTGCTGAAGAGTCTATCAGGAAATCCAAAAATACTGATAGAAAACTTCTGAAGAACAAGTCTTCAGTTGTTACAAATCCTTCAGTACTTAACATAAGTACTGAGAGGAAGAAAGTACTGAAGAACACACCTTCAGTAGTTCATCTTCTTCAGCAATTGAACAACAAAAGATGAAGAAAAAGCCAAGTGAAATATGTGGTCTATTCAATCATCTCACTGATGAATGTTGGTACAGAAAGGGTTACAAATTCAACAAAGCTAAAATCATTAAAAATAAAATTAACAAAATGAAAGATGAATTTGAAACCAAGTTTGTGCCACAAGCATCTCAAATTGATAACCCAAAAAGGGTTCATCATAAAACAACTGAAAATATTCCTCAAGGAGTATCAAAACACCAGACTAAGTCTGTGTCTTTCAAAAAGGAGGACATGGTGAGTTACAGGAACCTATCAAAAACAAGTATTGATGTGTCTGCTGAGCTGAAGGCTTTAACAACCAATCAGACACAACTTGTTATGATGGTTCAACATCTGTTGGGGAGAGTTAACCAAATAGATGTACCTGTGATTAAACCACTGAAAAGGAAAACTAAGCCAAAATCAAAGGAAACTTTTTCAGCACTATCTCCACCTTCAAAGGCTGTTAATCATGAAAAATCAATTAGTATAAAATCTGTTGATGAGAACAGACCCAAAACCAAAATGGTTTGGGTCTCAAAAGCTAACTAGATTATTGTGGCAAATGCAAGGTTCTTTAACATGCCATAGAAGCATCTGGTATATGGACAGTGGAGGATCTATGCATATGATAGGGAGCAGTTCTCTTCTTCATGACTACTCTCAAGGAAAGAAGGGATTTGTATATTTTGGTAATGATGCTAAGGGTTACATCATCGGCAAAGGCTTTGTGTCAAATGGTTAGATAAGATTTGATGATGTTAATCACGTGGAGAATCTTAAGTACAACTTGTTGAGTGTCAGTCAAATGTGTGATAAAGGGCATGTTGCACTTTTCACCAGTCAAAACTGTCGGATTCTATCTTCCAATGCTTTGAGAACGACTGACAAGATATTGGATGAATATACTCCCCTGAAGGCCAACAGGATTGGAAGAGTATATGCCTTAGACTTATCAAAGAAAATTGATCTAAAAGGCCATCCATGTCTGTTTTCCAAGACCTATCCTCAGGAATCTGAACTATGGGACAGAAGGCTTGGTCATGTGAATCTTAAAAACATGAACCAGCTTATCCATCATGGTTTAGTGAGAGGTCTGCCACTAAAGGAGTTCAAATGTGATGACAACTGCTCTGCTTGTTTAAAAGGAAAGCAACACAAAGTATCATTTCCTCCAATAGAAGAACCAAAGTCCACTGCTGCTGTTGAATCACCTACAAACACTTGCACAGATCTTATTGAGTATCAAGAACTAAAGAATCACCCCATGTCTCAGTTCATTGGTGACATCAATGCTGGTGTTTCAACTAGAAGTCAATTGTCCAATTTCTGCTTTTATGCTCTCTTCATCAGTCAGCAAGAGCCAAAGAACTATCATATTGCATTAAGAGACAATGGATGGGTTGAAGCCATGCAACTTGAGCTTCTTCAGTTTCAAAAGCAGTAAGTGTGGAAACTGGTTCCTCTATCCTAAGATTTCAGGCTGCACCTAAAGTATCCCATATGATTGCAGTCAAAAGGATCTTTAGATATTTGCAAGGAACTCAATCTCTAGGACTTTGGTATTCCACTGGGCACTCTTGCAAATTAGTTGCTTTCTCTGATAGTGACTATGCAGGGTGTAAATTAACCAGAAAATCAACTTCTGGTGGATGCCAATTTATAGGCAATTGTTTAGTTTCTTGGCAGAGTAAGAAACAAACTTCAGTTGCTACATCCACTGCTGAAGCAGAGTACATTGCTGCTGCAAGTTATACATCTCAGGTACTCTGGCTTCAGAATCAATTACTGGATTATGACATTACAGAGACTAAGACTCCTTTACTGATGGACAGTGCTTTAGCTCTTTGTATTGTTAAGAATCCTGTCCAGCATTCTAGGACCAAACATATTGAGATCAGACATCACTTTATCAGGGATTGTTATGAAAAAGGTCTGATTGATCCAAAGTTTGTTCCTAGTGCTGATGAGCTTGTAGATATATTTACTAAGCCTTGGACAGTGCAACTTTCCAAAATCTTGTGCTAAGGCTTGGTATGTTGCAGGTTGAATGATTTGACAACTACTGATGATCTCAGTTCACAAGTACTGATGAGCATTACTATACAGCTGTCAAAAATAAGTACTGATAAGTTATTTTATCTTCGACAGTTTTCATAACTACTGAAGACTAAATTACTTAAAAGTACTAAAGTACTTTTTTTGTTGCAAAGTACTGATGTAGTTACAACTACTGCGGTGGTTACAACTACTAAAGTCTGTTCTAACAGATAAGTACTGATGACCAATGAAACATCTGAAAATCAGATAATCTGCTGAGTAAGTTGAAGGGTTTGTTAGAACACAAATCATAGTTTAACCTCTTAAATGTTTCTGAAAACGCAGCGGAATTACAACTTTATAAACTTGTTTATAAGCTGAAAAATATGTTCATTAGATGTCATTAATGTTTAAAAGAAACCATATATCAAAGAATCATTATATGTGAATAAGCATGCTTAGAGAACATAAAACAACATAATATGACAGCCACAAAGGGCTCCCATAACTACCTTCCAGCAGCTTAAAAACGTGAATGAAAGGGGATGAGATGAAGGTGATGATGATGTCGAAAATGCACCTTGACTCCAAGAAGAGGAGCCCTCAAGCTAGTATACCCCAAGCCTACTTGCAAGCACCTCTTGTTAGGGAGATTCAACACCAAACACACCACAAAATTGCTCTCCAAAACCCCTTAATCTGCTTCCTTGGCCGTAGCTTTTTGAAGAAAGGAGAGAGGATTTTTTTGTTTTGCATGTGAAGTTAAGTGAGTGTTAGAGAGTCCTACACTCTTTCATAAAGGTGTGTGTTACCAAGGCAAAATAAGGAACCCCATTGGCCCATGGGGTGGCCGAAATTTCATTAAAATTGGCTGTGATACCCTCTACTTTTATGTCTTGGGGACACATTAAAAGTTCATGGACCCTCTTGGATTTTAAAGTGTGACAAGTGCAAGAAGCATACTTATGTTTTATGCACTAATCTTTAATTAAACATTTTAAATAAAGATCACTAACATTACATTATCTTATGTTATTTAAACCCTTTTAAATAACAACGTGATTAATAAAACCCATCAACAAATCATCCTTATGATTTGACCCATTTCACATATAATTGTTTAGAAAACCAATTTTCTAAATTTGGTGTGTATTTTTTAATTGCATGATCACATCATCAATTAAATAATCGTTTGTGTTTGCAAAGCTTGTTATTTGGGTATAACCCGACTTGGATCATAACGTACTAACCACATCAATATTCTAAGTGTCTTGGGCACATAGAATCCTACAATCTCCCACTGGCCAAGATTCATAGAAGATTGATGCAAGCAGTAAATACCACCTAACACGGTTTACTACCCTTAATATGCATGACTTATAGCCATTCAATAACATCATCTTATTCAAGTATCCTACTTGAAATGATTTAGGTGAATTAATCATCTATCCTTTTGTTACAGATGTCATGTTAAATCCAAGGACACAGAATGATCATTCCTTGTTGATTTAACTTAATCAGGCCTTAGACATTGCTCTCAACAAATAAGAGGAACAAATTCCATCTTGACTACATACGTTTCTCATAAACACCTCGTGTCATACCTGAATATACCCTTATGTACTGTCCACTATTTCAGGACAGTGAAGAATTAGTCAAGGTATAATACTTGGTGAATATCAAAACCCAATATGTATCTCAGGTCGGAGGATACCAAATGATATTTGCTTTTACACAAATTTACTTATGATCAATCAATGAGATTCCATGTAGTAAAATTTGAGATGCGGGTTAGTCCAATATTTGTATCCCACAAATATCTATGAACCTTGCAACAACCTATTACTCTATATTCATCCTTATGAATATCTACCAATCCAAGTTCATAATAATCTTACCCTCACACTTGTTCCCACAAGTATGAACGACTACGGATATTTAGAGTAAATAGTTTACTCATGCATTAAACATGCCAAATTGGAACACTAAATGAAACATTATAACCAAATAATTTTATTCAAATAATAAAGAGTTCCATATATCCAAACACAAATTTTACAGACCAAATCCAATCACTAGAATATCGAAGTCCCATGGCACAAGCATGACCTTCATGCTTTGCCTTTTCAAGGAGCTTCGTAAGAGGATCCGCGATGTTTTAATCTATGTGAACTTTGCGAAACATATCATTCCTTTTTCAACTTCATCTCGTATGTAGTTGAATCTCCGCTCAATGGCCTAGTCTTTTGATGAGCATGAGGTTCCTTGATTTGAGCAATTGCACCCTCGTTATCACAAAAGATCTCTAGGGGGTCCTGAATAGAAGGGACAACCCCTAGATCAGCAATGATTTCTTCAACATGCAGCTTCTTGAGCTGCCAATGAAGCGGCGACGTATTCTGATTCTGTAGTTGATAGAGCCACCACATCCTGTTTGGAGCTCTTCCATGAGACCGCTCCTCCATTCAGAATGAAAATATATCCCGATTGTGACCGAGAATCATCATGATCGGTTTGGAAACTCGCATCCATGTAACCTTTTACAACGAGTTCCTCATCACCAGATCCATAGATTAGGAACATATCTCTTGTCCTCCTTAGGTACTTAAGTATGTTCTTAATAGCCATCCAATGAGTGTTTCCAGGATTTTGCTGGTAACGACTTGTCATGCTTAAGGCGCATGACACGTCCGGTCGAGTGCATACCATTTCATACATGATGGATCCAATAGCAAATGCGTATGGGATTGCCTTCATTTTATCTGCTCATCCTTTAAGCTAGGACATTGAGTCGTAATCAATATCGTTCCTCTTTGAATAGGTACGGTACCTTTCTTAGAGTTCTCCAGCTTGAACCTTTTCAAGATTTTGTCAATGTATGCACTTTGATTTAAACCAATCAACCGCCTTGATCTATCCCTATAGATCTTATTCCCAGAATATAGGCGGCTTCACCAAGATCCTTAATGGAAAAACAACTTCCAAACCAGGTTTTTACACCTTCCAAGGTGGAATGTCATTTCCAAATAGTAGTATGTCATCAACATACAATACTAGGAAAGTTATTGTGCTCCCACTAGCCTTCTTATACACACAAGCCTCATCAGCGTTTTTGATGAAGCCAAATTTCTTTACCTCCTCATCAAAACGATGATTCCAGCTTCTCGATGCTTGTTTCAATCCCTAGATTGATTTCTTTAACTTGCATACTTTATTAGGATGTTTTGGATCGATAAAACCTTCAGCTGAACCATATAGATATCTTCCTCAAGATATCCATTTAGGAAAGCCGTTTTGACATCTATTTGCGAAATCTCATAATCATAATGAGCAGCTATGGCAAACAATATCCTTATAGACTTTAGCATCGCAACAGGTGAGGAAGTTTCATCATAGTCAACCTCTTGAGTTTGAGTGAAACGCTTTGCTACAAGTCTAGCTTTATAAGTATCCAAGTTTCCATGTATTTCTGTTTTCTTCTTGAAAACCCACTTACTTCCAACTACCTTGGAATTAAGAGGTGGTACAACAAGTTCCCAAACTTGATTGTCATACATGGATTGCATCTCTACGTTCATGGCCTTAAGCTATTTGTCACAATCCAAATTGGACACTGCATCATGGTATGTGGTTGGTTCATCTGAATCTACCACATAGCATCCATCCATGAAAAATACGTATCTTTCAGGTGCATTACTAGTCTTACCACTTCTACGAACGTTTTGTGTGTATTGATCAATCACTTAATCATCCTCAACATCCTCATGTTGAGTGCTAGTTTCAACCAAACGTGCATCGGGTTGTGGTTCTTGATCCTCCTCAAGATCCACTGTTGTACTGCTAGTTCCTTCCATAAGGAACTTTGCTTCTAAGAACTCACCCTTTCTGGCAACAAACACCTTTTGTTCTAGTGGATCATAGAAATAATATCCCATGGAATCTCTAGGATATCTAATAAAGATACACTTGGTGGATCGACTTCCAATTTGTTTGGGGTGGGAGTCTTAACATAAGCCTCACAACCCCAGACCCTTAAGTATGATAGGGATGGAACTCTTCCATGCCATATCTCAAAAGGTGTCCTTTCCACCTTTTTGGTTGGGGCCATATTTAGAATACGGGCCGCAGAGAGCAAAGCGAAACCCCAAAATGATAGAGGCAATGTGCTTCTAGCCATCATAGATCGGACCATATCCAATAAGGTTCGATTCCTCCTCTCAGACACACCATTGTGTTGTGGTGTTCCAGGTGGAGTGAGTTGTGAGACAATCCCACAACTCTTAAGATGATCTTGAAAAGCATCACTTAGGTATTCACCTCCTCTATCGGTACGGAGAACTTTAATTGACTTGTTGAGTTGATTTTCCACTTCATTCTTGAAGATTTTGAACATTTCAAAAGCTTCATCTTTGTGACTTAATAAGTACACATATCCATAGCGACTATAATTGTCAGTAAAGGTAATGAAGTATGTTTCACCATTCCTTGTCATTGGCTTAAAAGGACCACATACATCCGAATGTATGATTCCTAATAAATCTTTTGCCCTTTCGTTAGTTCCACTAAAGGGTGCCTTAGTCATTTTACCTTGTAAACAAGATTCACATACATCAAATGAATCACATTCATTCGTTTTTAAAAGACCATTCTTTTGAAGTGTTTGTATATGTTTCTTGTTTATATGACCAAGACGACAATGCCAAAGATAGGTATCACTCAAATCCAACTTGAGTTTCTTGGTGTTAGTTTGGTACAATGAACTATTTAAAGCATTTTCATGAACCAATTCATAAATACCATTAATGGGAATTGCTTTAAAATAGAACATATCATTTAAAGAAACATGAATATCATTTTCAACAAAAGATAATACATAATCATAATGTCTTAATTGGGATACAGAAATAATGTTCCTAGTCAAACTAGGAGCATACAAAACATTCTTCAAAATAACATCCAAACCACTTGGAAGTTTTAGGATGTAGTCCCCACGAGCTTCAACTTGGACATTGGTTCCATTGCCCATGAAGAGGCTAACATCCCCTTGATTGAAGTCCTTACTTCTTTTGAACCCCTGCAACAAATTGCAAATATGAGTTCCACATCGGGTATCCAATACCCATGTGTTAGAAGATGTACATTAAGATCAATATGAATCATGTATATTGTACTGAGGTCTGCCTGGCATCCCTCTTTGCTTTCAACTCTTGGAGATGAACAGGACAATTTCTTGTCTAATGTCCAATCTCCCCACACTTAAAGCATGGGTCATTGGTAGCAACCTTTTGCTTCTTCTCTTCTGGTTTGGGTGGCACCCTTGCCACCCCTTTCCCCTTTCCCCATACGGGTCCCTTACCCTTGGCAACCTTTGCCTTGGGTGCTGGATGAGGCCTTTTCTTGTTCCCACCTTCATTGATGGTGAGAACGGGTAAAACCCTTTTACCCATGGCCGCCTCGGCCGTTTTAAGCATTGAGTGAAGCTCACCAATACTCTTGTCCCATGCATTCATGTTGTAATTCAACAAAAATGTCTCGAACTTCTTGGTAAGGCCATTAAGGATCAAATCCGTGGCCAATTCCTTCGAGACGGGACAATTAAGCCTCTTGAGGTGGTCAATATGACTTTTCATCTTAAGTACATAAGATGAAAGAGATTGGTTGTCGTCCATAAGACATGCATGGAGTGCTCGAACCGTTTCGAAGCGCTCAACCCTTGTTTGTTGTTGGAACGTTTCCTTCAGCTGGGTTATCATGTCATAAGCTCCGTGATTTTCATACTCCTTTTGGAGATCTGGAGTCATGCTCGCTAGCATGAGACAAGACACTTGGACCGAGTCCTCAGTGCACTTTAGCCAATCATTGTAGGCCTCCTCATCATCCTCAGAAGGCTGATCAGGGATAGGGTCGTCTAAAACATATGATCTTCTCTCTTGCTTGAGAACGATTCTCAAGTTTCGATACCAATCAATGAAATTATTATGATTTAGAAGTTCCTTTTGGAGGATCGCTCGTAATGATTGGGTGGACGCGGATGAGTTATCGTGATTGTCATTATTGGTGGCCATCTACAAAATATAACAAAGATCTATTTAGTATTTTCGATATTGCTATTTTTAATAATTAATGTCTTTTAAGGTCATTTTATATTAAAATCTAGAACCCAACATTACATTTAAATTGTGTTTAGGTTACCTTTATCCACGATTTAAATTAATAAGGTGGTCAACGATTGACGGTTGCAACCATTTGCAACTTCTAGAGGTATGGGATTGACTTTAAACATCATATGTAAAGTCGGCATGTTAATCCCATCAACACCATTTGGAAACCATATTTAGGTGATCCATTTAACATGGTTTGCAAATCAAGTTACCCTACTTGCACACACGTGTGAGTTTACCCACATAAGTGGTTAGGTGACCTTTATGCCACCAATGTGGTATCCCCACCTTAAGTCACAAGTTCCCTCTAAATGGTTAGGTGGCCTTTATCCCATTAAGAGTTTCCAAATGACTCAAGTGTCGTGCAAAAGAACGATGTTAAACTTGTTTGTCAAAAGTTTAGAGATTTCATAATTCTAGTTAGAAAACTCTATGTACTTGTATTTGCATGCTTTCTAATACAAGATACCCTATGGTTCTTTTAATAATACCCATTTTATTATAAAATCATTAATCATTTTAATAACTATGTATTAACACTTAATGATTAAGAACCATTTTTATATTAGCTTGTTAAGATCATTTATATTAAGATTCTCCACCATATCCAAATATCATACAATCATTCATAAAATCACAATCAAACAAGCATAATATAAACAACCACAATGTGCATAACCATAGCTACTATTGTGACCACACTTGTTTGCCATCACAAGTGTGGTCATTTGGTCTTTCCTAAGGGTTGAATACAACACAAAATTGAGGTCTTCATAGACCCCACTTGAACTTGCATCCATATGCTTCAAGTCGTTATTTTGTGTCTTCCTCTTGCGCTTCCTTCCCGAGCATCTTCTTTTACAAAATATATATCCTAATACATATTTTCTAGTAAAAGGAAATTACTCCTAATCAATTATTACATCCCAATGAATAAATAGACAAAATACATTTTTAAACAAATCATAAATTAACATACAACCCCATTGAATGAATATAATCAAATAAATACATCATATCATCCAAACATAACTAAGAATCCCTATTAAAACCCACGATTTTCAGCCAACATAAACTGAAAATATGGGTTTCAAACATTGTCCAAACAATATACATATCATCATACATATCTTTCAAGGTTTAATCACAAGCATGTGTGATATAACCTTGAAAGCTTGGGGATTCAACATACAAGAACATTTCAGCCCTTAAAAGGGTTATAAAATCCCATAAAACAAATTTTATTAAGGATACTAACAAGCATGCTATCCACATAACCGGCTCTGATACCATTGAAGGGTTTGTTAGAACACAAATCATAGTTTAACCTCTTGAATGTTTTTGAAAACGCAGCGGAATTACAACTTTATAAACTTGTTTATAAGCTGAAAAATATGTTCATTAGATGACCATATTAATGTTTAAAACAAACCCATATATCAAAGGATCATTATATGTGAATAAGCATGCTTAGAGAACATAAAACAACATAATATGAAAACCACAAAGGGCTCCCATAACTACCTTCCAGCAGCTCAAAACCATGAATGAAAGGGGATGAGATAAAGGTGATGATGATGTCGAAAATGCACCCTTGACTCCAAGAACAGGAGCCCTCAAGCTAGTATACCCGAAGCCTCCTTGCAAGCACCTCTTGTTAGGGAGATTCAACACCAAACACACAACACAATTGCTCTCCAAAACCCCTTAATCTGTTGCCTTGGCCGTAGCTTTTTGAAGAAAGGAGAGAGGATTTTTTTGTTTTGCATGTGAAGTGAAGTGAGTGTTAGAGAGTCCTACACTCTTTCATAAAGAGTGTGTGTTACCAAGGCAAAAGAAGGAACCCCATTGGCCCATGGGGTGGCCGAAATTTCATTAAAATTGGCTGTGATTCCCTCTACTTTTATGTCTTGGGAACACATTAAAAGTTCATGGACCCTCTTGGATTTTAAAGTGTGACACTTATGTTTTATGCACTAATCTTTAATTAAACATTTTAATTAAAGATCACTAACGTTACATTATCTTATGTTATTTAAACCCTTTTAAATAACAATGTGATTAATAAAACCCATCAACAAATCATCCTTATGATTTGACCCATTTCACATATAATTATTTAGAAAACCAATTTTCTAAATTTGGTGTGTTATTTTTTAATTGCATGATCACATCATCAATTAAATAATCGTTTGTGTTTGCAAAGCTTGTTATTTGGGTATAACCCGACTTGGATCATAACGTACTAACCACATCAATATTCTAAGTGTCTTGGGCACATAGAATCCTACATAAGTGTTAAGATCAAATGAAACAACTGAGATCTGTGAATTAACGACAACAACTGAGGAGCAATTTTACTCTTCAATTGTTTCAAACAACTGCTGTTTCATTTCAAAAAAACTGAAGCCAAAACCAAGTCTTTAGTAGTTTCAAACTACTGATGACTAACACCAAGTCTTCAGTTGTTTACAACATCTGAAAGTTAAAACCATGTCTCCAGTAGTTTTCTAACAACTGATGATTAACACCAAAAGTTTCAGTTGTTTTCTTTCAGCCATTTCATAACCTATAAATACCTAACCCTAACTTCAAACTTTTCATAAGTCGTTTTCCGAACGTTCATCTTCCATTAATGGCGAACATGCAAATCAAACCAAGACACAACTGTGTTGCCTACTTCACAAAGTCGGCATTTTGGACTAAGTTTGATGCTGCCATTGATCTGATGGTTAATTCCACGTATCAAACTGCTGTTCTTCTGAATCCAACCATCTATCCCGATACTCTTCGCCAATTCTGGACAAATGTCACTGTCCATACCGGTGAGAATGATGTCGCGATCACTCTCCAGTCATTTGTAAACCAGAAGAAGGTGGTAGTCACTCCTGCTATCATTCGCCAAACCCTAGATCTAAATGATGCCACCTTTGTCACCAAATACCCGAAGGGCACCATTGATCTATCATTCATCAACCATGGAGATGAGGGCGACCTAAGTGCTACAACCATTTTGAAGAAGCACTTCCATGATGCTAAATGTCTCATCTTCCACATGATCAATGTCTGCCTTGCCCTCAAATCCTCTTCATGGGATCAAATGTCATCCAGGTGGCAGCAGGTATTGTATTCTATCCTTGAACGCTAAAGCTTAAATTTTTCTGAAATTATATTTTTGGAATTAAAAGATTTGGCAATGAAACTTGTAGCTAACAGATGGATATTATATCCAAGGTTTCTTATGGCCATAATCATAAATCAATTGAAATCTAATGGCCTTGTTGGCCTTGGAGTCCCTGCTATGGTAGTTTTGCCAGAGGTATACTCCAGGCACAACTCTGACCCACACCTCAAAGAGGCTGCCAAACTACTAAAACCCAAGCAGAAGGAACCCACAGCCTCATCCTCCAGATCCAAAGTCCCCTCTAAACCACAATCCAAACAAACCAAAAAGGATACTCAGGGAGTTGAGTCCCCTGATGATGCCCCTGCAACACAAAGGCATGATGAAACTATGGGTAGTAATCCCCTTGTAGTTTCCATGACTCTACCTGCTGAAACCGCTCAGGTATCCTCTCTACAGGATCCTGCTGCAACCAAAAATGGGGAAACCACATTACTAGAATCTCTCTCACTTGAGAAGATTGCCATTGAAGAGCACCATTCACCCCAGGTGCAATCATCTTCACACCTATCTCCCAATGAAGCCACCCTTACAAGCCCAACTGTGGTTATTGCACAAGTGTTGACTCAACTACATTCCTCTAACCCTCCCCAGAAACCTATTACCACTGGGAAAACCTCAACAGTTGAGGGAGAGGATTATAATGTGGCTGATAACCCACAGCACAGGGATTACAGAGTTCAATCGCCCTATGTAGAAGAGAGCAGTTTCGAACATCTGGTGAGGCTGCCTCTTCTCCTGTTTCAGCACATGACCAGGATGAAGGTGGTATCATTTCTAAGACCTCACCAGAGGCAACTGCCAATGAAGGACATAATCCTAAGGCAGGAAGTCCCTAGTTCCAAGAAATAGGGGCACATGTGAATACCGATCTACACTCAGCACATGTTCATCCTGATTTAATCAGGAGGTCAGATGATTCAGCAATGACTGATGATGACCTGGGCTTTTTCTTTGATGTTCTAGCCCACAACACCATTCTTGAGACTGAGGTATGCAGACTACAAGAACTGTTTGCCAAAATGTCACAAGAATCAAGTCCATCTGCCCACATTCACCCACAAATGGCAGTTTCTTCTGAAACTCTCCCAAACACTGAGCCACTCCCAACAACTTTGCCCCCAGCCTCTGATTCAGGCACCATTTCTCAGGGACAGAACCCCTCTGAGCAAATGGTTGCTGCCTTTCAATCATCCTTACCTCTCATCACTTCCATAATCACAAACATTATGCATCAAGCCATTGATGAGAGGCTTTCCTCAAATCTTCAATCCTTAGTTGATGTTGTTGTTTCTAAGAGACTTTCTGACATTCACACCCCTAAACCCAATGCAACTGAAAAGGGGGAGTCTAAGTCAGTGAAAGTAGACAAAAGAAAGAGAGTTGAAGAGGAAGAAGAAAAAGAGTGGAAAGAAAAGGAGATGATCACCTACAAGGGAAAGAAGAGCTCTAAACTGACTGAAGGTAAGAAAAAGTTAGAAGAACTTATCAAAGAAGCTGATAAGCAACATAGCAGATCTATGGATAAGATTATTGATCAACTCTTTAGACAAGGTTTTGACACAGCCAAACTTGACTCTGAAATCAGAAGGCTAGAGATTCAAGAGATTGAACATAGATGAGCAAGTTGGAGTGAGAAAGAAAGGGAAAGGCTGGAAGCTATGACAAGATTCATATCAAAGCATCTGGGAAGATCAATCATTGAAGTGAAGTCATGGTCCAGAGACAGTATTTTGGAGATAACCACCAGAATCTGTTCTTCTGAAGTATTCAACAAAGGATTGATCATAGAAGCTCTTGATAAAGCTGGTGCTTGGAAAAGATCTGATATGGCAAAGTTATCCAAAGCTTCACTCATAACCAAAATGCTAGAGCAGCCTGCACAATCTCCTACACCAAAACAACCAACTACACAACCCTCAAAACCAACTCCTTTACCCAAGAAACCTACTCAACCCTCTACCAATGATGCACCCAAGAGGAAGAGAAGGGTGTTGAGAATGGAAGAAGAAGAAGAAGAAGATGAGGATGATAGTCTGCCAATCTCTGATGTTCTTAAAATAAAGATGCCTGAGCCCAGAAGTCAACCAACAACAATCACACGTGACATCCAAAGGCAAATGGTAACAGTCAAGCTTGAAGAAGAAGAACAGCACAAACAACATGATGAGCAGCTGTTAAGGATGATTGATAAAGAGTTTCCTAAGTCTTTATCCATACAAGCTATGAAGAAACATGCTCAGAGGTTGTATGCTCTCAGACTTACATTTCAATATCAGAAAGAGAGTGAGAATTTGGCCTGACCCCAGAGTAAGTGACAGAATTCATAAAAAGAAGATTCCAAGTAGATACAATGGCCAAGTAAAGAAGATTGTAGATGTTGTGATAATGCTGGACATTGTAGTGTCACCCTGGGAAATCCTTGATGACTTCAAGAGGGCTTACAAGTCTAAGATGACTCCACAAACTTTACTAGAAAACAAAATGGTAAAGAAGGGGTTGATCTACAAGAAGCTTGAAGAAATAAGAAGAAATAAGCTCCAGTTGTTGCTTGAAGGCACTCATCCTGATGAGTTTGCATACAGAGAAATAACTACTATGGAGCTGAAGAATGGAAAGCATGTTAAATACTTATCAGAGTACTATCGGCATGAGTTCTTCTTTGAAAGTGAAGCTGAAGAACTCACAATGGAAGAACAAGTTGTTTTCCTTGAGGCCTATGTCAGAGATTCTTACAGACTTATCATTGGGAAGTAGGTGTCATGGATGGGGTAACAGCTCTGTGTCCAATTCCCCAAGACAGAATTCCCATTCATCCTTTGCCAATCAATCTTTCTGAAACCTCTTCCCTGACCTGAGCTTAATGTGAAGATTTCTGAGCTGATCCAGAAAATGTTTCTGCCAATAAATGGGACTTCAATAATCTTAAGGTTTTTGCTGCATTGGTTCAGGGGGAGTTTGTTGGACCAAATGAACCAATGAGCCAGGTCAGAAAAACCTTTAAGTCCCACAGACATCAAAACAACTGAAGTGGTCTACAACAGCTGAAGACAAAGTCTGAAGACAACAGCTGAAGACAAAGTCTGAAGACAACAACTGAAGACAAAGTCTAAAGACAACAGCTGAAGACAAAGTCTGAAGACAACTGCTGAAGACAAAGTCTGAAGACCAAGTTCTCAGAAGTTGTCACAATAGCTAAAGTAGTTCTCTTTAGTAGTTGTGATGGTTTACTTTTCAGTAGTTTGTAATCAGTAGTTTTATATTATGTAAAACATCTAAAGTTCTTACACTTCAGATGTTATAACTTCAGTAGTTGTAATGTTAGCTTGTACTTAGCTTTTTGTGAAGGTGTCCTTAGTTGTTGTGGACATCTTTAGTAGTTTAGTTTACTTTCAGTTGTTTGTGTAAATCAGTTAGCTGTCACTATCAAGTGACGTCAGCTGATGTCACATTCCTTTATAAAAGGAATGTTGACCTAGTTTCCTTGTAACCGAAGCGTGTGCGTGAATGAAAACATTCTCTTTGCAGAAAACTTTCTCTCTCTATAACCGTTACTGTTTGATTGAATATTCATATTATTCTTGCTAAAATTTCGTCTAATTCTTGTGCTATTCCACTGAAAATCTTAATCTAATTGATCAAACTAGATCCCGATCCTTCACTTTGAATGACATGTTTTATTTTAAAGCTATTCCCATCAATGGTATCTATGAATTGGTTCGTAAAAATACATTGAATGATAGCTAATTGTACCAAACTAGTACCAAGAGACTCAAATCGGATTTGAGTGACAGTTACCTTTGGTATTGCCGTCTTGGTCATATAAACAAAAAAAGAATACAAACACTACAAAAGAATGGTCTTTTAAAAACAAGTGAATATGATTCATTTAATGTATGTGAGTCTTGTTTACAAGGCAAAATGACCAAGGCACCTTTTAGTGGCAAAGCCGAAAGGGCAAAGGATTTATTAGGTATCATACATTCGGATGTATGTGGTCCTTTTAAACCTATGACAAGTACAATGAAAGATACTTCATTACCTTTACTGACGACTATAGTCGATATGGGTATGTGTACTTGTTAAGACACAAAGATGAAGCTTTTGAAATGTTCAAGATCTTTCAAAATGAAGTACAAAATCAACTTAATAAGTCAATTAAAATTCTCCACACCGATAGAGGAGGTGAATACCTGAATGATGCTTTAGGGAACATCTTAGAAGTTGTGGGATTATCTCACAATTATCTCCACCGGGAACACCACAACATAATGGTGTGTCCTAGTGGAGAAATAGAACTCTATTGGATATGGTTCAATCTATGATGGCTAGAAGCTCATTACCTCTATCATTTTCGGGGTTTGCTCTGCTCTTTGCGGCCCGTATTTTGAATATGGCCCCAACAAAGAAAGTGGAAAGGGCACCTTATAAAATATGGCATGGAAGGGTTCCATCATTTTCATATTTGAGGGTGTGGGGGTGTGAGGCTTATGTGAAGACTCCCACCTCAAACAAGTTAGAAAGTCGTTCCACTAAGTGTATCTTTATTGGATATCCAAGAGATTCTATGGGATATTATTTCTATGATCCAATACAACAAAAGGAGTTTGTTGCCAAAAGGGTGAGTTCTTGGAAACAAAGTTCCTTATGGAAGGAACTGGTAGTAGAACTGTGGATCTTGAAGAGTTTCAAGAACCGCAACCCGATACACGTTTGGTTGACACTAGCACTCAACATGAGGATGTTGAAAGTGATCAAATAGTTGATCAATACACAGAAAACGTTCGCAGATCTGGTAGAACTAGTAATCCACCTGAAAGATATGGATTTTTCATTGATGGATGCTATGTGATAGATTCCGATGAACCAATCACATACCATGAGGCGTTATCCAATTCGGATTGTGACAAATGGCTTGAGGCCATAAACATTGAGATGCAATCCATTTATGACAATCAAGTATGGGACTTGGTTATACCACCTCTTAACTCCAAGGTAGTTGGAAATAAGTGCGTTTTCAATAAGAAAACCGATATGCATGGAAACTTGGATACTTATAATGCTAGACTTGTAGCAAAGGGTTTCACTCAAACTCAAAGGATTGAATATGATAAAACTTTTTCACCTGTTGCGATGCTAAAATCCATTAGGATACTGTTTGCCATAACTGTTCATTATGATTATGAGATTTGCCAAATGGATGTCAAAACCGCTTTACTAAATGGATATCTTGAGGAAGATGTATATATGGTTCAGCCTGAAGGTTTTGTCGATCCAAAACATCCTAACAAAGTATGCAAGTTAAAGAAATCAATCTATGGATTGAAACAAGCATCGTTTTGATGAAGAAGTAATTAAATTTGGATTCATCAAGAACGCTGATGAAGCTTGTGTATATAAGAAAGCTAGTGGGAGCATCATCATTTTCCTAGTATTGTATGTTGATGACATACTACTATTTGGAAATGACATTCCAACCTTGGAAGGTGTAAAAACCTTGCTTGGAAGTTGTTTTTCCATCAAGGATCTTGGTGAGGCCGCCCATATTCTAGGAATAAAGATCTATAGGGATAGATCAAGGCGATTGATTGGTTTAAGTCAAAGTGCATACATTGATAAGATCTTGAAAAGGTTCACGATGGAAAACTCTAAGAAAGGTACGGTACCTATTCAAAGCGGAACGATATTGAGTACGAATCAATGTCCAAGCTCAAAGGATGAGCAAGATAAAATGAAGCCAATCCTATACGCATCTGCTATTGGATCTATCATGTATGCAATGATATGCACTCGGCCGGACATTTCATGCACCTTAAGCATGACAAGCCGATACCAGCAAAATCCTGGAAGTAGTCATTGGATGGCTGTCAAGAACATACTTAAGTACCTAAGGAGGACCAAAGATATGTTTCTAATCTATGGATCTGGTGATGAGGAACTTGTTGTAAAAGGTTACACGGATGCGAGTTTTCAAACCGATCGTGATGATTCACGTCACAATCGGGATACATTTTCATTCTGAATGGAGGAGTTGTCTCTTGGGAGAGCGCTAAACAAGATGTGGTGGCTTTATCAACCACAGAATCTAAATACGTCGCCACCTCATTGGCAGCTCAAGAAGCTGCATGGTTGAAGAAATTCAATGCCGATCTAGGGGTTGTCCCTTCCATTCAGGACCCCCTAGAGATCTTTTGTGATAACGAGGGTGCACTTGATTAAATCAAGGAACCTCGTGCTCATCAAAAGACTAGGCACATTGAGCGGAGATTCAACTACATACGAGATGAAGTTGAGAAAGGAAAGATATGTATTCGCAAAGTTCACACAGATCAAAATATTGCGGATCCTCTTACGAAGCTCCTAGAAAAGGCAAAGCATGAAGGTCATACCTGTGCCATGGACTTCGATATTTTAGTGATTGGATTTGATCTGTAATTTTGTATTTGGATATTTGGAACTCCCTTACTACTTGAATAAAATTATTGGTCATAATATTTCAGTGAATGTTCCAATTTAGCATGTTTAATCCATGGGTAAATTATTACTCTAAATGTACGTAGTCGTTCATACTTGTGGGAACAAGTATGAGGGTAAGATTATTATGAATTTGGATTGGTGGATATTCATAAGGAATGAATATAGAGCAATTGGTTGCTGCCAAAGTTCATAGTTATTTGTGGGATACAAATATTGGACTGACCCGCATCTCAAATTTACTACATGGAATCTTCTAGAATGATCATAAGTAAATTTGAGTAAAGGCGAATATCATTTGGTATCCTCGGACCTGAGATATATTTTGGGTTTTGATATTCACCAAGTGTTATACCTTGAGCTAGTTCTTCACTGCCCTGAAATAATGAACAGTACGTAAGGCTATGTTCAGGCGTGACACGAGGTGCTTGTGATAAACGTATGTAGTCAAGATGGAATTTGTTCCTCTTATTCGTTTAGAGAAAGATGTCTAAGGCCTGATTAAGTTAAATCAACAAGGAATGATCATTTTGTGTCCTTGGATTTAACATGACATCTGTAACAAAAGGATAAATGATTAATTCACCTAAATCATTTCAAGTAGGATACTTGAATGGGATGATGTTATTGAATGGCTATAAGTCATGCCTATTAAGGGTAGTAAACCGTTGTTAGGCAGTATTTACTGCTTGCATCAATTTTCTATGAATCTTGTGCAAGTGGGAGATTGTTGGATTCTATATGCCCAAGACACGTAGAATATTGATGCGGTTAGTACGTTATGATCCAAGTCGGTTATACCCAATAACAATCTTTGCAAACACAAACAATTATTTAATTGATGATATGATCATGCAATTAAATAATCGCACCAAATTTAGAAAATAGGTTTTCTAAATATGCTTTTATAGTGGAACAAATTATAAGGATATTTTGTTGATGAATTTTATTATTTGTATTTTTATTTAAATAGGTTTAAGTAACATTAAAAAATAAAATGAAAGAGTCATTTAAATTAAAAAGGGGTTTAATTTAAATAATGTACATGACCCTTTTAATGTGTGTTTTTTTAAGTTTTGGGTGGGAAACACCTTCTAGAAGGCTGATTTCCACCTCCCTTTGGTCCAATAGGATCATTTCCTTTTGTCTTGAAAAAACACATTAGGAGAAGTGTGCAAGAGACTCTTTCACACACATCATTTACACACAACAACTCTCTCTCTCACTCCTCACTCTCTCTCTCGGCCAGCAGCATCAACAAGAGAGGATTTTGGATTGATTTTGGTGTTCTTCTCCCTAGCAAGAAGGTGTTCGCTATAGTGCTTGGGGTATACAAGCTTGAGAAGACCTCCTTTTGGTGCCTTGGTCATTTTTCTTGGTCCATATCATCCTCCATATTCCCCCTTTTGCTGCTGGAAGGTAGTTCTTAGCAGCTTCTTTAATGGTTGTCCATATTGTATGTTTATGTGTTTCTATAGCTAGTTATATTCACATATAAAGATCCTTTGTTCCTGAGTTTGTTTGTAACTTTATAATATCAAAACAGATTTCGATTTTTCAGTTCATAAATTATGTTATGAAGTTCATTTCCGTTGCGTTTTTCACAATGTTTAAGTGGTTAAATTATGTTTATGTTCTAACAAACCCAATAGAAATCTAGGTTATTAGATGATTAGTAGGGTGATTGCAAGTCTAATTAACCAAAACATGGCGTCTAATTTGATGAATTGGTCAAAATTCAAATTTCATTCGAACAGACAGTAGGTCTGACGACTGGACACCCGGATGAACTCCAATCGCACGACTGAGCTGGCAGAACGACTCAATCGGCCAAATGGATAATCCGAATGAGCTCAGTCGGCCGACTGAACCAATTGCAGGCTCAGTCACCCGATTGAACTCAGTCGCATGTTCAGTCACCCGACTGTATTCAGTCGCATGTTAGGTCAACCGACTGAACTAAGTCGTATGGTTCAATCGCATGATTGAACTAGAATGATTTTAAACAGGTTAATTACAAATGGTTTCTGTTGTGTGATGATCTAACTTGTATGCCCCTTATGTTACAGATTGATGGTTGATAGGTGGTCCATCAACCCCAAGAACAACATTTGTGCCCATTTGGATGCCATAACTCGGAACGGTGCGAGTTTGCACGAATCATTACATTCCTAAAGAGATCCAGGATTCACAGAGCTATATCCACACCGTGCACTCCCTATAGGTCTATACAATAGGCCTTTTAGGAGGGGGCATCAGTTGATCGATCTCAGGAGCCATACTACATCCGGAGCACTATTTTTGGGCAGGCGATCGAGATGACTGCTGATGATATACAACGTGTACTCAATCTGGGTGATGATGTAGATCACCCGACCAGGCTACACCCTCTAACAGTTAGAGGGTGCTTCCTCAGGATGAAGTATGTTGGGGACATAAACGCAGATGTGCCGAACAAAAGTAACCTGTGTCCCCAATTTAAGTACTTGGCGCATGTGATACTGAAGTGCTTGGCGTCAAGGAGGGGTGGGTTTGATGACCTCTCAAACCAGATCAAGAATGCTTACGTGGCACTGGTACTCAACCACCCCTTCAGTTTCTCCAGTATGATTTTTGCCTACCTGATAAAGAACCTTGAGGTAAAGGGCAACGAAGGATTTTACATGTACCCCAGATTCTTGCAGATGATCAATGATGAGAAGATGCCTACCTTGCCCAAGGAGAGCCACGATGCTGTGTCACTGGCGATTATGTATGACACGACCTTGGGCCCATGAAGGTCTACAGGGGGAAACAAGTCAAGCCCCCTGTGAAGAGACTCTTCGGGCATCTGGCCAAGGCTGATTACATGGCGCCGGCTAGGCAAAAGTGGCACCATGAGGAGAGTGACTCAGATGTTGAGCAAATTGCTCTCCCATCTGATGACTCTGACGATGATGTGACACTGGCGGAGACTTTGGGCCCGCTTCTACTAGGGGCCCCACTACCCATGTTACACCTCCACCACCCACTCATGGAGAAGCCACTACTGCCGGGTTCCACTAGGATTTTTGCCTTCCTGATGAGGAGGAGGAGAGTGAAGAGGAGCCTCTGACGAGGATTGTGGGCCGCAAGGTGGTTGCCACAGAGAGAGGTTTGAGGGTGGTTGGTGGATGCCCAGGGGAGTCCATGAATGTTGCTGCTGATTCAGATCCCTCATATGCCCCAGACCCGCCCAGCAGCCAAGGGGGAGCCTCTGTGCCTAGAGGCTCAAGGAAGAAGACGATGGCACACCCCTACGGCAAGAAGGGGAGAGACTGAAGTTTTCCTTGACCTCATCTACCACAACAGCCACTACCTCAGCCACACCTTCCACCACTACCACCACCACTAGTACCACACCACCTGCCACCACCTCAACCACCTTACACACCACTACCACACCCACTCCACCACTTACCCACAGCTCATCCACCACCACTCACATCTATACCACCCCCAATCTTCACCACTGCCACCACCACCACCACTAGCCACCAAGCAGGACCATCATCTTACCCCTCATTTCCATCTGGATCATCTCTACCTCCTAGTGGGGTAGAGGAACAACTCTCATCACTTAACCCTATGGTGGTGAAGCTGTTAGCAGCCAATGACGAGAAGACTGCTCAGATTCGTAAGTTAGTAGAGCTTACTGCTGCACAATCTCAGCAGAGCATAGCAGATTGAGCAGCAGGCATAGCAGATGGCTGCTTAGAGTCTAGAGATGTCCCAACTCTAGAGAAAAATGTCCACTCAGCAAAGAGGATAGAGGAGTTGGAGGCTTCTAACAAGACCATCATGCTCAAGCTCAAGGGATCAAAGGATGAGCCACTCAAGATAAGAGAAGGATATGATGATGATGATGGTGGTGAAGATGATGAAAGTGATGATTATAAGGCCAGTGAGAGGAAGAGACAAGGGACGGGCAGAATAGTGATGATGATGAAGAAGGAGATGCAGCTGCATCTACATCAGCTCAAGTTAAGAGAGACGTACAAAGAGAAATCAAGACCAAGGAGCCTCATCTTCTGCCCCTCCTACTAACGCGCCGGCTCTTCAGGGGAAAAGTAATGTTTAGATATTTATGTACTTGAAAATTTTGTAATTGAATTTTGGATTAATATTATGTGCTTGAATGTTAATGTATATATATTTAATGATTAATGTCTTGATTACTTACTGATGTATGATGTGTTTATATGTTTAAATCAAGCAGATCACACGTCTCAGCAAGATGAATATGACGTTGCTCCCCTTTAACAGATCAAGTCTCAACTCACAATGATACTTGATATGCAAGGGATAGTTAGGAGGTCTGTGAGTTACACTCTTGAAGAAGGAGAAATAATCCATGACCTTACTGATGAGCAACTTGCTGAGATGTTCAAACTGAATCTCGATGAGATCATGAAGGATGCTTCTACCATGGATATGAATGTGACGATGACCTTAACGATGATGAAATCAAGATTGAAGACGTCACTGCTCAACAATATCCAGAGTACGCTGACAAGGAGGGAAATGTAGTCCCTAATCTGGGTGACTCCCTTGTTAATGATACTTTTGAAACACTGGATAAGATGGAGAAAGAGTCAGAAAAGAAGGAAGACAAGGCCCAAGCCTCAGACGTGATGTCAATATCAGAAAGGCTGAATGGCCTGTGTATTTTGCAGAAATAGAGCCTAGCGCAGTGATCCAAAGTTGAATGTCTACACCAAACTCTATAAAGTGAAGAAGCATCACAAGGTGTCAGGAAAAATTATAGCATGGGCCTATTTTGAAGATCTTAACGTTTATGCTATTAAAAGAGAGAAGGGGATCGAGTACTTTAGATTCCCGCATGATCTGAAGACTCTTCTGGGTTTTGAGCTTAACCAGTTAGCAAAATTGAAGTTGCTATATGCTGACCCTCGTAAGATGTTAGGCTAGTTTGAAGCAGCTTTAAATAGAGAGTACCACACCCGGTGGGTCAACTACAAACCTCAACAACCAACGAGGTATATCAGAAGATCTGAAGTGATGCCATAATTGGGAAGCCTAAAATAGTGCTGAAGTGGAGTCCTCCACGCACGATGTCTAGAATCCCTCTACGGGAAATCCCACAGGACTTCACTCCACACTTCAAGTGATGGTACTACGATTGGAGAACAGGGGAGGCGGTTATAGTGTTGAACAGAAATGGTAGTATGGAAACTATCAGGGTGTTTGACCCCATGTGGCTCACTAACTTGTCGGCTGATGATGTTTACATCTTATACAAGTGGCCACTATCCTATGACTCGCAGGATATTGTACAAGCTCTCCAATTCTAGAATGTGATACGGCTCTGCTTTGCTATTGAAATACATGCACGAGTCACAAGAGAGGAGAAGTACAAGAAATACGAAGAGGTAATGAAGAATGTTAGACGATAGATTAAACTAGATCCAAGGGGGAGTTTGTAGATACATATGTACCTAGTTATTGATCCTAATGTAAAAGTCTTTCATGTCTTACATATATGTGAATGGATGGTTGAATGAAATACAATGTGTGGTTTGTGCTTATAATGTTTAATATTTCATTGGTTATTGTGTATTAACGCTAATTGAACTAACTATATAGGTTTGTGGTTGTTGAATAGATCTAAGTCTAATAATGATTGTGAAACATATTCAAACTTAATCATATGAAGTTCTCATGCGAATGGCCCATGCTAATGGACCATACGCATGAACAACTTCATGCTAATGAACCAGTCATGCGACTGAACCAGGAGACTGGATCAGTCGCATGATTGTAACATGAGATTGACTCAGTCGCACGACTGAACACTCAGTCGTGCGAATGGATCAACCGCATGACTCAATCGCACGACTAAGCCCTGCTAATGGTTCAGTCGCCCGAATGAGAAACCCTAACCTAAAAATACCACTTAAATCATGGAAAAACAAAACATTTCGAAAACCTACGTACTAAATCGTACCCTAGCCATTCAGAGACATCTAAGAACCTATTCCAAGTTCATAGATCACACCAGATCGATTACCAATCATTCTTAACAATTAGATTCAATCTACAATTGTTTCTACGTGCATTCTCATTGATTGGATTGCCAATCAAATAGGACTCCGCACTATTTGATTTGGTATACACGTATATCAGTTAGTATTTCGTTCAATACACGATCCTAACAAACTCCCTAGAAGAAACTAAGAAAGAAAAAGCAGTTTTGGAAGTCAAAGTAAACTCATTAAAACAAAAACTGCATAGTTGGACAAGTTCTTCTCATATAGTACAACACTTAGTGAGAGAACAAAATAATAGGGAGGGGTTGGGATACAAACTAGTTCCACCACCACATGAGACAGTGTTAAATGCTAAATGTAGACCATTAAATAACAACCCTATCAAGGATCATGTGGTGTCCACTCCTCAAGTTAGTGATCCAGATTCCACGAGTAAATCGGAGGAATCTGTCACTAAACAAAAGGAGGCCACTTTTCAATCTAAAGGTAAGTTGCCTATTGTTAATTTGGCTAAACAATTTGAAGAGGTTAAGATAAAGTCAGGATCAAGCATGTCTAGTTGTGAACCCAAAAAGACCAAACAGGTAAACCAATCATGTACACCATGTCTTAGTCCAAATAAACAAAGGTTAAAGATGCTAAAAATGTTCAAACCATGAATTTTGTTAAATAAGTGTCAAAACCTAAAGAACCTAAAGTTACACATGTGTCACATACTTCCCCACAAAAACCATTCCACCAACATATTGAAATTAGATCATGCTACAACTGTGGAAAGTATGGACACGACGCTTCTCATTATCCTTACTATCAGACACCAAGGAAGAAAGTTGAACTTCATGACACTAAACCATGTTCTTCAAAACATAGATCTATTACTCCACCAAAAAGGATTAGTGAACATAAAGTTCAAACTGTAAGCTAGTAGTCTGTTTATCACAAACAGGCCTTATGCAAAACTGGCTTATGGAAGGAAAAATTAAGTTCAGGTCTGATAATGAGAACAAGAAGAAAACAAACATGCCCTCACCTTCTAATGGATAGTGGGTAGAATTTATGATGTGTGATGCCTCTAGGTCACCCAAGCCAATTAAGGTTTGGGTCCCTAACCGAAACTAATCATTTCCTTCAAATGTGCAGTGTGTCCGCTATAGTGCTTCTACAAATACCTGGATTGTTGATAGCGGAGCATCAAGGCACATGACTGGGAACTTGTCTCTCCTTTCAAACGACAAACAAATTAAAGGAGGACATGTTTCGTTTGCTGGAAATAAAGGAGGTTACATCACAGCTCAAGGAGAAGTGGGAAACCAGAAAGTGAAGTTTGATAAGGTAAACTATGTTCAACAACTTCAAAATAACTTGCTTTCTGTATCCCAAATCTATGACAAAGGCTTTAAGGTATTCTTTGATAACAAGAAGTGTTATGTGTTGAAGAAGGATTATGTAGTCCCGGAGGACTAAGTCCTAATGTCAGCCGCAAGATAAAATGATTTATATGTCTTGGATCTATCAAAGGCCTCCACAACTGATCATTAAGTACAATGCTTCTTGTCAAAGGCAACAGAGAAAGACTCCATCTCCTGGCATAGGAGAACGGGACACATAAATCCCCGGAAGATGAACCACTTGATCCAGAATGATCTAGTGTGTGGCGTAAATGTTAAGAACTTTCAACTACCGGATTTCTGTGTCACTTGTAAGAAAGGAAAACAGACAAGAAGGCTCATAAGGCTAAGAAAGCTAACTCCATTGAGTTGCCTCTTGAGCTTCTACACATGGATCTGTTTGGTCCAGTTAGTATGAGGAGCATTGCTGGTGACTTGTACTGCTATGTAGTTACAGATGATTACTCAAGATTCTCTTGGGTGATGTTTCTGAAATCCAAATCAGAGACATTTGAATCATTCAAAGAGCTGGTAACTACACTGGAGTCACTCTACAAGCTGAAGGTATGACAAGTTCGCTCAGACAATAACACTGAGTTAAAGAACCAATGGATGGAGGCATTCTGCAAAGAAAAAGGAATTGTGCACCGGTTCACATCTGCCTACACTCCTCAAATGAACAGAGTTGCTAAGAGAAGAATTGCAGCCTGATAGAGACTGCCCGGATGATGCTAGCAGACTCGAAACTGCCCATTCAGTTCTATAATAAGGTAGTTGCAAATGCATGTTACACCCTAAATCGAGTCCTGGTGGTCAACCGTCATGGTAATATGTGTTACGAGTTACTACAACGACGTAAACCTAATCTAGAGTAGCTCAAACCGTTTGGAGCACCATGTACTCTTTTGAAGAAAACTCAGTCAGGGAAGTTTAGCGAGAAGGCTGAAGAAGGAATCTTTCTAGGATACAACATACCGAATAAGAGAATTTACAACAACTCAACGGGTCAAGTAGAAGTGTGGTGTAACGTCGACGTTTAGAGATACACCACCCCGTTGGTGGAAAAGGACCCGCATTCTTCTTCGATTATGATGGATTCTTTAAGTCCTTCAACATTCTTCTCTCCCCTCCTGAAGATGAGTTGGCAACTAAAATGATGTATGATGTCTTAAACCCACCGTCACAAGACTCAACAACATTAGGTTCACAAGGTGAGTCTTCTAGTCATGTAGGTGCAGCACTGGAAGTCAGTAATTCTTCCTTAGATGATAAGATGTGGAGACCGATCAGGTGGATTAGGAGGAACAGGTTCCTACTACTTCAAGTACACAAGCATCTGATGTTGATGCCTTTGACACTTCTGAACCTCACACTCTTACTGCCTCAGATACCGAACCTATTGTTCACAATCTGGATCATGAGGTAGTAGTACCCACCACTCCTGGATCATGCTTAAATGTTATCATCCTCTGGACAATGTCATTGGAGATGTAGGATCAGGAGTTCAAACAAGAAATCAGCTATACTCAGCTGATTTTGCCTCGGTAATGGAAAAGGGATATCTTCACCTTGGTGCGTATTGATGTTTTGTGTCTCAATTTGGGCCCAAATATGTTAGTGAAGCCCTAAACGACGAGGCATGGTGAGTGCCATGCAAGAATAACTTCTTCAATTCAAGAAGTTAGGTGTATGGATACTGGTGGATAGTCCTAAAGGAGCTAAGGTCATTGGCACCAAATGGGTCTTTAAATGCAAGAAATATGACCAAGGGGTCATAATCAGAAACAAGGCTCGACTTGTAGTTCAAGGATTTTGATAAGTCGAGGGGATTGATTACAATGAAGTCTTTGCACCTATGGCGAGAATGGAAGAAATCCGTATCTTCCTAGCCTATGCATCTTACATGAAGACTAAAGTATATCAACTGGATGTAAAGAGTGTATTTCTTCATAATGAAATCAGGGAGACAGTGTATGTCAATCAACCCAAAGGATTTGAGGATCTGTATCATCAGGACACAGTTTACAAACTAGACAAGGCTCTCTATGGGCTCCATCAAGCCCCAAGAGCATGGTATGAAAAACTCTCGACTCATCTTGTGAAACACGGATTTCGCAAAGGAGTGATTGACTGTACACTATTCATCAAAGAAAAGGATGGTGACTTACCGCTTGTTCAAATTTGTGTTGATGACATAATCTTTGGTCCCAAAAACGAAAAACTATGTAAAAATTTGAAGCAGTTATGAAAGCTGAGTTTGAGATGAGTGCCATGGCAGAGATGAAGTTCTTTCTCGGGTTACAGGTGGATCAGACACCAAAAGGCATATTTCTACATCAGATCAAGTATGTAGGTGATATTCTAAATCATTTCGATATGGAGAATGCTTTCCCAGTTGGGACTCCACTTGCTACAAACCATGACGTAGCACCCGACGAAAATGGTGATCTGGTGGATGCCACTATGTACTGAGGAATGATCAGATCCCTCATGTCCTCACTGCGTCAAGACCTGATATCATGTACGCGACGTTTCTTTGTTCTAGATATCAGACAAAATCGAAAGTCAACCATCTCATAGGCGTTAAAAGGATATTCGTTATCTGAACGGTACTCCAACACTTGGATTGTGGTATCCTCATGACGATGACCTTGAGCTTACAGCATATAGTGACTCGGATTATGGTGGCTGCAAAATGAACTACAAGTCAACTTCAACAGGATGTCAATTCTTTGGGAGAAGATTAGTCACGTGGCAGTGTAAGAAGCAGACATCAGTTGCTCTGTCAACTTGTGAAGCTGAATACGTTGCTGCTGCAAGCTGCTGTTCACAAATCATCTGGATTCAACAGCAAATGCGGGACTATGCTTTGAAATTCTCTAACACTCCTATATTTGTTGATAATTCTGCTGCTATAGCCGTAACAAAAAATCCGGTCCAACATCCTAAGACCAAACACATCAGCATTAAATATCACTTTATACGTGATTGTTTTGAAAAGAATTTAATTGATGTTGTCAAAATTAATACGGATTTTCAACGCACTAACCTCTACACAAAAGCTTTTGATAAACCATATTTCTTATATCTGTTAGAGGTCAGCGGCGTTAAAAAAAAGTTTAGTGATTTCTGACGAAGATAGTACTAAGTCCGACAAGTAGACGTAATTTTTGTTTTGTTATTTTTATTTTATTTTATTTCTTCACCTATTAAAATTCTAAACGCAAGAACATTTTCGGTTTTAGAATCTTAGGGGGAGAATAGGTTAATTTAGTATCAAATTAGTTGTTTTAATTTCAGTACTTAAAAAATACGAGGGTGGAGGATAGTCTAGCTAATAGAAATGAGACCGTATCTGTGATACTGATTCAATTTGTATGGAAAATGATACTACACAGGAACAAAGAGTTTGGGACTTTAAAAGAATGAAATTGTTTAAGATGCAAAATTCAAAGTATAAGTTTGAGAAGTCTAAGCAACATAAAAGGAAAAATGATAGTAAAACTAGCTACTACTAAGGTAACACGTAGAAAGTAGACCTAGAGGTTGCTAGACCATTAGATGATGTGTCGGTAGATTCACACAATAGATAAGTAGACCTCGTTGGTGATTTCAAGTTCAAACTAAGTTGTTCAACAAGCTGAGGGTTATCATCTTATCCCTGGTCAACATAATCAACAAAGTTCCAATAAGGGGTGATGAGCAAAATAAACGCCACAAATGTGTGCGGATGACCATAAAATGAGCAAAGCACATGAAAGATGCAAGAAGCAATCAAGCTAATAACCTATGTTGTTGGTGAGATCTGTGCAAAAAGAAGATAAGTGCTCAAACAAGAAGATAGGTTGTGTGCCTCTCTGATGTGCGGTGGCACTGACCTGCGGATAAGCATAACCTAAATGTTCTAGAATTCATTGTTCTTTGCACCTCTTTGTTGTGCGGTGGCACTGACCTGAGGCTTAGCATCTCTTTGAAAGCTCTAGAATAGTTTCTTCTTGAATGCTACCCTTAGACCGCTCAAAAATCTCCTGAGGAATGTTGATTACCATATAAGCGTGGGATCCACAAATGCTTGTTGAAATAAGTAAACCTTAAATCATCATCAATGTGTGTCAAAAATCTGTGTATGGATTTAAGAGGACAAGTATACTGATAATCAATGTGAGCTGCAAATCTTGAAAGTCAAAATCGCTATGTGCATCTTGTAGTTCTAGTATGATTTCCTAAACTTGCTAATGACTTTGGATGAGAACAAGAATCTAGCATCAAAAGGCTTTGTTAAAATGTCCCAAATGATTTGATAAACATGTATGATTCCATAATGAATCGTTCCAGTTATGATCAAAGTAACTAGATGCTATACAGTCCAAGAAAAATCTGGTAGATACTTATCTTAGGATTTCAACCTCACACAAAAATACAAACTTATGGTTTTAACTTTGTTTTATTTCTAGTTGTTTATTTTAGTTACTTTCAGTTAATTTAGTAGCCAAATATTGGACTACATATCAGATTTCAATCTTGGAATCACTCACCAAAAGGTCACGTCTAAGGTGACCAATGGGTTTTTCAAATGTAAAAGGGTCACGTCTAAGGTGACAAAGTTTTATTGTTAAAAACATCACATGTGAGGTGTTCAACAGTTTTCTAAATTAAAATAGTCATGTATGAGATGATCAATGGTTAAAATGTATTATAAATAAGTAAAAGAGTTAAGGTTATGAATGTTTATAAGGTCAAACTCATAAGTATGAACCATTCGCACGACTGGATCATGAGTATGGACCAGTCGTACGATTGGACCATGCGTATGAGCCCAGTCGCACAACTAAACTACGAGTATGGACTAGTCATACGATTGGACCATCAGCATGGGTCAATCCATACGATTGGTTCATCAGAATGAACCAATCACGCGAATGGAGGTGACCGAATAAGTCTGTTGCACGACTGAAACCCAGTCGGGCGACTGAAGGTGACCGATGGAGCCAATCGCACGAATAAGCTCCAATCGCACGAATGAAGAGTGTGAAAGGATCCAGTCGCCTGATTGAAGCCAGATTTAGTATAAATAGGGGTAAAGTCGGTCGCATATTTTCATCACCCCTCAATCGCCCTAAAATCACCCAAACGTAGCGACACTCTGCCAAAATTTGATTAAATCGATTTCTCTTCACCACTATGTTACTAATGACTTGTTACATCATCTGCAATTAATTAACAACCCAAATCACACGAAATGCGTGGTGAAAATAAACCCTAACAGGCCCTAAGTGTTTAAAATCAAGAAATGAGTAATAACTAACAAACAGATCGTATAAACGTGAAAATTGGTTAAAATTAAAGACTTAATGCGACAATTAGGGTTCATGCAAGTCTAAAGAACCTAACCATAACGTTTAGCTTCCAGTTTGTACCTAGATTCAGGATTAAGGTGTTGAACATAGACGTATACGACTGGTCACTCCGAATGAACTTCAATCGCACGATTGAATTGGGCGAATGACACAATCGGTCAAATGAATCAGGCGTATGACCGCAATCGCCGGATTGAACTCAGCTAAAGGCTCAGTCGCCCAATTGAACTCAGACGCTCGATTGAACTCAGACGCGGGCTTAGTCGAACGATTGAAGTCAGTCGCACACTCAGTTGCCCGATTGAAGTCAGTAGCATACTCAGTCACCCGACTGAACTCAGTCGTACGATTGAACCAGACTGATTTCAAGACAGTTTAAGACTCAATAGTTTTTGTTACGGACAAATCTAATGTTTATGTGTCTTGTGTTACAAAAACATGGCAGAGAAGTGGATCATTAACACCAATCACAACATCTGTGCTCATCTGGATGCCACTACCAGGAATGCTGTAGATTTTGCTGACATCATTGTATTTCTGCAGAGATCTAGGATCTACTGGGCTATATCTGCTCCATGCACACCCTATCGGTCTATACAGCAGGCCTTCTGGGAAGGTGCACCAGTTGACAGATCCACTGAGCCTTACTGCATTCGCAACAACATTTTTAGGCATGAGATAGAGGTCACAGCAGCAGATCTCCGACAATTTCTGGCTCTGGGTGATGATGCTGCTCACCCAACCAGATTATACCCCTTGACTATTCGCGGATGCTTTCTCAGGATGAAGTACTCTGGGGACATCAATGCAGGGGTGCTGAACAAAAGCAACATGTGTCCCCAGCTTAAGTATTTAGCACACGTCATTCTTAAGTGCATTGCATCGAGGAGGGGTGGATTCGATGACCTCTCTGACAAAATCCAGAATGCCTACGTGGCACTAGTACTAAACCACCCCTTCAGCTTCTCCAATATGATCTTTGCATACATGATCGAGAACCTAGAGGCGAAAGGGAAAGAGAGCTTCTGTATGTACCCTCGATTCTTACAGTTGATTATAGATGAGAAGCTTCCTCTACTGCCTAAGGAGAGTCATGATGCAGTCTCTCTCGAGGTCATAGATGACACCACCCTTGGGAGGATGAAGGTGTATTGGGGGAAGCAGGTGAAGCCCCCTGTAAGAATGTTGTTTACGCATTTGGCCCGAGAAGACTACATGGCACCAGGAAGGAGGAAGTGGCGCCACAATGATAGTGACTTGGACGTTGAGCAGATTGCTCTACCATCCGATGACTCGGATGATGATGACAGGGTGAGTCTGGGGAGGCTTCTACTGATCCATCTTACACCCCAGACCCACCCATCAGCCAAGGGGTAGCCACTGTGTCTAAAGGCTCGAGGAGGAAGATAATGGCTCACCCCTATGACAAAAAGGGGAAGAGGCAGAGATTCACATTGACCACCACCACCACCACAGCTACCACCACTACTACCACACCACCCACCACTACTACCATACCACCCACTATCACTACCACACTCCCATCCACCACCACTACAACCTACCCATTGCCACCCACTCATATACCACCACCCATATTCACCACCGCCACCACTACCACCACCAGCCACCAAGCCGGACCATCATCCCCCCTACATTCACCACTGGATCATCTATGCCCCATATTGGGGTGGAGGAATAGATATCAGCACTTAACCGTATGAAGAGAGAGTTGCCCAACTACATCAGCTTACAGAGCTTAATGCTACCCAAGCACAGCAAATCTCACAGCAAGCTCAGCAAATTGCCCAACTCCAGGAGCAAAACGACCAATCAGCTAGAGGATTGGGGAGTTGGAGGCTACAAACAAGACCATCATGCTTAAGCTTAAGGGATCAAAGGATGAGCCACTCAAGATAAGAGAAGGAGATGATGATGATGATGATGATGATGATGAAGATGACGATAGTGATGATGATAGGGCCAGTGATGATGAAGAGACAAGGGAAAGGCAAAATGATAAAGAAGGAGATGTGTTAGGATCAGTGATTTAAGTTGATCAATTAGAGTAGATTGCAGCGGAATTCGAACAATGAATTAAACAATTTAGCAAGAACTCAATTGATATTCAGTGGAATAGTACACGGTTATAGAGAGAGAGAATTCTGCAAAAGTAATATTTCATTCAAATGCTTTCGTGGTGGCTGAAAGTCACACCGTTACAATTAGGTCAACATACCTTATATATGGAATGTGACGTCTGCTGATGTCACTTGATAGTGACATCTAACAGAATTATACAAACAACTAAAATTATGCAAACTATTGAGAATGTTCTCAAAAACTGATCACATCTTAGAGAATGCTAAGTACAAGAACATAAAACTATTAAACTAAAACTACTGAAACTATAAACTACTGAAAGGTAAATTACAAGTACTGAAAAGGAAAACCATCATAACTACTGAAGTTAATGACTTCATCTGTTGTGACAAATACTGATCACTCTGGTCTTCAGTCTTTGTCTTCAGTCTTTGTTCTTCAGACTTCTATTTCAGATGTTGTCTTCAGCTGATAGCTTCAGACTTTGTCTTCAGTACTTTACTTTCAGACTTTGTCTTCAGTTCTTTACTTTCAGACTTTGTCTTCAGTAGAAATCTTCAGATCTTGTCTTTAGACTTTGTCTTCAGAGTAATCAGCTGATGTCTTCAGCTGTTGTGATCTTCTTCAGCAGTTGTAATGTCTGTGGGACTTAGAGGTTTTTCTGATCAGGCTCATTGGTTCTTTTGGTCCAATAAACTCCCCCTGAACCAATGCAGCCAAAACCTCTAAGTTTATTGATGATCCCACTTATTCTTTGGCAGAAACACCCTCTTGATCAGCTTCAGAGGTAATCATGTAAGCACAGGCGGAAAAGGTTTCTGATCTTTTGATTGGCTAAGTGTGGAAGGGAACTCTATCTTGGGGAAACTGGACACAGAGTCTTGTCCCAACCATGAAACCTAGTTCCCATTGATGAGTGTGTAAGACTCTCTTGCATAGGCCTCAAGGAGAAAACGTGTTCCTCCTTGGTGAGTTCTTCTGCTTCTCCCTCAAAGAAGAACTCAAGGCCATAATATTCAGACAGATACTTTACTGTCTTCCCATTCTTCAACTCAACAGTTGTGATCTCTCTGTATGTGAATTCATCTGGATGAGAGCCTTCTAGCAATAACTGGAGTTCACTCTTTTGAAGATCTTCAAGTCTCTTGTATAACAGCCTTCTTGATCATTTTGTTCTCAAGTAGAGATTGAGGGGTTGTCTTTGAGTTGTGTGCTCTCTTGAATTCTTCTATAATCTCCCAGGGTGAGACTACCATAGCCAACATAATTGTAGCATTCAAAGTCTTCTTCACTTGGCCATGATATCTACTTGGTATGTTCTTCTTGTGTATTCTGGAACTTACCCTGGGGTCTGGCCAAATCCTCACTCTTTCTCTTTGATGTTGGAATGTATGCCTAAGAGTGTACAGCCTCAGAGCTTGTTTCTTCATTTCTTGAATGGATGAGGACTGAGGGAAGTCCTTGTCAACCATTTTGAGAAATTGCTCATCGTGCTGCTTCTCCTGTTCTTCTTCTTCAATCTTCACTTTCACCATTTGCATTTGCAAGTCAGGTGTGATCATCTGTTGACTTTTGGGCTTAGGTGTTTTTAAGTTTGAGAACAGTAGAGATTGGCAGACTATCTTCATTCTCATCCTATTCTTCTTCTTCTTCTACCCTTAACACCCTTCTCCTCCTTCTGGGTGTATCACTAGGTGTGGTTTGAGATGGTTTTTAGGGTTATGGAATTGGTTTTATGGGTTGAGTTGTGGGTGGTTTTGGTTTAGGGATAGAATTGGCAGATTTTAGAGATGATTGCTTTGAGGGTTGTTTTTGAGTGGGAGTATGAGAAGGCTGATCTAGTAGTTTAGTGGTGAGTTTGGCTTTTAAGAGCTTTGCCATCTCAGTTCTCTTCCCAGCACCTGCTTCATCCAGTGCTTCGATGATCAACCCTTTGTTGTAGCTTCCAGCAGAACAGATTTTCTTGGTTATCTCCAATATACTATCTCTGGACCAAGACTTCATCTCTATCAATGATCTTCCTAGATATTTGGCAATAAATCTGATCATAATATCCAACCTTTCCCTATCCAACACACTGTAACTAGCCCATCTTGCTTGAATTTCATTTATCTCCAGCCTTCTGATCTCAACATCTAATGTAGTTGTGTCATGACCCTGTCTGAAGAGCTGATCTATTATTTTGTCCATAAATCTGTTGTGAGCTTCATTAAATCTGTTGTGAGCTTCATTAGCTTCTTTGACTAGATCTTCTAAGGACTTTTCTCCATTAGACTTTGACTCAGCACTTCTCTTCCTTTTGTAAGTGATCAGCTGGTCTTTCTGTTCTTTGTCTGTGCTCAGCTCTTGCACTGTGATCAGCTTTCTTTGAGATTAGTTCTTGTTCTTTCTCCAACTCCTTTTCTTTTTCTGGTTCTTTCTCATCTTCTACTCTCTTCCGTTCTTTCTTTCACTGCCTTAGACTTGGTAGTCTCCCCCTTTTTGGGTGCATTGGGATTAGGGGCTTGAAAGGCAGAAAATTACTTGTGAACAGCATCATCAATGAGTGTTTAGAGATTTGAGGAGATCATTTCATCAATGGCTTTATATACTATCTCAGTGATGATGGGAGTTATGAGAGATAAGGAGCTTTGAAAGGTGGTAACCATCTGCTCAGAGGGGTTCTGTCCCTGAGAGGTGATGCGAAAAGTAGTGGCTGGTGGCTTAGTTAAGTGTATTGGCTGAGTGTTGGTGAACCTTCAAATGAAGGTGCGATCTGTGGGTTTATGGGGTAGATGGACTTTTATCGTGAGACATTTTGGCTAGCAGTTCTTTGAGTCTGCTCACCTCAGTCTCTAGGATTTTGTTATTGGCTAAGACATCAAAGAAAAAACCCAGGTCATCATCAGTTTTTGCTGAATCATCTGACCTCCTGATTAAATCAGGATGTACATGCCCTGAGTGTAGAACAGTATATGCATGTGCCCCTTGTTCTTGGTTCTAGGGACTTCCTGCCTCTTGGACTTTGTCCTTCATGGCAGTTGCCTCTGGTGAGGTCTTATATATGTTACCAACTTCATCCTGTTCATTTGCTGAATCAGTAGAAGTGACAGCCTGACCAGATGTCCTAACCTCCTCTTCTACACTTGGAGATTAAACATTATAACCCCTGTGATGTGGGTTATCAGCAGTATTTGGTCCTCCCCTCAATTGTTAAGGTATTCCCAGTGTGATTGGTTTCTAGGAGGGGGTGAGGAATGCAGCTGACTCAGCACTTTAGCAACTATAAGGGTTGGCTTTGAGGGGCGGTTGCATTTGGAGATTGGTCAGAAGCAGATTGCACCTGGGGTGAGAGTGCTCTTCAATGGTAACCTTCTCAACTGAGATATGTTCCAGTAATGTGGTATCCCCAAATGTGGTTGCAACAGGATCCTGTGGAGAGGATACCTATGCGGTTTCAGCTGGTTGAGTCTCTGACATGACTGGGGGGTTAGAACCAGTATGTGTTTCCTGTATTGGTGGTACAGGGGCATCCGCAAGGGACTCATCTCCCTGAGTAGCCTTTTTGGGCTTTTGGGGTTGGTTTGGTAGGGACTTTGGATCTAGAGGTGGAGGCTGTGGGTTCCTTCTGCTTGGGTTTGAGCAGCCGGGTAGCCCCTTTGAGAGTAGGGTCAGAGTTATGCCTGGAGTATACCTCAGCTAAGATAGCTGGAGCAGGGACTCCAAGACCAACAAGGCCTTCAGATTTTAATTGATTTAAAATTATGGGCATCAGAAACCTGGGATATAGTAGCCATTGTTTGTCACAGGTTTCTGAGCCAGATCCTTAAGTTCCATAAACACTATCTCAAAAAATTTAGAGTTTATCGTTCAAAGATAGAGTACAATACTGTTGCCATCTTGAGGACATCTGATCCCATGAAGATGTCTTGGAGCAAGGCAGACATTAACCATGTGGAAGATAAGTCTTTCACATCATGGAAGTGCTTTTTGAGAATGGTTGTAGCACTTAAGTCTCCTTCATACCCGTTGTTGATGAAAGACATATCAATGGTGCCTTTTGGGTATTCTATAATACAGGTGGCATCATGCAAATTTAGGGTTTTGCGAATGATGTCAGGGGTGATTACCACCTGTTTCTGGTTAACCAACGACTGGAGAGTGATTTGGCTATCATTTTCACCAGTGTGATAGAGACGTTGGTCCAGAATTGGTTTAAGGAATCGGGGTATATGGTAGGATCAAAAGAAAGGCGGTTCTGTATTGGGAATCCACCATAAGATCGATGGCATTATCAAATTTGTTCCAAAAGGCCGATTTCGAGAGGTAGGCAACACAGTTGTGTCTGGGTTTGAGTTTCATGGTCGCCATTGTTAAGAGAGAGAAGGATAGAAAACGGCTAATGAAACGTTCGGCTATAAGTGCAGGTATTGATAGGTTAAGAAAAGGCTGAAAAGAAAACGACTGAAAGTGTTGGTGTTGTCATCAGTTGTATGAAAACAACTGAAGATATGTTTTAACTATCAGACAATGAAAAACTGAAGACTTGGTTTTGGTCATCAGTAGTTACGAAACTACTGAAAATCTTGGTTTTGTCTTCAGGTGTAGGAAACAACTGAGGACTTGGTTTTAGTCATCAGTAGTTGTGAAACTACTGAAGACATGGTTTTGTCATCAGCTGTTTAAGATGAAACAGCAGTTTGTGGAAATGATTGAAGAGAAAATTCTCATAAGTAGTGTTCGTCAATTCTTAGCTTTTAAGCTATTTCATACTGTCCTCAACACTTACTCATCAGACTTTTTAGTGTTTTAGTTGTTTCATGGGACATCAGTACTTATCTGTTTTTACTGACATCAGTAGTGGTAACTGCATCAGGTTCTTTTAACAGAAAGTACAATACTTTTTAATTTAATCTTCAGTAGTTATGAAACAACTAAGAATAAAACTTATCAGTACTTATTTGTGACATGTTTACTAATGGTCATCAGTACTTGTTACTGACATCATCAGTAGTTGTCACTTATTCTAGCTGCAGCATACCAAGCCTTAACAAAAGGTTTTGGAAATTTGAACTGTCCAAAGGCTTAGTAAATATATCTGCAAGCTCATCAGCACTTGGCACAAACTTTGGATCAATTAGACCTTTTTCAAAACAATCCCTAATAAAATGGTGCTGATCTCTATATGGTTGGTCCTAGAATGCTGGACTGGATTCTTGACAATACACAGAGCTGAAGCACTATCCATTAACAATGGAGTCTTAGTCTCTGTAATGCCATAATCCAATAATTGGTTCTGAAGCCAGAGTACCTGAGATGTACAACTTGCAGCAGCAATGTACTCTGCTTCAGCAGTGGATGTAGCAACAAATGTTTGTTTTACTCTACCAAGAAATCAAACAGTTGCTAGGAATTGACATCCACCAGAAGTGACTTTCTGGTTAACTTACACCCTGCATAGTCACTATCACAAAAAGCAACTAATTTGCAAGGGTGTCCAGTGGAATACCAAAGACTAGAGATTGTGTACCTTGCAGATATCTAAAGATCCTTTTGACTGCAATCAAATGAGACTCTTTAGGAGCAGCCTGAAATCTAGCACAACACAAGTTGCAAAACATATCTGGTCTAGAAGCTGTTAAGTACATCAAGGAACCAATCATACATCTGTAAAGTGTTTCATCAACAGCTTTACCTTTCTGATCTACATCCAGTTGTGTGGTGTTGCACATGGGAGTAGAACAGGGCTTACAGTTTTGTAAATCAAACTTATTCAAAGATTTTTTGTATATTTTGACTGATGAATGAAGGTTCCATCAGCTTTTTGTTTGATTTGCAAGCCTAGAAAGAACTGTAATTCACCCATTGCACTCAGTTCAAACTTTTGTTTCATTAAACTTGTAAAATCATCACACAACTGGGGATCAGAGGATGCAAAAATTATATCATCAATATAAATTTGAACAAGTAGCTTATGCTGATCCACTTTCTTAATAAACAAAGTTTTATCTATGGAGCTCTAGTGAAATTATTTTGAAGAAGAAAATTTGAAAGGGTTTCATACCAGGCTCTAGGAGCTTGCTTCAACCCATAAAGAGCCTTATCAAGTTTTACACCCAATCAGGATGTTTATTGTCCTCAAAACTGGTGGTTGACACACATAAACTCTTCTTTTATTTTTCCATATAAAAAAGCACTTTTGACATCCATTTGAAAAACTTTAAGATTGTGGAATGCAGCATAGGCTAAGAACAATCTAATTGCCTCCAGTCTGGCTACAGGAGCAAAGGTTTCATCATAATCAATACCTTCTTCTTATGAAAACCCCTGTACAACCAGTCTAGCCTTGTTCTTGACAATAAGCCCATTTTCATCAGTTTTGTTCCTAAACACCCATTAGTGCTATTGCACACTTACCTGGGGGTAGAGGAACCAGTTCCCACACTTGGTGTTTCTTGAACTGAAGTAGCTCAAGCTGCATGGCTTCACCTATCCATTGTCTCTAAAAGCAACATGATAGTTCTTTGGCTCTTGTGTGATGAAGAGAGCATAGAAGCAGAAGTTGGACAATTGACTTCTGGTTGAGACACCAGCATTGATATCACCAATGATTTGAGACATGGGGTGATTCTTCAGCTCTTGGTACACTATAAGATCATTGCAAGTGTTTGTAGCAGGTTCAGCAGCAATAGATGTTGATCCAGACTCTTGAAACCAAGTATGAGATGGCAATTCAATAATGTAGAGGAGTCAGAAATCTCATCAGCATTCATGTGGATGGAGCTACCGAAGCTACAGGAACATCAAGTTTAGTGGACTCAGGCAGTTGATCACTAAACTTGAAAAGGTGAGTACTGATATCATCATCATCTTCAGTACCACCAGGTGGAAGACTTGCTGCAAGAGATTTATTCACATGATCTGCAACAGCTGGAGGTTGATAAGGAATATATTGCAGTATATCCAGATCAAACAACTCCACAAGGTTTTGTGGAATTTTATCCTTAGGAGATTCATTGAACTTCACATGCAAGGTTTCTTCAACTATCTTTGTTCTGCAGTTGAAGACTCTGTAAGCCTTGCATGTGGATGAATATCCTACAAAATATCCTAATCACCTTAGGATCAAATTTGTGGAGTTGATCCTTTGTGTTGAGAATAAACAAGGACACCCAAAAGCTTTGAAGAATGAAATTAGAGGAGCCAAATGATGTAGAACTTCATATGGAGTCTTCATCAACCTCTGATTTACTAAAACTCTATTCTGCACATAGCAAGCTGTGTTGACAGCTTCAGCCCAAAAGGTCAATGGCAAACCAGAGTCAGCCAACATGGACCTTGCAGCTTCAATTAGGGTCCTGTTCTTTCTCTCTACTACTCCATTTTGTTCTGGAGTCCTTGGGATGCTAAATGCCTCTTGATTCCCTTTGAGAGATAAAAATCATCAAGTGTATGGTTTCTGAATTTTGTTCCATTATCGCTCTTATACACTTGACTGATAGGAATACTGCTTCTCAACATACAACACAAAGTTTATAATCGTCTGAGCAACCTCATCCTTTGAATGCAAGAAGAAAGTCCATACAAATCTGGAGTAATCATCCACAATTACCAGACAGTATTTCTTCTTTGCCATGCTCATCACTCTCACAGGACCAAATAGATCCATGTGCAGTAACTGCAAGCAGGCAGTGGACTTAGGTTCTTCAATAGGAGGGAATGAGACTTTGTGTGTTTTCCTTTCAAACAAGCAAGCAGGTTTCATCACAGTGGAACTCCTTTATTGGTAGACCTCTCACTAAACTATTGTGGATCAGCTGATTCATGTTTTTAGATTTACATGACTCAGCCTTCTGTGCCACAGTTTAGATTCTGAGGAGAGGCTTTGGAGAACGGAAAGGATGACCCTTCAAATCAATCTCTTTGACAAATCCAGGGCATATACTCTTCCAATCCTATTGGCCTTCAAGAGAGTATGTTCAGCCAATACCTTGTCAATCAGCCTCAGAACTGTGGGGATAGAATCTGTAGTTCTGGCTTGGTGAAAAGTGCAACATGCCCTTTATCACACATCTGACTAACACTCAGTAGATTATACTTGAGATTCTCCACATGGTTAACATCATCAAATCTGATTCTCCATTAGACACATATCCTTTCCGATGATGTAACCTTAGCATCATTCCAAATGAAACAAATCCTTTCTTCCTTGAGAGTAGTCATTAAGAGAGAACTGCTCCTGTCATATGCATAGATCCTCCACTGTCTACATACCAGATGCTTCTTGGCATGCTGAAGAACCCTGCATTCATCACAAGGAACTAGTTAGGTTTTGATACCAAACCTTTTGGTTTTGGGTCTGTTTTCATCAATAGATTTAACCATAACTTGTTTCTCATGATTAACAGTGATGAAGGGGAGATGGTGCTGAAATGGATTCCTTGGATTTGGGCTTGGAATACCTTTTCAGTGGTTTGATCACAGGTGCATCTAGTTCGTTAACTCTCCCCACAAATGTTGAACCATCATAACAAGTTGTGTCTGATTTGTAGCTAAAGCTTTCAGCTCTTGTGACACATCAGTACTTGTTTTTGATGAGTTCTTGTGGCCCACCATTTCCTCCTTGAAATTCATAGACTTAGTCTGATTTTTATCATGAGGAACACTATCAGCTGTTTTATGATAAACCCTATCCTTCTTTTTGGATTGGGTGAAGCCTTGGGTTTATCAATTTGGGATGACTGTGGTACAAACTTGGTCTCAAACTCATTTTTCATTTGATCCATCTGCATTTTAATAAGCTTATCTCTGTTGAGTTTGGAACCTTTTTGTACCAACATTCATCAGAAAGATGATTGAACTTACCACATATGTCACATGGCTTGTTCTTCATCTTGGATTGATCAACTGCTGAAGTGGAAACTACTGAAGGTGTGATCTTCAGTACTTTCCTCCTTTTAGTACTTGTGTTAAGTACAGAAGGATCTGTAACAACTGAAGACTTGTTCTTCAGCTGTTCTCTATCCGTCCTGAAAGACCGTATGATAGATTCATCAACAGTTGTTAATCCTTTTATTCCAGTTGATTTGAAATGCTTTTCAGATGTTATTACTTGCCCTCAGTACTTGAGGTACTATGAGGGACAACATCTGAAGTACTCAGCTTCATGTGCTTATCAGTAGTTAAACATCAGGCAATTAATTTGCTGAGGTATCAACATTGATTCATCTTCTGATTTTGGGTAATCTCTTGAGGATGATACACATGATGATGTGGTTTGGAAATTACTTTCACCTTCAGGTTTTACTATTGATTTTGGAGTAAAATCTGTAGGTGGTGCAATGTGATTGTAACCTATTCCAAACTTCACATTCGAAGCAGTTTGCTTGCTGAGAAGTATTTCAAATCCCTTGCAGGATGATACCCATCGGTCACACTCAACTTGGGTAGCTGCAAGTGTTTCTTTGAGATCTATGTGGTTCTCAAGAATGACCTCAAGCTTAGCCTTTTTATCATTTAATTAGCATTTAAGCTTATAAATCTCATCATCTTTATCTTTAAGGACAGACTCATACTCAGCTTTTCTTTGGAAAGAGTTTGCTCAAGCTCAAGATTTTGATTTATTAAAGCTACATTTGCCTCTCTAATAGAGATAAAGCAGCTATGCAAGATTCAGAACATAGCTTGGCCTTAGCCTCAGAGGATACATGGGTTACCTGTGATGAAGATGCATTGGAGCATGAACCCTCAGTAGACTCCAGGGCCATGAGAGCAAGATTCCCAAAAGGATTTTCACCACCATGTTGACCATCACTAGCAAATAATTGCTCATTACCAGAAAGATCATCTGGTAAACTGCTCCAGTCAACGCACCAGGGGTGAAGAAACTGTGATGAGGTTGTAATTGAGATGGTTGAGGCTCAGGTAAGGCTTGAGGTTGTTGTGCAATAGGAACTTGAACTTGATTTGGCTATGACATGTAATAGCAGGGATATGGATATGGCAGTGGACCCTGATGGACAAAATATGCAGGAGATAGAGGTTGTGAGTGATGACCAGAACTAGCAGGATGTTGCCCCTCTGTTTGTGAACTATTGCTTGGAAAAGTCACAAAGGGTGCAGAGGAGTTAGATCCAGTTGATCTACACTCTCTTGCAAAGTGCCAAGCCTGTGGCATTTGTGACATCTCAACTTACTCTTGTCAAAACCAACTTTGGTTTTGCCAGAGAGTCCTGGAAATTTCCTACCAGTTCTCTTGTAAAACTTTTGAGATCTGATTTTAATCAAGTCCATTTGGCTCAAAATATCCATCTCTTCTAAGTCATCATCAGCAATACCTTTCAAATCATCCATAATGAAGCACAAATTATCACTATTACAGCCTGACTGACTATTAACACTAACCAATGCATGATCAAAATTGTTTGAAGAGAAATCTATATGCTCATCATAATGTTTTCTGATACAGCATATTCTGACTCATGACCAACCAAGGCAGTATTCCCTGGTACAAAGTCATCAGTGAGCTTCCTGATGATGCCAGTTTCCTTTTCTGCTCTATCTCTCTTTCAAATGTAAGCAGTTTCCCATGAAGTTGGGTGAGAGATATGCTATCCAGATTTGCACTGGAGCGTAGAACACTGGTATATGTGTCCCATCTCTCAGGCAGTGATCTGAGGAATCTGTTGTTCATCTGGCTATTAGTGTATTCATGTTTGACCATTTTCAGCTCAGAGATCAAACAAGAAAAATGCTCAAACTGTTGAGTCAGTGTCTCACCCTTCCTATGAGAGAATGTCTCATATTGTTGGGCAAGGATTTCTCTGTTGTTTGCTAAGACCTCATCTGTTCCACCAAATTGTTCTTTCAATGCATTCCAGAGGTCATGAGCAGTTTCATGATGCATAAGCCCAGAATAGATTTCATTCGGCAGTGCCATGGCCAGAATTCCATGGGCTTTAGCATCAATCTCAAACAGTTTTTGATCCTCATCTGAGTATTGTTCCTTCTTCTTTAGAACCATTTGGTTGGTTTCCGGATTGTTCACCATAGGCTTGTGTGAACCATGTACCACAGATGTCCAACAACCTGAACTGTTAACAGACAGGTGAGGAGCATTTTTCGTTGCCATATGTTATACTCAGTCCTAACCAGCATCGGAGGCTTGGTTGAGGAGCCAGTATTGTGAGGGTCATTAGAAGAGTAGTCACTCTTAGATTCAATCAAATTCAATTAAGTTTTAACCAATTTAGCGCAAACACACAAACTCAATACGAACCAAGAGGAATCTCAAAGCAAATAACCGAAAGCAGCAGAAATTCAATCTCTATAACCAATCTTGCAAATATGCTAATTCGATCAAACTTAGATATCGAAATAGCAGTTTCAATGATCAATTGTTAGATCGATCAATATTAACCTGCTCTGATACCATTTGTTAGGATCCGTGATTTAAGTTTGATCAATTAGAGTATATTGCAGCGAAATTGAATAATGAATTAACATTTAGCAAGAACTCAATTGATATTCAATGGAATAGTACATGGTTATAAAGAGAGAGAGAGAATTCTGCAAAAGTAATATTTCATTAAAATGCTTTCGTGGTGGCTGAAGTCACACCGTTACATTTAGGTCAACATACCTTATATATGGAATGTGACGTCTGCTGATGTCACTTGATAGTGACATCTAACAGAATTATACAAACAACTAAAATTATGCAAACTACTGAGAATGTTCTCACAACTGATCACATCTCAGAGAATGCTAAGTACAAGAACGTAAAACTAATAAACTAAAACTACTGAAACTATAAACTACTGAAAGGTAATTACAAGTACTGAAAAGGAAAACCATCACAACTACTGAAGTTAATGACTTCAGCTGTGTGACAATACTGATCACTCTGGTCTTCAGTCTTTGTCTTCAGTCTTTGTTCTTCAGACTTCTATTTTAGACGTTGTCTTCAGCTGATAGCTTTAGACTTTGTCTTCAGTACTTACTTTCAGACTTTGTCCTCAGTTCTTTACTTTCAGACTTTGTCTTCAGTAGAAATCTTCAGATCTTGTCTTCAGACTTTGTCTTCAGACCTTGTAATCAGCTGATGTCTTCAGCTGTTGTGATCTTCTTCAGCAGTTGTAATGTCTGTGGGACTTAGAGGTTTTTTGATCAGGCTCATTGGTTCTTTTGGTCCAAACGATGCAGCTACATCTGTCTCAGCTCAAGGTCAAGAGAGACGCAAAAAGAGAAATAAGACTAAGGAGCCTCATCTTCTGCCCCACCTACTGACAAGCCTGCTATACAGGGCAAAAGTAATGATTAGTATTTATGTACTTGAAAACTTTTGTACTTGAATCCTATATAATATTATGGAATTAATGTTTATACATCTTTATCAAATATGTGATTGTCTTGATTACTTACTAACAATTGATGTGTTACATGTTTAAATCAACCAGATCAGTCATCTCAGCAAGATGAGTATGATATTGCTCCCCTTTAGCTAATCAAGTCTCAACTTACAATGATTCTTGATTTGCAAGCGATAGTCAGAAGGTGTGTAAGCTATACTCCTGAAGAAGGAGAAATCACTCATGACCTTACTCATGACCAGCTTGCTGAGATGTTCCGGCTCAACCCAGGCAAGATTGTCAAGGAGCCTCCTACTGTTGAAGTTATAAGTTGATGATGAGCTCAATGACATAGATGAATCAAGATCGAGGACATCACGGCTGACCATTATCCAGAGTATGCTGACAGAGAGGGAAATGTAGTCCCAAATCTGGGTGATACTCTTGTCAGCAATACGTTTGAAAAAGTTGATCAGATGGAGCAAGAGTCCGAGAAGAATAAGGATCAAGCCCAAGCCTCAGATGCTGATGTCAACATCAAAAAGGCTGAATGGGCGGCCTGTTTTGCTGACTTTGAGCCATGCACACTGCACAAAAGCCTAATGTCTACACCAAGTTGTACAAAGTCAAGAAACACTTAAAGGTGTCAGGCAAAATAATAGCATGGGTTTATTTTAAGGATCATAATGTATGCCGTGAAGAGAGAAAGGCATAGAGTACTTTAGATTCCCACACGATCTAAAGACTCTACCTGGTTTTGATCTCAACCAGCTGGCACGTCTAAAGTTTCTATATGCTAATCCAAAGAAAATATTAGGTTGGTTTGAGGCTGCCTTAAGGAAAGAGTACCACACCAGGTGGGTTAACTTCAGACCTCAACAACCGACGAGGTACATCAGCCAGTCTAAAGTTGATCCCATTACTAGAAAGCCTAAGATAGTGCTGAAGTGGAGTCCTCCGCGCACAATGTCAAGAATCCCTCTAAGTGAAATGCCACAAGACTACACTGCACACTTCAAGTGGTGGTACTACGATTGGAGAACAGGTGAAGAGGTCATAGTCTTACAGAAGGATAGCCAAATGGATACTATCCGGGTATTTGACCCTATGTGGCTGACCAACTTGTCTGCTGGTGATGTTTATACATTATACAAGTGGCCACTATTCTATGATTCGCAAGACATTGTACAAGCCCTCCAGTTTCAAAATGTTATAAGGCTATGTTTTGCATTTGAGATACATGCCGGAGCTACAAGAGAGGAGAAGTACAAGAAGTTTGAACAGGTAATTAAGAATGTTAGACACTAATGTAAACTAGGTCGAAGGAGGAGTTTGTAGATACATGTGTACCTAGTTTAGGAGGTTAATGTAAAATGTCTTTCATGTCTTACATATATGTAACTGAATGGATATGAATGAAATACAATGTGTGGTTGATGCATATAATGTTTAATATTTCATTGTTTATTGTGTGATAACGCATATTGAACTATATAGGTTTGTGGTTGTTTACATAATTCTTAGTCAATAATGATTGAGAAACATGTTCAAACTTAATTGTGTGAGGTTCTCATGCGAATGGACCATGCTAATAGACCATACGGATGAATAATTCATGCTAATGGACCAGTCGCATGACTGAACCAGGAGACTGGATCAGTCGCACGTTGAGACATAAGATTGACTTAGTCGCACAACTGGACCTTCAGTCGTGCGGATGGATCAATCGCATGCTTTAGTCACACGACTGAACCATGCTAATGGTTCAGTCACACAAATGGAAAACCCTAACCTATAAATACCACCTAATTCATGGAAAAACAGAATAATTCGAATACCTACGCACATAATCGTACCCTAGCCATCCAGAGACTCAAAAAGACTTGTTCCAGGTTCATAGATCACAGTTGATCGTGTTCTAATCATTCATAATGTTTCATTAATCGTTAGAGTGATCATAACTATGTTCTCCCTGATTGGATCGCCAATCAAATAGGATTCCGCACTATTTGAGTTGGTATACACACAGAATCAGTTAGTACTCTGTACCTAAATGGTCCTAGCAATCCCATATGCGTCTGCTATAGGATCTATCATGTATGCAATGATATGCACTAGGCCGGGCGTGTCATGCGCTTTGAGCATGACAAGCGGTACTAACAAAATCCTGGAAACAGTCATTGGATGGCTGTTAAGAACATATTTAAGTACCTAAGGAGGACCAAAGATATGTTCCTAATCTATGGATCTAGTGAGGAGGAACTCGTAGTAAAGGGTTACATGGATGCGAGTTTCCAAACTGATCGGGATGATTCACGATCACAATCGGGGTACATTTTCATCTTGAATGGAGGAGCAATCTCTTGGAAGAGCTCTAAGCAAGATGTGGTGGCATTATCAACTACACAGTCAGAATATATCGCTGCTTCATCAGCAGCTCAGGAAGCTTCATGGTTAAACAAATTCATTGCCGATCTAAGGGTAGTTCCTTCCATTCAGGACCCCCTAGAAATTCTTTGTGATAACGATGGTGTGATTGCTCAATTCAAGAACCCCGTGCACATCAAAAGACTAGGCACATTGAACGGATATTCAACTACACAAGGGATGAAGTTGAAAAGGGAAAGATATGTATTCGCAAAGTTCACACGGATCAAAACATTACGGACCCACTAATGAAGCTTCTTGAAGAGGTAAAGCATGAAAGTCATACTTGTGCCATGGGTCTTCAATATTCTAGTGATTAGATTGATCTTTAATTTTGTATTTAGATATTGTAACCTTTAATACTTGAATGGATTATTTGGTTATAATGGTTCAACTAATATTCCTATTTTGCATGTTTAAAATCCATGAGTAAATCATTTACTCAAAACATCCATAGTCGTTCATACTTGTGGGAACAAGTATGACGGTAAGACTATTATGAACTTGGATTGGTAGATATTCATATGGATAAATATAGAGCAAAGGGTTGCTACCAAAGTTCATAGATATTTGTAGGATACGAATATTGGACTGACCTGCATCTCAAATATTACTTCATGGAATCTTTCTGATTGATCATAAGTAATTTTGAGTAAAGGCAAATATCATTTGGTATCCTCTGACCTGAGATACATATTAGGTCTTGATATTACCAAATGTTATACTTTGACTTAGTTCTTTGTTGTTCTAAAACATGGCAGTACATAAGTCTGAGTTCAAGTATGATATAAGGTAATTGTGAGAGACGTATGTAGTCAAGATGGGATTTGTCCTTCTTATTCGTTGAGAGTAAGATGTCTAAGGCCTGATAAAGTTAAATCAATGGGAATGATCACTTTGTGTCTCTGGATTTAACATGACATCTGTGACAAAAGGATAGATGATTGATTCACCTAAAAAATTTCGAGTAAGGTACTTGAAAGGGATGATGTTATTGAATGGCACTTTGTCATACGTATTAAGGGTAGTAAACCGTTGTTAGGCGGTATTTACTGCTTGCATCAATCTTCTATGAATATTGTGCAAGTGGGAGATTGTTGGATCTTATATGCCCAAGACAAATACAAGATTGATGTGGTTAGTACGTTATGATCCAAGTCGGGTCATACCCAATAGCAAGCCAAACAAACACCAATAAATATTTATTTGTTGATAAGGTCATACAAATAAATATTGACACCAATTTAGAAAAAGGGTTTTCTAAAACATTGCTTTTGTGATAGAACAACATTATATGGATATTTGTTCATGAGAAATTATTTGTTTCATTATTTAAGTTGTTAAATAATAACAAATAAAAGTGTGTTAATGTTATAAAATAAATAGGTTTTAATTTTATAAACTAAGGGTTTAAAAGAGTGCAATTTTATAAAAGTTTCAAAATGGGGGGAACCCATTTTGAATCAATTTTTGGCCACCCCATGTGGGGTTTGAGGAGTCTTTAGTCTGGGTTCTACAAGACTTTCTCCATTCTTGCACTCTTCAATCAATACACATACTCTCTCTTACACACACAAGCTAAGAACTCTCTCCAAACAAAGCTGAAATTTTTGGATTCAAGGCACAAACAAGCTGAAAATTTCGGATTTTGAAGGTGCATAGGTAGAAGAGTTTTGGTGTTGTGCTCCCTAACTAGCTAGGTTTTTGGAAGAGCTTGTGGGTATACAAACTTGAGGCTCTCTCTCTTGGGGGCTGGACATTCAAGAACATCATCATCTTCATCTCATCCATCTACAACATCTTGTGCTTGAAAGGTTGTTTCTATGAACACCCTATGGTTGTTATTTTGGTTTTGATAGCATTCTATTTCACATATATATATGATCCATGTTCTTGGGTTTTGTTATGGTTTAAAATGGTACAAATTTCAGATTGTTAACCTCACTTTAAACCCTAATATCCGCTGCGTTTTTATAGTTTAAATGGTTAAACTAGCTTTGATTAACTTGTTACAAAACCCAACATCAAAATCTTTTCACCAGTTGGTTACTAATGTACATCATGGTGTCTTTATTTACACAAAACAGAGGTAGTATGATTTGCAAGATAGATATTATAAAGTGTTGGTACATAGTGTGCTTAGCTAAGTGATTTGGTCACATCAGTATAAGACTCACTTACTGTATCCTTAAAATGAAGCTTCCCATAAACAATCACTTTGCATTATGTTTGGCATGCACTAAGTATAGTTTCCACTCAAGATGAACCTACTCACATATTATGTAACTAGATTAGATTTTAATGATATTTAAGAACTCAAGAAGAAGCAAAGGCATAGTATACTATCATTTCCCAAACATATGTCATGCTAAAGCTTTATTATTAAAACGATGTACAAGCACAGACACATACTTTGATTTGTTGTTTCATTATGATTAATCAAGGTTAATCATGCCCATAGACTCAATTAGAAAATTAAATCTAACTGAATCAAAGGCTTTAGTGAATAAATCAGCAAGCTGATTTGTTGTATCCATTTTGACTAACTTGATCAAACCCTTTTCTGAGCAATCTCTCAGAAAATGGTATCTTATATCAATAGGCTTTGTTTTACTATGTTGAACAGGATTAGCAGTTATAAACATTGCAGTAGAATTGTCAATGTAAATTTGAGTTTGAAGGAAATTGTAACCATAATAAAGTAATTGGTTTTGCAACCAAAGGACTTGAGAGCAACCAGCTGAAGCAGCTATGTACTCAGCCTCAACTGTGGATACACATACATTGGTTTGCTTCTTGCACTGCCATAAAACTAGTCTTTGTCCCATGAATTGACATCCATCGGTTGTAGATTTACTGTTGTTGCATCCACCATAGTCACTATCTGAGTATGAGAAAAGAGTGAAATCACCATCTTCTGGATACCAAGTCTAAGTCCTAGTATTCCTTTAAGATATTTGAGGATTCTTTTCACAGCATTCAGATGAGACTCTTTTGGATATGATTGGTACCTGGCACAAACACACACAGAAAACATAATGTTAGGTCTACTAGTAGTTAAATACGTAAGTGATCCTATCATAGATCTGTACAATCTTGATCAATAGATTTTCCAGAAGGATCAGATATAATCTTTTCAGTTGTTGATGCTATAGTTTTGCAAGAACACGTATCAGCTAGGCTGTACTTCTTCAATATTGATGTATGTATTTCTTTTGATTGATGAATATCCCATCAGTCTTCTGACGAACTTGTAGACCAAGGAAGAAAGTTAATTCTCCTATTGAGCTGATTTGAAATTCTGATTTCATTAATTCTTCAAAGCTTACACATAATCTCTTGTTAGTTGATCCAAATATAATGTCATCAACATAAATTTGAATAACAAGAGATCTTGATGTTCTTGTTTGAGAAAGAGAGTGTGGTCAATAGTTCCCCTTTTGTATCCATGCTTGAGCAAGAAAGATGATAGTGTTTCATACTACTTTCTTGGTGCTTGGTGCAAACCATACAAAGCTTTATCAAGTTTGTATACCCTATGTGGGTAGTGAGGATCTTCAAATCCATGGGACTGTGATACATAGACTTCCTCATTAATTTTCCCATATAGGAAGGCACACTTGACATCCATTTGATACACAGTGAACTTCTTATATGATTTATATGCTAGGAACACTCTTATAGCTTCAATTCTTGCAACTGGTGCAAAAAACTTCAGCATAGTCTATTCCCTCTTCTTGTGTATATCCTTGAGCAATCAACCTTGCTTTGTTTCTCCCAATTATACTCTATCATCTAGTTTAATTTGAAGAGCCATCTAGTTCCAATTGGATGTTGTCCTTCAAGTAAATCAACTAGATTCCACATATTTTGCTTTCTAATTGTTGAAGCTCTTCTAGCATAGCTTCAATCCAGCCATTGTCCTTAGAGCAGCAATGATGTTTGGAGGAACCATTTGTGAAAGAAAACAAGTGAAAAGATAGGTGTTGGCAGTTCCAGTTTGGCTTCTTGTAGTTCTTTTTGCAGGATCTCCAATTGATGTTGTTGACTGGATGAGTATTTGTTAGGACCATTTACGTACGGAGTACTAACTGATTCTATGCGTATACCAACTCAAATAGTGCAGAATCTTATTTGATTGGTGATCCAATCAGGGAGAACACAATTTAGATCAATCTAACGATTAATGAAACGTTAAGAATGATTAGAGAATGATCATCTGCGATCTATGAACTTGGAACATGTTTTCTTGAGTCTCTGGACGGCTAGGGTACGATTATGTGCGTAGGTATTCGAATTGTTATGTTTTTCCACGAAATAGGTGGTATTTATAGGTTAGGGTCTTCCAATTGTACGACTGAACCATTAACATGGTTCAGTCGTGCGACTGAATCATGCGATTGATCCATCACACGACTAAAGGTCCAGTCATGCGACTGAGTCAATCTTATGTCTCAATCGGGCAACTGATCCAGTCTCCTGGTTCAGTCGTGCGGCTGGTCCAATAGCATGAAGTATTAATGCGTATGGTCCATTAGCATGGTTCATTCACATGAGAACTTCACACGATTAAGTTTGAACATGTTTCTCAATCATTATTGACTAAGAATTATCGTTAACAACCACAAACCTATATAGTTAGTTCACTATAGTTATCACATAATAAACAATGAAATATTAAACATTATAAGCATCAACCACACATTGTATTTCATTCATACCAATTCAATTACATATATGTAAGACATAATAGACATTTTACATTAAGCTCCTAAACTAGGTACATATGTATCAACAAACTCCCCCTTGGACCTAGTTTGCATCATTGTCTAACATTCTTCAATAGCTCTTCGAATTTCTTGTACTTTTCCTCTCATGTAACTCTGGCATGTATCTTGAATGCAAAACAGAGTCTTATCACGTTCTGAAACTGGAGGGCTTGTACGATATCCTGCGAGTCATAGAATAGTGGCCACTTGTATAAGGTATATACATCGTCAGCATATAAGTTGGTCAGCCACATAGGGTTAAACACCGGATAGTATCCATTTGGCGCTCCTTTTGTAAGACTATGACTGCTTCACTTGTTCTCCAATCGTAGTACCACCACTTGAAGTATGGAGTGAAGTCCTGTGGCATTTTCTTTAGAGGGATTTTGGACATTGTATGCAGAGGACTCCACTTCAGCACTACCTTAGGCTTTCAAGTAATGTTATCAACTTCAGACCTTCTGATGTACCTCTTCGGTTGTTAAGGTCTGAAGTTTACCCACTTGGTGTGGTATTCTTTCCTCAGTGCAGCCTCAAACCAGCCTGACTTTTTTCTCGGATCAGCATACAACAACTTTAGGCGTGCCAGCTGGTTGAGCTCAAAACCAGGGAGAGTCTTTAGATCGTGGGGGAATCTAAAGTACTCTATGCCTTTTTCTCTCTTAACTGCATACATATTCAGATCTTCAAAATATGCCCATGCAATGATCTTGCCTGACACCTTTGGGTGTTTCTTGACTTTGTACAGCTTGGTGTAGACATTGGGCTTTTGTGCAGTACGCATGGCTTGGATCTCAGCAAAACAGCCACCCATTTAACCTTTTTGATGTCAACATTGGCGTCTGAGGATTGGGCTTGACCCTCATTCTTCTCAGTCTCTTTCTCCATTTGATCCAGCTTGTCAAATGTATTACTGCCGAGAGTATCACCTAAGTTGGGGACTACATTTCCCTCTCGGTCAGTGTACTCTGGATGGTGGTCAGCAGTTACATCCTCTATCTCGTTTCATCTATATCGTTGAGCTCATCATCACTTGTTACCTCAAAAGTAGGAGCATCCTTGACAATCTCGTCCGGTTCAGCCTGAACATCTCAGCAAGTTGCTCGTCAGTCAGGTCATGAATGATTTCTTCTTCTTCAGGAGTATAGCTCACAGACCGTCTGACAATCCTTTGCAAATCAAGAATCATGGTGAGTCGAGACTTGATTTGCTGAAGGGGAGCCATATCGTATTCGTCTTGCTGAGTGTTTGATCTGCTTGATTTAAACATGTAACACATAAATCATTAGTCAATAATCAAGACAGTTAAACATTAAATATATATAAACATTAAGTACAAAATTTTAATACATGATTTAAGTACAAAAGCTTTCAAATACATAAATATCTAATCATTACTTTTGCCCTGAATAGCAGGCTCGTCAGCCAGAGGGGCTGAGGATGAGGCTCCCTGATCCTGAGCCTTCTTTGACCGTTGCTCTCTAGCCTGTGTGGATGCTGATGCAGCAGCATCATCTCCTTCATTCTCATCTCCTCCCTTCTCCTCTCCTTCACTCCATCACCTTCTTCATCCGTCTCATCATCATCATCCTTATCATCGTCGTCATCACCATCATCATCTCCTTCTCTGATCTTGATGGGCTCATCTTTAGAGCCTTTGAGTCATAGCATCAACTTCTTGTTCTTCACCTCAAGTGTAACTGCATCCTCTCTCTCCTTGGGCAGCGAAGGAAGCTTCTGGTCGATGATCATCTGAATGAAACGTGGGCACATGCAGAAGCCTTCCTTGCCTTTGGCCTCTATGTTCTCTACCAAGTAGGTGAAGATCATCCTCGAAAAGTTGAACGGGTGGTTTAGCACCAGAGCTACATACGCGTTTTGGATCTGATCTGACATCTCATCAAATCCACCCTTCCTCAAGGCTATACACTTTAGCAGCACATGGGCTAAGTATTTGAACTGGGGGCACAGGTTGCTCTTGTTGAGCATACCGCGTTTATGTCACCCGAGTACTTAGCCCGAAGAAAACACCATCGAACTGTCAACGGATGCAGTCTAGTAGGGCAATCACCATTATCTCCCAACTCTAAAACTATCCTCAGATCCTCCTCACTGATCTCAATGTCCTGACCAAGGATGGATCTGATCGATTTGTATGGTGTGCATGGAGTGGCGATAGCTCTGAAGATCCTCGATCTCCGTAGAAATGTAATAATGCCCGCGAACTCAAACGCGTTCCAGGATGTAATGTCTAAATGAGCACGGATGTTGTGCTTTGTGCTCATCATCTACCGACTCACCATGCTGCTGTAACACAAGATAGATAAACGTTAGAGTGGGTGTAAATGAATGACATTTGAATTTATTGGACTTGAATCCTTCTGTTCTGTCGTGCGAATGGACAGTGCGACTAAGTCTGAGTCGTGCGATTGAGCTCATTCATACGATTGAGCATGCGACTGGGCTTTATCGTATGCTATCCCATGCAGTTGAACCAGTCGTGTGACTGAACTCATACGCATGGTTCAGTCGTGTGATTGTGCCATTCGCCCAGCTCAGTCATGCGATTGAAGTTCATCAGTATGTCCATTCGCATGACAGTCTGTTTTTTCATTCAAATTCACATCTTGAGCAAAAATTGATGTTAGACGTCGTGGTTTGGCTCATTAGACTCGCAATCGTTCAACTAACATCTATCACATTTTAAGTTAGCAATTTACTTAGTTTTATAGGTCTATTTTGTGAACTAAGTGTCGGTTCTTGTTAGGGCTCAAATTAAGTCGATTTAGGGCACGATTTGATGAACATTTGAGTGGATAACATTGCACATTACCTGTATAATTAAAAGAAATTGTTAGAAGCAACAATAAGCAGTCTAGTACACTCAATCAAAATTTTAGCAGCGTTACGGTACAATCATGTGAAGAGAGAGCGATTGGGGGTTGATGAGTTTCTGCGCCCGACTCCCCCTTATTTATGCTAGGGTTTCTTTTAGTCGTGCGACTGAACCTAATTGCACTGTTCATTCGTGCGACTGAGGCTCAGTCATGCGACTGCTCAGTCGGTCACCTTCAGTCGTGCGACTAGGTTTCAGTCATGCGATTGGGCTCATACGTATGGTCCAATCGTACGACTGGTCCATACTCATGTTCAGTCGTGCGAATGGCTCATACTTATGAGTTTGACCTTATGACCATTCATACACTTAGCCTTTTTACTTATTGATAAGACATTTTGACCATTGATCATCTCAGACATGACCATTTTAACTTAGAAAACAATTGATCACCTCAGACGTGATCCTTTTAGCAACAAAACAATTTGTCACCTTAGACGTGACCCTTTTACATTTGAAAACCCCATTGGTCACCTCAGACGTGACCTTTTTAGTGAGTGAATCCCAGATTGACTTCCGATGCATAGTCCGACTTTAACTACTAAATTAACTGAAATTAACTAAATTAAACAACTAGACATAAAACAAAGCTAAAACATATTTTTGTATTTATGTGTGAGGTTGAAATCCTAAGATAAGTATCTACCAGATTTTTCTTCTTGGACAGTATAGCATCAAGTTACTTTGATCATAACTGGAACGATTCATTATGGAATCATACAGGTTTATCAAATCATTTGGGACATTTTACCAAAGCCTTTTGATGCTAGATTCTTGTTTTCATCGAGAGTCATTAGCAAGTTTAGGAATCATACTAGTGATGTAAGATAGAAAATATGATTTGGACTTTCAAGAATTGCACCACGAAGATTGTCATATACTTGTCACTTAAATCCATACACAGATTTTTGACACAGATTGGTGATATGTTAGGTTTAATTATTTCAACAAGCATTTTTGGAATCCACACTTATATGGTAATCAACATTCCTCAGGAGATTTTTTAGCGTTCTACGGGTATTTTGACAAGAATAAACTATTCTAAGAGCTTTCAAAGAGATGCCAAGCCTCAGTTCAGTGCCACCACACAGCAGAGAAGCGCAAATAACAATGAATTCTAGAATATTTAGGTTATGCTTATCCTCAAGTCAGTGCCACCACATAGCAGAGAGGCACACAACCTATCTTCTTGTTAGAGCATATACAATTTTTTTCTTTTTGCACATAACACACAAACAACATTTGTTATTAGCTTGATCGCGCTTATTTTATTTTTTTCGTGCTTTGCTCTTTTTGTGGTCATCCGCACACATTTGTGGTGTTTATTTGCATATCGCCCCTTATTGGGAATACATTGATTGTGTTAACCAGTGATAAGAAGGGAACCCATAGCTAGTTGAATGACTTAGTTTGAATTTAGATCACCAATTAGGTCTAATCATCTATTGTGTTGAATCTACCAACACATCATGTAGTGGTCTAGCAACCTCTAGGTCTACTTTCTCTGTGTTACCTTAGTAGCAGCTAGTTTTACTATCATTTTTCCTTTTATGTTGCTTAGACTTCTCAGACTTATACTTAGAATTTTCCATCTTAATCAGTTAAATTCTTTTAAAGTCCTAAACTCTTTGTTCCTGTGTACTATCATTTTCCATAAACATTGAATCAGTATCACATATACGATCTCATTTCTATTAGGTAGACTGTCCTCCCCCTTCGTTTTTTTTGAGTAATTAATAAACTACTAAGTTAATACTAAGCTAACTTATTCTCCCCCTAAAATTCTAAGCCGAAAATGGTTTTGCATGTAGAATTTTAATAGGCAAAGAAATAAAATAAAATAAAATAAAGTAAAATAAAATAAAATGAAAATGGACTTTACTCTTCGGACTAGGTACTATCGTCTTCTGGAATCACTTCACATTTCTTTTTCACCTCGTGACCTCTAACAGATATAAGAATCTTGGTTTATCGAAAGCTTTTGTGTAGAGGTCAGTGTGTTGAAAGTCCATATTAATTTTAACAACATCGATTAAATTCTTTTCAAAACAATCACGTATAAAGTGATATTTAGTTCCGATGTGTTTGGTCTTAGGATGTTGGACTGGATTTTTAGTTACGGCTATCATAGCGGAATTATCAACAAATATAGGAGTGTTAGAGAATTTCAAACCGTTGTCCCGCCTTTGCTATTGAATCCAGATGATTTGTGAACAGCAGCTTGCAGCAACAACATACTCACCTTCACAAGTTGACAGAGCAACCGATGTCTGCTTCTTACACTGCCACGTGACTAATCTTCTCCTAAAGAATTGACATCCTGGTGAAGTTGAGTTGTAGTTCAATTTGCAGCTGCCATAATCCGAATTGCTATACCTTGTAAGCTCAAAGTCATCATCATGAGGATACCACAACCCAAGTGTTGGAGTACTCTTCAGATAACGAAATATCCTTTTGACTCCGATGAGATGGTTGACTTTCAGTTTCGCCTGATATCTGGAGCAGAGACATGACGCGTACATGATATCAGGTCGTGAGGCAGTGAGGTACATAAGGGATCCAATCATTCCTCGGTACATGGTGGCATCCACCAGATCACCATTTTCGTTGGATGCCACATCGTGGTTTGTAGCCAGTGGAGTCCCAGCTGCCGAAGCATTCTCCACATCAAACCGACTAAGAATATCTCCTACATACTTGGTCTGATGTAGAAATATCCCCTTTGGTGTCTGATCCACCTGTAATCCGAGAACGAACTTCATTTCTCCCATGGAACTCATTTCAAATTCAGCTTTCATTACTACTTCAAATTCTTTGCACAATGCTTCATTTTTGGAACCGAAGATTATGTCATCAACGTAGATCTAAACTAGCAGTAAGTCACTGTAGAGATTAATGAAGAGGCTGATGCAACCTAAACATCCAATGTCTATCCTGCATGCTGCACAAGTGCATTGAAGAAGAATGCTTAGGAAGTTTTACACATGCAACAGAAAAATACTCCAAGTGTGAAATCTTTCGAAGCCAAATATGAAGTCTTCCGAAGCCTTAGAGACAAAGTCTTCCGAAGCTTCAACTCATGAAGACAGATTTCTTCCGAAGACTTTTAACACATGCTTTATCTTATGTACTTTTCCATAAAGCTGGACACCTTTCCGCTGCACCTTTGTAAGGTCACCAACTTACATGAGTTGGTGAAAAGGTCCATGCTTTTGGTAACTGTACATTAAGGTCTTGAGTCTGTAACTTTCTACTTCATGTACTTTATCCTTTTTGTAAGATAAGGATGTGAGCTATGGCATGTCATAGTCACTAGTCAAAAGGCAATCTACCTTTTGACTCTACAATTGATTTTGTTTGTGTCTAGTCAATTGTATTCAGCTGGCTTTCAAAGTATAGCAGGCTGTAGGATGTAGTATAAGTATCTCATGTTCTTGTATCTTTGAACTATGCTTTGTAACACTTGTAATAGAACATAGAGAAAGCAATATACTGCATTCTTGAACACCATATACTTGTGTTCTTTGTGTTCTGTCTCTTACATTACTCGTATTCTTAGTGTCTTACCTTGGTTAATCCAATTTACTATTTGGTTAAGTTTAGTTAATCTCCTCTTTGTGTTTATGTTGTAACTGACCCCCTTCAACGATCCTGCAATCACCATCTTTCTCTTTGATGAACAGTGTACAGTCAATCACTATTCTGTGAAAGCCATGTTTCACAATATGAGTCGAGAGCTTTTCATATCATGCTCTTGGGGCTTGATAGAGCCCGTAGAGAGCCTTATCTAGTTTGTAAACTCTGTCCTGATGATACGAATCCTTAAATCCTTCGGGTTGACTGACGTACACTGTCTCCCGGATTTCACCATGAAGAAATGCACTCTTTACATCCAGTTGGTAAACTTTAATCTTCATGTAAGATGCCTAGGCTAGGAAGATACGGATTGCTTCCATTCTTGCCACAGGTGCAAGGACTTCATTGTACTCAATACCCTCGACTTGTCAAATCCTTGAACTACAAGTCAAGCCTTGTTTCTTATTATGACTCCTTGGTCATCTTTCTTGCATTTCAAGACCCATTTTGTGCCAATGACCTTAGCACCTTTAGGTCTATCCATGAGTGTCCATACTCCTAACTTCTTGAATTGAAGAAGTTCTTCTTGCATGGCACTCACCCATGCCTCGTCATTTAGGCTTCACTAACATATTTTGGCTCAAACTGAGACACAAAACATCGATATGCACCATCGTGAAGATATCCCTTTTCCATCACTGAGGCATAATCAGTTGAGTATATCTGATTTCTTATCTATACTCCTGATCGAACATCTCCAATGACATTGTCCAAGGATGATACACGTTTAGTCGTGATCCAGGAGTAGTGGGTACAACTACCTCATTATCCAGATTGTGAACAGCAGGTTCGGTATCTGAGGTAGTGGGAGTGTGAGGTTCCGAAGTGTTAGTAGCATCAGCATCATCCTCAGGAGGGGAGAGCGGGATGTTAAAGGACTTAAAGAATCCATCATAGTCGAAAAAGAATGAGGGTCCTTTTCCAGCAAGGGGGTGGTGTATCTCTGTACATCAACGTTGCACCACACTTCTACTTGACCCGTTGAGTTGTTGTAAACTCTCTTATTCGGTATGTTGTATCCTAAGAAAATTCCTTCTTCAGCTTTCTCACTGAACTTCCCTGACTAAGTTTTCTTTAGTAGCGTACATGTGCACCAAATGGCTCAAGGTACTCCAATTTGGTTTACGTCGTTGGAGCAACTCATTGCACGTTTTACCGTGACGTTTTACCACTAAGACTCGATTGAGGGTATAACATGCGTTAGCTATTTCCTCATTCCAAAATTGGATAGGCAGTTTCGATTCTGCTGGCATCGTCCGGGCTATCTCTATCAAGCTTTGATTCTTTCTCTCAGCAATCCCATTCATTTGAGGAGTGTAGGCAGATGTGAACTGGTGCACAATTCCTTTTTCTTTGCAGGATGCCTCCATCCACTGGTTCTTGAACTCGGTGCAGTTGTCTGAGAGAACTTGCCTTACCTTAAGCTTGTAGAGTGACTCCAATGTAGTTACTAGCTCTTTGAATGATTCAAATGTCTCTGATTTGGATTTCCGAAACAACACCCAAGAAAATCTTGAGTAATCATCCGTAACTACATAGAAGTACAAATCGCCGGCAAAGCTCTTTGTACTAACTAGGCCAAACAGATCCATGTGAAGGAGCTCAAGAGGCAGGTCAATTGAGTGAACTTTCTTTGCCTTATAAGACTTCTTCGTTTATTTTCCTTTCTTACATGGGACACAAAAATCCAGTAATTGGAAGTTATTGACATTTACTCCACGCACTAGATCATTCAGGATCAAGTGATTCATCTTCCGTGGATTAATGTGTCCCATTCTCCTATGCCAGGAGATGGATTCTTTCTCTATTGCCTTTGACAAGAAGCATTATACATTATGATCGGTTGTGGAGGCCTTTGATAGGTCCAAGACATACAAATCGTTATATCTTGAAGCGAACGTTAAAACTTGGGCCTTCGGAATGACATAGTCCTTTTTTAGAACATAGCACTTCTTGTTGTCAAATACAACCTTGAACTCTTTGTCAAATATTTGGGAGACAGAAAGTAAATTATTTTGAAGTTGTTAAACATAGTTTACCTTATCAAACTTCACTTTCTGGTTTCCCACTTCCCCTTGTGCAATGATATAACCTCCTTTATTTCCAGCAAACGAAACATGTCCTCCTTTAATTTGTTTGACATTTGACAAGAGAGACAAGTTCCCAGTCATGTGCCTTGATGCCCCGCTATCAATAATCCAGGTATTTGTAGTAGCACTATAGCGGCCAACCTGCACATTCAAAGGAAATGATTAGTTCAGGTTAGGGACCCAAGCCTTAACTGGCTTGGGTGACCCGGAGGAACCACACATCATAAACTCTACCCATTGTCCATTAGAGGGTGAGGATAGATCATTATTCTTCTTGTTCTCATTATCAGACACTATACTTGATTTTTCTTTCCATACACCAGTTTTGTGTAAGGCCTGTTTGTGATAAACAGACGACTGGCTTACGGTTTGAACTTTATGTTCACTAATTCTTTTTGGTGGAGTGATAGAACTCCTTTTAGAAGAACTAGGTTTAGGATCATGAAGTTTAATTTTCTTTCTTGGTGTTTGATAATAAGGACAGTTAGAAGCAATGTGTCCATACTTTCCACAATTGTACCATGATCTACTTTCAACATGTTGGTGGAACTGTGGGGAAGTGTGTGACACAGGTGTGACTTTAGTCTGTTTGGGTTTTGACACTTCTTGTTTAGATGTCTTAGCTTCTTTAACAAAATTCATTGTTTGAACATTTTAACATCTTTACCCTTTTTTGATTTGGAGTAAGACATGGTGCACGTGGTTGGTTATTTGTTTGGTCTTTTTAGGTTCAGAATTAGACATGTTAGAACCTGATTTTACCTTAACCTTTACAAATTTTTCATCCAAATAACAATAGGAATCGTACCTTTAGATTTTAAAGTGGCCTCCTTCTGTTTAGCAACAGACTCCACCGATTAACTCGTGAAATCTGGATCACTAACTAGAGGAGTGGACACCACATGATCCTTAATTGGATTGTTATTAATAGGTCTACATTTAGCATTAAACAAGGTCTCATGTGATGGTGGAACCACTTTATAACCCAAACCCTCCCCGTTGTTATGTTTTTTCACTAAGTACCGGACTATGTGAGAAGAACTGGTCCAACTGTGCAGTTTTTGTTTTAATGAATTACTTCAACTTCCAAAACTGCTTTTTCTTTCTTAGTTTCTTCTAGGGAGTTTAAATAGAACTTTATGTCATTGCTTGGTTAAAAGCAACAACTTCGGTTTCCCTTAGTTGTTTATTTAATAGTTCTGTTTTCTCTTTATAACTGTGCTCATTTTGTTTTAAAATTCAGTTTGCTTCTGTGTATAGTTGTAAGTCATTTACTAAGCTATCATTGTGATCTAATAACCTCACAAACTTTGAATCTATGCTTTCTCTAAATTTATTACATTCATTACAAGCATGACTATCAAAAAGTTGGTCTTGGTACTTACCTGAGAAGATTCCGTTGAATCAACCATCATAGCAGAGTTTGACTGTTCGGGTGCCGGTGATTCTGAACATGTTGTACTGAGACCTTCTTCATTCAGGTGATCGACCACATTTGCAGTTTCTTCATTATTAAACATCACTAGTTCCACTGCGATTTCACCTTTGCTTGCAGAGTCGTCATCCAAACCCTCAACACACGCAATGTTGGATTCTCCCGAAGATACAAAATGAAAGGTCCAATCTTGCCCTTCGTCGTCTTATGCAGTCAAGGCCTTAGTGTCCTTGTTTGACAAGGTAGCACCATTTATGGATTTGTCTTCATGATTGAAGGTTGAGAACGGATTACCATTACCTGTCTTCTTGGGCTTCACACATTCACGCTTGAATTGCCCCTTCACTCCACAGTTAAAACAAGTGACTTTGGTTTTATCGAAACCAAAGGTAGTGTCTTTGGTGGCTATCAAGTTCTATGCCATCTTTTTCACAAACTTCTTCGCCTCCGGACAGCTCTAGCCAACACCCATATGATATCCATTCTTTCGAGTTCAGTTTCATCTACCTGCTCGTAGTCTTCATCGGCGAGATGGTAGTTTCCAATCTTCCCCGCAACTAGACCATCATAGGAGTGAACTACAGCTGCTAGGAGATCCATATGCTCCTTTGCCACCTTTATAGTGTTGGACCAAAAGAACCAATGAGCCTGATCAGAAAAACCTCTAAGTCCCACAGACATCACAACAACTGCTAAAGACTTGATCAGCTATTTGACAAAGTCTGAAGACTTCAACAGCTGAAGACTAAAGTACTGAAGACTTCAATAGCTGAAGACTTCAAAGTCTGAAGATCAACAGCTAAAGACTAAAGTACTGAAGACTTCAAAGTCTGAAGATCAACAGCTGAAGACTAAAGTACTGAAGACTTCAAAGTCTAAAGATCAACAGTTGAAGATTAAAGTACTGAAGACTTCAAAGTCTGAAGATCAACAGCTGAAGACTAAAGTACTGAAGACTTCAACAGCTGAAGACCAAAGTCTAAAGATCAACAGCTGAAGACTAAAGTACTGAAGATCAACAGCTGAAGTACAAAGACTGAAGACATCAGCTGATGACAACTGCTGAAGTTCAAGTACAAGTACTGAAGCCTTCAGAGTTTGTTACAACAGCTGAAGAAGCATTCTTCAGTTGTTGTGATGGTTTCCTTTCAGTATTTTTCTTTTTTGTTTCAGTATTTGTAAAACGACTGAAGAGCATGTTTTTCAGTCATTGTAGTTTCAGTAGTTTCTTTTCAGTAGTTGTAGTGACAGTTAACACTTAGTATTTTTGTAAGAAGATGTCAGCTGTTTTGACATCTTTAGTAGTTGTGTTAACTTTCAGTAGTCTGAATAATTTTGTTAGATGTCACTATCAAATGACATCAGCAGACGTCACATCTCCTATATAAGGAATGTTCCACCACAACATTCTTATATAAGGGGTGATTGACCTGATTGTAAGTGTGACATTTTGCCACCACGAAAGCGCGTATTGAATGAAATCTTTGATTTGCAGAATTCTTTCTATAATCGTTTGTTCTTAATTTGAATATCAACTGTATTCTTGTGAATTGTCTAATTCATTGTTTGATTTCCGCTGCAATACTCTCTAATCAATCAAACGTAGATCACTGATCCTAACAATTGGTATCAGAGCAGGTTAATCATTGATCAATCTAACAATTGATCATTGAAACTGCTAATCGATATCTGCATTTGATTGAATTAGCATATTTGCAAGAATCGGTTATAATTAAATTGAATTTCTGCTACTTTCGTTTTTTTGCTTTCTATTTTCTCTTGGTTCAATTTGGTTTGTTGTGTTCTGTTCTAAATTGTTAAAACTTAATTGATTTTGGTTGAATCTGAGAATGACTACTCCTTCTAATGACCCTCACAATACCGGTTCTTCAACCAAGCCTTTGATGCTGGTTAGGACTGAGTATAACATATGGCAACGAAGAATGCTTCGTCACCTGTCTGTTAACAGTTCAGGTTGTTGGACATCGGTGGTACATGGTCCACATAAGCCTATGGTGAACAATCCGGAAACCAATCAAATGGTTCCGAAGAAGAAGGAACAATACTCAGATGAAGATCGGAAACTGTTTGAGATTGATGCTAAAGCCCATGGAATTCTGGCCATGGCACTGCCAAATGAAATCTATTCTGGGCTTATGCATCATGAAACTGCTCATGACCTCTGGAATGCACTAAAGGAACAATTCGGTGGAACTGATGAGGTCTTAACAAACAACAGAGAAACCCTTGCCCAACAATATGAAACATTCTCTCATAGGAAGGGTGAGACACTAACTCAACAGTTTGAGCGTTTTTCCTGTTTGATCTCTGAGCTAAAAATGGTCAAACATGAATATACCAATAGCCAGATGAACAACAGATTACTTAGATCACTGCCTGAGAGATGGGACACATCACTATTCCTACGCTCAGTACAAATCTGGATAAACTATCTCTCACCCAACTTCATGGGAAACTGCTTACATTTGAGAGAGAGATAGAGCAGAAAAGGAAATTGGCATCATCAGGAAAGCTCATGATGACTTTGTACTAGGAACACTGCCTTGGTTGGTCATGAGTCAGAATATGCTGCATCTGAAAAGTTATGATGAGCATATAGATTTCTCTTCAAACAGTTCAGATCATGCATTCGTTGGTGTTGATAGTCACTCAGGCTGTAATAGTGACAATTTATGTTTTATCATGGATGATTTGAAAGGAATAGCTAATGATGAACTAGAAGAGATGGATATTCTGAGCCAAATGGCCTTGATTAATATCATATCTCAAAAGTTCTACAAGAGGACTAGCAGGAAATTTCCAGGACTCTCTGGCAAAACCAAAGTTGGTTTTGACAAGAGTAAGTTGAGGTGTCACAAATGCCAAAGGCTTGGACACTTTGCAAGAGAGTGTAGATCATCTGGATTTAACTCCTCTGCACCCTTTGTGACTTTTCCAAGCATTAGTCCACAAAACAGGGGGCAACATCCTGCTAGTTCTGGTCATCATTCACAACCTGTTTCGCCTTCATATTTTGTCCCTCAGGGTCCAATGTCATATCCGTATCCCTGCTATTACATGCCTCAGCCAAATCCAGTTCAAGTTCTACTAGCACAACAACCACAAGCGTTACCTGAGCCTCCCCATCTCAATCACAACCTCATCACAGCTTTTTCACCCCTGGTAATGTTGACTGGAGTAGTTTACCAGATGATCTCTCTGGTACTGAGCAATTATTTACTGGTGATGGTCAACATGGTGGTGAACATCCTTTTGGGAAACTAGCTCTCATGGCCTCGGAATCTACTGAGGGATCATGCTCCAATGCATCTTCTTCACAGGTAACCAGGTATCTTCTGAGGCTAAGGCCAAGCTTTGTTCTGAATCTTGCATAGATGCATTTGTCTCTATTAGAGAAGCAAATGTAGCTTAATTAATCAAAATCTAGAGCTTGAGCAAACTATTTCCAAAGAAAAGCTAAATATGAGTCTGTCCTTAAGGACAAAGATGATGAGATTTATAAGCTTAAATGCCAATTAAATGATGAAAAGGCTAAGCTAGAGGTCATTCTTGAGAACCATAAGAACTCAAAGAAAAACTTGCAGTTACCCAAGTTGAGTGTGACTGCTGGGTGTCATCCTGCAAGGGATTTGAAATGCTGCTCAGTAAGCAATATGCTTCGAATGTGAAGTTTGGAATTGGTTACAACCATATTGCACCTCTCAGATTTTACTCCAAAATCAATAGTAAAAAATGAAAGTGAAAGCAATCTCCAAACCACATTATCATGTGCATCATCCATCAGTGATCTCCCAAAATCACAAGATGAAATAAGGGTTGATACCTCAGCAAGTAAATTGGCTGATGGGTTAACTACTGATAAGCACATGAAGCTGAGTATTTCAGATGTTGTCCGTCAAAGTAACTTAAGTACTGAAGGGCAAGTTACAACAACTGAAAAGCATTTCAAATCAGCTGAAATAAATGGATTAACAACTGCTGACAATGAACAGCTGAAGAACAACTCTTTAGTTGTTACAGATTCTTCAGTACTGAACAAAATTACTGAAAGGAGGAAAGTTCTGAAGAGCACACCTTCAGTAGTTTCCTCACCAGCAGTTGATCAATCCAAGATGAAGAATAAGCCATGTGAAATATGTGGTAAATTCAATCATCTTTCTGATGAATGTTGGTACAGAAAGGGTTCCAAGCTCATAGAGATAAGCTCATTAAAATCCAGATGGATGAAATGAAAACTGAGTTTGAGACCAAGTTTGTACCGCAATCATTCCTTTGTGATAAACCCAGCCTTCAACCAAATTCAAAAAGAAGGATAAGGTTCATCACAAAACAGCTGATGGTGCTCCTCATGATAAACATCAGACTATGTCTGTTAATTTTAAGGGGGAAATGGTGGATCACAGGAACTCATCAACACAAAGTACTGATATGTCACAAGAGCTGAAAGCTTTGGCTACAAATCAGACACAACTTGTTATGATGGTTCAGCATTTGTTGGGGAGAGTTAACCAACTAGATGCACTGTGATCAAATCACTGAAAAGGCATTCCAAGCCCAAATCTAAGGAATCCATTTCAGCACCATCTCCTTCTTCAGCTGTGTATCATAAAAACAAGTTATGGTTGCATCTGTTGATGAAAATAGAGCCAAAACCAAAAAGGTTTGGGTCTCAAAATCTAACTAGTTTTCTTTTATGCAGGGTTCTTCAACATGCCAAGGAGCATGTGATATGTAGACAGTGGAGGATCTATGCATATGACTGGGAGCAGTTCTCTTCTTAATGACTACTCTCAAGGAAAGAAGGGTTTGTTTCATTTGGAAATGATGCCAGAGGTTACATCATTGGGAAAGGATATGTGTCTAATGGACAAATCCAGTTTGATGATGTCAACCATGTGGAGAATCTCAAGTATAATCTGCTGAGTGTCAGTCAGATCTGTGATAAAGGCATGTTGCACTTTTCACAAGCCAGAACTACAGGATTCTGTCTTCCCAGTTCTGAGGTTGATTGACAAGGTAATGGATGAACATACTCTCCTGAAGGCCAATAGGATCGGAAGAGTGTATGCCTTGGATTTGTCAAAGAAGATTGATTTGAAGGGTCATCCATGCCTGTTCTCCAAGCCTCTCTTCAGGAATCTAAACTATGGCATAGAAGGCTGGGTCATGTCAATCTCCGAAACATGAACCAGCTGATCCACAATCGTTTAGTGAGAGGTTTATCAACAAAGGAGTTCCACTGTGATGAAGCCTGCACTGCTTGTTTGAAAGGAAAACAACACAAAGTCTCATTCCCTCCCATTGAAGAACCTAAGTCCACTGCCTGCTTGCAGTCGCTGCACATGGATCTATTTGGTCCTGTGAGAGTGATGAGCATGGCAAAGAAGAAATATTGTCTGTAATGTGGATGATTACTCCAGATTCGTATGGACTTTCTTTCTACATTCAAGGATGAGGTTGCTCAGAAGATTACAAACTTTGTGTGTATGTTGAGAAGCAGTATTCCCTATCAGTCAAGTGTATAAGGAGTGACAATGGTATCGAATTCAGAAACCATACACTGATGATTTTTATCTTTCAAAAGGAATCAAAGGTAGTTTAGCATCCCAAGGACTCCAGACAAAATGGAGTAGTGGAGAGAAAGAACAGACTTTAATTGAAGCTGCAAGGTCCATGTTGGCTGACTCTGGTTTGCCTTTGACCTTTTGGGCTGAAGCTGTCAATACAGCTTGCTATGTGCAGAATAAGTGTTAGTAAATCAGAGGTTGATGAAGACTCCATATGAAGCCCTACATCATTTGGCTCCTTTGATTTCATTCTTCAGAGCCTTTGGATGTCCTTGTTTCATTCTCAACACAAAGGGTCAACTCCACAAATTTGATCCTAAGGTGGATGCTGGGTATTTTGTAGGTTATTCTCCACTTGCAAGGCTTATAGAGTCTTCAACTGCAGAACAAAGATAGTTGAAGAAACCTTGCATGTGAAATTCAATGAATCTCCTAAGATAAAATTCCACAAAACCCTGTGGAGTTGTTTGATCTGGACATACTGCAATATGCTCCTTATCAGACTCCAGCTGTTGCAGATCATGTGGATAAATCATCTTCTGCAGCAAGTCTTCCACATGGTGGTACTGAAAATGATGAGATATCAGTACTCATCTTTTCAAGTTCAGTGACCAACTGCCTGAGTCTGCTAAACTTGATGTTCCTGTACCTTCGCAGCTCCATCCACAACAAATGCTGATGAGATTTCTGATTCCTCTACATCGTTGGTTTTGCCATCTAATACTTGGTTTCAAGAATCTGAATCAACATCTGCTGATGCTGAACCGGCTACAAACACTTGCACTGATCTTATTGTGCACCAAGAGCTGAAGAATCACCCCATGTCTCAAATCATTGGTGGTATCAATGCTGGCGTCTCAACCAAAGTCAATTGTCTAACTTGTGCTTCTATGCTCTCTTCATCAGTCAGCAAGAGCCAAAGAACTATCATGTTGCTTTGAGAGACAATGGATGGGTGGAAGCCATGCAGCTTGAGCTACTTCAGTTCAAGAAACAACAAGTGTGGGAACTGGTTCTTCTACCCCCAGGTAAGTGTGCAATAGGCACTAAATGGGTGTTTAGGAACAAAACAGAGAAAATGGGCTTATTGTTAAGAACAAGGCCAGACTGGTTGTTCAGGGGTTTTCACAAGAAGAAGGTATTGATTATGATGAGACCTTTGCCCCTGTAGCAGACTGGAGGCAATTAGATTGTTCTTAGCCTATGCTGCTTTTCACAATTTTAAAGTTTTTCAAATGGATGTTAAAAGTGCTTTTTATATGGTAAAATAAAAGAAGTTTATGTGTGTCAACGTCCAGGTTTTGAGGATAATAAACATCCAGATTGGGTATACAAGCTTGATAAGGCTCTTTATGGTTTGAAACAATCTCCTAGAGCCTGGTATAGACATTATCAATTTTCTTCTTCAAAATAATTTCACTAGAGGCTCCATAGATAAAACTTTATTCATTAAGAAGGTGGATCAGCATAAGCTACTTGTTCAAATTTATGTTAATGATATTATTTTTGCATCCTCTGATCCCCAGTTGTGTGATGACTTTACCAATTTAATGCATAAGAAGTTTGAAATGAGTGCAATGGGAGAATTACAGTTCTTTCTCGGATTGCAAATCAACCAAAAGGCTGATGGGACTTTTATTCATCAGTCTAAATATACAAAAGATCTTTTGAATAAGTTGATTTACAAAATTGTAAGCCCTGTTCTACTCCCATGTGCAACACCACACAACTGGATGCGATCAGAAGAAAGTAAGGCTTGATGAAAACACTTTACAGATGTATGATTGGGTCCTTGATGTACTTAACAGCTTCTAGACCAGATATCATGTTTGCAGCGTGTGTTTGTGCTAGATTTTTGGCTGCTCCTAAAGAGTCTCACTTGATTGCAGTCAAAAGGATCTTTAGATATCTGCAAGGTACACAATCTCTAGGTTTATGGTATTCCACTGGACACTCTTGCAAATTGGTTGCTTTTTCTGATAGTGACTATGCAGGGTGTAAGTTAACCAGAAAGTCAACTTCTGGTGGATGTTAATTTCTAGGCAACTGTTTGATTTCTTGGCAGAGTAAGAAACAAACATCTGTTGCTACATCCACTGCTGAAGCAGAGTACATTGCTGCTGCAAGCTGACTTCTCAGGTACTCTGGCTTCAGAACCAACTTCTGGATTATGGCATTACAGAGACTAAGACTCCATTATTAATGGACAGTGCTTCAGCTCTTTGCATTGTCAAGAATCCTGTCCAGCACTCTAGGACCAAACATATAGAGATCAGACATCATTTTATTAGGGACTTTTGAAAAAGGTCTGATTGATCCAAAGTTTGTGCCTAGTGCTGATGAGCTTGAAAACATTTTTACTAAGCCTTTGGATAGCTCGACTTTCCAAAACCTAGTGTTAAGGCTTGGTATGCTGCAGCTAGAATAAGTGATAACTACTGATGATCTCAGTAAATAAGTACTGATGATCATTTGTAACCATATCACAAATAAGTACTGATTCTATCACAAGCACTGATACAGTCATAACTACTGATATAAGTACAAACAGATAAGTACTGATGTCCTATGAAACAACTGAAAAACAGCCAAAAAAACTGATGAGTAAGTGTTGAGGACAGTATGAAACAGCTGAAAAGCTATGAATTGACGAAAACTACTGATGAGAATTTTCTCTTCAGTTGTTTCTAAAACTGTTGCTTCATCTTAAACAACTGATGACAAAACCATGTCTTCGGTGGTTTTACAACTACTGATGACTAACACCACGTCGTCAGCTGTTTACAACAACTGATAAAAAACCATGTCTTCAGTAGTTTTATAACTACTGATGACTAACACCAAGTTATCAGTTGTTTCCAACATCTGAAGCTAAAACCATGGTCTTCAGTAGTTTTATAACTACTGATGCCTAAAACCAAGACTTCAGTTGTTTCAACCTCGAGGGTTAATACCACGTCATCAGTCGCTTAAAACTACTGATGACTCATACCAAACCCTTCATTTGCTTTATAACCCATACCCTATAAATACTTGTCTTACAGAGCTTCATCATCTCAAACTAACGTTCAAAAACTCAGAACCTTCTCTCACATCAATGGCGAACATGAAGCTTAAACCACGACACAACTGTGTTGCTTACCTTACCAAATCATCCTTCTGGACAAAGTTTGATAATGCCATTGATCTAATGATCAACTCTCCATACAAAACGTCTTTCCTTCTAAATCCTACCATTCATGCCGAATCCCTCCTCAGTTCTGGACGAACGTCACCCTCATCACTGGGGAGAATGACACCAACTCTCTCCAGTCGTTCGTCAACAATCGTCAGGTGGTCATCACTCCAGAAATCCTTCGCCAAACCCTACAACTGGATGATGCCACTTTCCCCACTGGGTATCCAAAGGGCACCACTGATCTATCATTTGCCCAACATGGATACCAGGGTAACCTTAGTGCCTCTACCATCCTGAAGAAACATTTCCATGATGCGGAACGACTAATTTTTCATATGGTGAATGTATGCTTAGCTCCTAAGACTTCTTCTTGGGATCAAATGTCGACGAGGTGGCAGCAGGTATTATTCACTATCCTTGACCAACAAAGCTTAAATTTTTCTGAAATTTTATTTCTTGAACTCAAGATATGGCCTCCAAGCCTATAGCTAACCGATGGATATTATATCCTCGGTTCCTAATGGCCATTATAGTAAACCAGCTGAAAGCTGAGGGACTTGTTGGCCTTGGAGTCCCTGCCACGGCTGTATTGCCTGAAGTATACTCCAGGCACAACTCAGACCAGTCACTCAAACTGGCTGCCAAACTGCGAAAACCCACACAGCTGGAACCCACAGCCACCACCTCCAAATCCATTGTCCCCACCAACCTAAACAACAAGAAAGCCAAAAAGGCTACTCAGGGAAATGAGTTCTGAGGATGCCCCTGCAACACAAACGCAGGTTATATCTACTGGTCATAACCCCGAGTAGATACACAGACTCACTCACCCTCAACCGCTCAGGTTTCCTCTCAACAGGAGCCTGTAGCAACCATCTCTGGGGAACCTATACATCTGGAACCTTCCTCACTTGAGGAGGTTGCCATTGAAACGCACCATTCTCCCCAGGTGCATACTCCCTTCACACCCTCTCCCACTGCAACCGCCCCCCAAAGTCCTACCATAATAATTGCCAAAGTGCTGACTTAGTTGCATTCCTCACCTCCTCCCCAGATACCAATCAAAACTGGGATGGCCTCAACCATTGAGGGAGAGGACCAAAGTGCTTCTGACACCCCACAGCACAGGGGTTACCATACTCAATCTCCAAGTGTAGAAACGGAGATTCGAATTTCTGGTGAGGCTGCCACTTCTCCTGCTTCAGCAAATGATCAGGATGAATTGGTACTATCCATAAGACCTCACCAGAGGCAACTGCTGATGAAGGACATGGTCCTGAGGCAGGAAGTCCCCAGTACCATGACCAAGGGGCACATGCTACTATGATCTACACTCAGAGCATGTTCATCCTGATTCTATCAGGAGGTCAGGTGATTCAGTAAACACTGATGATGACCTGGGCTTCTTTTATGATGTTTTAGCCCAAAACACCATCCTCGAGGATGAGGTGAGCAGACTCAACGAGCTGCTTGCCAACATTTCTCAGGATCAAAGACCATCTACCCCTCAAAACCCATAGATGGCACCTTCCTCTGAAGGTCTACCATACACAGAGCCCCTCCAAAACACTCAGCCACCTGCCTCTACTTCTGGCACTATTTCTCTGGGTCAGAACCCCCCTGAGCAAATAGCTGCTATCTCTCAACATTCCTTACCTCTCATCACATCAACTATCACTGATATGTTGCTTGAAACCCTTGATGGGAGGCTTCCCTTAATGATACAACCCTTGATAGAGGATGGTGTGAGCAAAAGGCTTTCTGACAATCAACCCCTTGCAACCAATGCAACCAAAAAGGGGGAGATCCATCAGTGAAAGCAAAAAGAAAGACGATTGCAGATAGGAAAGAAACTGAGAAGGAGAAGGTGAAGGATGCTGACATGGAGAAAGTGACTGAAAGTACTAAAGACTTTCATGTCACATACAAGAAAAGGAAGAATGAAAAGGAGACTGACTTGGAGACAATGGTGAAGAAGGCTGATGCCGAACACAGCCGATCAATGGATAACATCATTGATCAGTTGTTTAAGCAAGGTCACAACACTAAAAAACTTGACTCAGAAATCAGAAGACTAGAGATTGAAGAAATCCAAGCTAGATGGGCAAGTTATGATGTGTTGGAGAGGGAAAGGCTAGAAATCATGATCAGATTCATAGCGATGTATCTTGGTAGATCATTGATTGATATCAAGGCATGGTCCAGGGACAGCATCTTGGCAATAACCACCAAGATCTGTTCGTCGGAAGTATACACAAAAGGATTGGTTATTGAAGCCTTAAACGAAGCTGGTGCTGGGAGCAGGACTAAACTAGTCAAGCAATCTAAAGCCAAACTCACATCCAAGATGCTAGAACAGCCTGTCAAAATTCCCACACCAAAACCCACTAAAACAATACCTTTACCCCAAAAACCACCACAACCACAACCCACCAAACCAACTCCCTTACCCTCAAAACCAATAGCCGATGATGTACCCAGAAGAGGAAGAGAAGGGTACTGAGGCTAGAAGAAGAAAAAGAAGATAATGATGAAGATGAAGATAGGCTGCCAATCTCAGCTATTATACAATTGCCTAAGGCCACAAGTCACCTCCCAACAATTACTCCTGAAACTCAAAGACAAATTGTGAAAGTGAAGCTAGAAGAAGAAGAGATTCATAAACAACATGATGAGGAATTGTTGAGGAGAGTTGACAAAGCATATGCTGCCACATCTTCAATCATCAACATGAAGAAGCACGCTCTCAAGTTATACACTCTTAAACATACATTTCAATATCAAAAGGAGAGAGTGAGGATTTGGCCTGATCCCATGGTGTCTCATAGGATTCACAAGAAAAACATTCCACAGAGATACATTAGCCAAGTGAAGAATGTAGATGAAGTGATCTCACTGGTCTTTGTAGTATCACCTTGGGAAATCCTAGATGACTTCAAGAAAGCCTATAAAGCTAACCTGACCCCACAAAAGATGTTGGAAAATAAAATGGTGAAAGAGGGGTTAGTATATAAGAGGCTTGAGGAAGTTAGAAAGAATGAGCTCTAGTTGTTCTTAGAGGGTAATCACCCAGATGAATTTGCTTATAGAGTAATAACAACTGTGGAACTCAAAAATGGGAAACAGGTCAAATACCTATCTGAATATTATGGGCCAGAATCACTTTTTGAAGGAGGAGCTGAAGAGCTTACCATGGAGGAACAGATAACCTTCCTTGAGGCCTATACAAGGGAGTCATACAGACTCATTGTGGGAAGTAGATCTCATGGATGGGGTAACAGCTCTGTGTCCAGTTCCCCAAGACAGAGTTCCCATTCATCCTTTGCCAAACATATCATTGAGACTTCTTCCCAGGCCTGTGCTTATATGGGTCACTTCTGAGCTGATCTAGAAGACAAAAAGACCAAATCTTTCTGCCATAATAACTGGGACATCTTCAATAAGTTTAGAGGTTTTGGCTGCATTGGTTCAGGGGGGAGTTTGTTGGACCAAAAGAACCAATGAGCCTGTTCAGAAAAACCTCTAAGTCCCACAGACATCACAACAACTGCTGAAGACTTGATCAGCTGTTTGACAAAGTCTGAAGACTTCAACAGCTGAAGACTAAAGTACTGAAGACTTCAACAGGTGAAGACTTCAAAGTCTGAAGATCAACAGCTAAAGACTAAAGTACTGAAGACTTCAAAGTCTGAAGATCAACAGCTGAAGACTAAAGTACTGAAGACTTCAGTCTGAAGATCAACAGCTAAAGACTAAAGTACTGAAGACTTAAAGTCTGAAGATCAACAGCTGAAGACTAAAGTATTGAAGACTTCAACAGCTGAAGACCAAAGTCTGAAGATCAACAGCTGAAGAATAAAGTACTGAAGATCAACAGCTAAAGTACAAAGACTGAAGACATCAACTGATGACAACAACTGAAGTTCAAGTACAAGTACTGAAGCCTTTAGAGTTTGTTACAACAGCTGAAGAAGCATTCTTCAGTTGTTGTTATGGTTCCTTTTAGTAATTTTCTTTCTTGTTTCTGTATTTGTAAAACGACTGAAGAGCATGTTCTTCAATCGTTGTAGTTTCAGTAGTTTCTTTTCAGTAGTTGTAGTGACAGTTAACACTTAGTATTTTTGTAAGAAGATGTCAGCTGTTTTGACATCTTCAGTAGTTGTGTTAACTTTCAGTAGTCTGAATAATTCTGTTAGATGTCACTATCAAATGACATCAGCAGACGTCACATCTCCTATATAAGGAATGTTCCACCACAACATTCTTATATAAGGATGATTGACCTGATTGTAAGTGTGACATTTTTCCACCATGAAAGCACGTATTGAATGAAATCTTTGACTTGCAAAATTCTTTCTATAATCGTTTGTTCTTACTATGAATATCAACTGTATTCTTGTGAATTGTCTAATTCATTGTTTGATTTCTGCTGCAATACTCTCTAATCAATCAAACGTAGATCACTAATCCTAACATACAGTAACATTACCGAGATTCTCGGTCTTCAATTTCATAGCATTTGCTTCAGGTGCTATATATTGGGTCCAAGATGACCCTGACGTGTCAGATCCTGAAGTAGTGGCTTGAGACAGAGCGGCTGAACTGGACACGAATGTCATTTGAAGTGGTGCTCTTGAACTTTTTGGAGTGGGAGATGAGTTATACAGTGACGGGGTCTGATCATATGATCCTTTTTGAGACCTGTACTTCATCCTCAACTCTTCCTCTCTCAGCTTCAGAATGAAATCATTAATATCCAACTTTGCCAACATATCATTCTGCCTTAGATTTGACACAAACGAAACCACTTCTCTGGCAATCCATCTGCAAAACTCGACACCTTGTCTTCCATGGACGTGGTGACTCCATGCGTGTGCAACTCACTCATCAAGTGGTAGAAACGGTCGATGATATCAGCCAGGCTCTCTTTTCCTATCAAAGAGAAGTAATCAAACTCCTTCTTCAAAGCTTTTGCCTTTAATGCCTTCAACGTTGCATTCCCATCATACCGTTTTCCAAGAGCCTCCCATAACTTCTTGACTTGTTTGTTCTCAGAAAACTGATGGAATATATCCTTAGGAATTGACTGAGTCAAAAAAGAATACACCTTCTTTTCTGCATTGTACTTCACCCTCTCGCTATCAGTCATGCCACCCAAGGTAAGTTTAACTCCATCAGCACCAACCGGCATGCTATAACCTGTCTCGATTGATTCCCATAGATTGGGATCAACTCCATATAGGTATATCTCGAACCTTTGCTTCCATTGTGGGTAATCATCTAACGTTATGAGCTTAGGGAACTTATTATGATTCCCAATTTCATTTTCCAGAATTAACAGGTTCTGGATACGCGAGTCCCTACCTGCACTAAACACAGAGTACTGATCTTCCATTTCTTTAAACTTTGAGAGTTAGAACAAAACTATTTCATTAGTGCGAATGGAGTGATGCGATTAGGTCAATCGTGAGGATGGACTAATGCGGATGAATCAATCGTGCGATTGAACCAATGCGGATGAACAGTCGTGTGATTGGGCAGATGCGGATGAACAATGCGAATGAGATTTTTCAGTCGTACGAATGGATGGGCAACTGAGTTCAATCATGCGTATGGGAGGTGCGAGTGAGTTCAGTCATGCGATTGAGTCAATCGTGCAACTGAAGGCTGCTGGTTTTGAAAATTCGAGGGTTTTTGGTACTTTGACACAAAAATACGATTTTTCATGAACCCTAATCTGCCGTAAGCCTGAAAACGTGAACTTTTGGATCTGGAGATGTCGAAAACACTGTTTTAATCAAAAAGATGGTTTTTTGAATGAAAAACGTGATTTTTACACCAAAATGATCAAATCACACGCAAAATCAAGAGCCAAGGCTCTGATACGACTTGTTAGAACCGTTTACATACGGAGTACTAACGATTCTGCACGTATACCAACTCAAATAGTGCGGAATCCTATTTGATTGGCAATCCAATCTGGGAGAACACAGTTTAGATCAATCAAATGATTAATGAAACGTTAAGAATGATTAGAGAATGATCAACTGCGAGCTCTGAACTTGGAACGGGTTTTCTTGAGTCTCTAGACGGCTAGGGTACGATTATGTGCGACTGGTCCAATAGCATGAAGTATTAATGTGTATGGTCCATTAGCATGGTCCATTCGCATGAGAACTTCACACGATTATGTTTGAACATGTTTCTCAATCATTACTGACTAAGAATTATGGTCAACAACCACAAACCTATATAGTTAGTTCACTATACGTTATCACATAATAAATAATGAAATATTAAACATTATAAGCATCAACCACACATTGTATTTCATTCATACCCATTCAATTACATATATGTAAGACATCATAGACATTTTACATTAAGCTCCTAAACTAGATACATATGTATTAATAGTCTTATGGATTCTTGTTGATGGAGTTGATTCAACTGGAATGGATGATTCGAAGTTAGTCATATCCATTGTTGTTGACTGATCCAATCCAGATTGAGAATTTAGGAAGTAGTCAAAGTGTTCAACATTTGGTATTGAATGATCTTCCGTAGGTTGAACATCATGAGCATTGTTAGTGTCTTCTGTAGGAGCTGTAGGAGCTTCTTTGGAAGCATTTTGTTCTTCCATAGGAGTTACAGGAACTTCTTCGGAATCATTTTGTTCTTTCATAAGAGTTACAGGAACTTCGCCGGATGATAAATGAGGACTTGATAAGACATTTCCATGTTTGTTGTAGCTACTTGAGAGCATAGAGTAGTTGCAGGGACAGTATTCATATCTCTGGATGCACAATGTATATCTGCAGATGGAGTGTCAATAGCTGCTGATGAAGTGTTTCCATCTAAGGATGTGTGAATCCTTAGAGGATCAATAGATGATGTCACTTCATTCATCTTAGGGGGAACAAATGGATAGCATGTATCATCAGATCCTGCATTATTCAAATAACCATAGTTAAATGACTCTGTTAAAGCATCTATATCAAATAACCATGATGATCTTTGTAACTGATTTAGTAAATACAGATTCATCAAAAGATACATTACGACTTTCTTCCACAATGTTATGTTATGGAATATAGATCCTATAAGATTTAGAAGTTGAAGAATATCCAACAAAGAAACCATCATAGGCTTTTTCTGAAATTTCTCCCAATGATTCTTTTATGTTTAAAACAGATATATGACACCCAAAAGCTCTAAGATATCCTATGTAAGGTTTTCTTTTAAATAACTGCTAATAAGGTGTTTTGTTATGTTCTTTGACAATTAATTTTCTATTTTGAACATTGCATGTAGTATTCACTACCTCGGCCCAAAAGGTGATAGGCAATTGTGAATCAGCTAGCATTGTTTTGGCTGCTTCGATAAGTGTTCATTTCTTCTTTCAGCAACTCCATTCTGTTGTGGAGTTCTTGGTGCACTAAATTTCCTTGCAATACCTTTATTCCTGCAAAAGGAATCCAAGTCAGAATTGACAAATTCAGTACTATTGTCACTCCTAAAAATTTTAACTTTTACTTCAACTTGATTCTCAATCTTGATGAAAAAGTCTATTAATGTTTATGATGTTTCACTCTTTTGTTTTAAGAAAAAGACCCATGTGAATCTAGTAAAATCATCAACTATCACCAAACAATATTGTCTCTTTCCAATGCTCATCACATTGGTAGGACCAAATAGATCCATGTGAAGCAATTTGAGTGGGTAGTGTTTGTATTGATAGTTTTGGATTTATGAGACGCTATGTTGTTTTCCTTTATAAAAAGAAGAACAATGAGTTGAGCAATGAAACTCTTTCTTTGGCAATCCAATGACTAAGTCATTTTTCACCAATTTGTTTATCTTCTTTATGTTAGAATGGACAAGCCTTCTATGCCACAATTGAGATTCATCTTCTGATGACTTAGATAGGAGGCATGTTTCATGTCTTGTGAGTCAGGTGTTGTTCATATCCAAAACATATGTGTTTCCTTTTCTTGATGCTTTAAGAAGGACCCAATCTTCTGGAACAAAAAAACCTGGCTTAAGAATGTAATTCCGTTAGTGTTATCAAACAATGTGGTATAATTTTGATCACAAATTTCAGACACACTCAGTAAATTATACTGTAAATTTTCACAATAGTTTACTTCTCAAACTTGAGCACACCATTAGTTACCATTCTTTCACCAACAATTTTACGTCCTTTCTTATCCCCACCAAATGTCACATAAGAAGCATTTTTATGTTTGAAGTCATGGAGAAGTGAATAGTTTCTTGTCATATGCCCCAAACAACCATTGTCAACATACCACTTGTTGTCAGCTCTCCAAGATTGTTCCTACACTCAAAAAGAAATCAGTTAGAATTGACAACCCAAGCCTTAATGATCTTGGGTTTGCCAGCAGTGTCTAAAGTTGTAATTCCTTCATGAATAAGTCTTGAAGTTTTAGTTATAGTTTTGATTGATTCATGCTAATTTGTTTCATGTGAGAATGATTCTGATGAAGATGATGTTGATGAACTAGGTCTTGTTTTCTTAATTTCTTCTTCATTCACCTTATTTTTGTTGGTTTGAAGCTTTGGTTTTGATACTAAATCTTGATTATTGAAGGTTTCATTATCTTTTGATTTTGAATGAGGTACATGAGTTCCTTTTTCAAAATTATCAACGAAAGCACCATCAGCATTTGTTTCCTTTTCAGTCAAATCCACTCTTTATTGAGGTGTTTTTGATTGCTGGAATGTTGTTCTTTTCTTCAAAGGTTGAACATCAGTGGATGTTTTCTCCTTTGATTTTGGATTTTGTTTTTGTTGAGACTTCTTAATTTTTGATTCTTTCTCACAATCACTAGATTGAGTGTTTGATTTAGCTTTATCTGATTGTTTCTTCTTTGTGCTCTTTGTCTTGTTCTTTTTGTTGAAATAACATTCCTGAGTTGAATGGTTATTTTTGTTACAAATAGCACAATATTTGTTGAAACAACAGTCAGATGTCATGTGATTTTTCATATTGCAAATAGAACAATAACTACTGAAGTAACAATCTTCAGTATTATGGTTTTTCATGTCACACCATTTGCAATACATCTCCTCTGATTCTTTATCAGAATCAGTTACTTTCTTCTTATTTTCCAACTTCTAAGGCTTGAATCCTTTTTTAGTTTTGAAGTTGATTTTTCCTCTTCCAGCTTGTGAAGCTTTGATTGATAGTTGCTGACTTCCTCTTCCATAGATCATCTACTAAATCAGTATCAACTTCTGCTAAAGAGGGTTTCTTCTTCCGTAGATCTTGTACTAAAGAAAAGTTCTTCTTCCGCTGAGGATCAGCTGACAGCTTCTTCTTTGCCTTTTACACGAATGATTTGTGTCCTTCCTTAGTAGAGGCACACTTTTCATTCACTTTATTTGAATATTTTTGTTGCTGATTTAGTTCTTGAAAACCTTCATTTAATTGAGCTATTCTCTTGCTGATAGTCTTTAGCATGTTTCTTTATTTAGGAGGATATAGCAACTTTGTTTCTTTAAGCACTTTTGGAATATTTGTTGTTGGGTTTGTTAGACCATAATCAAATTTGTTTAACCATTTAAACATGAAAAATGCAGTAGAATGAAACCTTAATATTATGTTTTCTAAACTAAAAATTAAGGCATAATACTTAGCAATAACAAACCCAAGAACATAGGATCAAATATATGTGAATCAACTAACTATTAACAACCAAAACAACACATACAAAATACCTTTCTGGAGCTGTTGAAAAACGTGAGATATGAGGAAGAAGATGATGTTCTTGAACGACCAAAACACCAAGGAGAGGTGTCCTCAAGCTTTCATACCCATAAGCATCAAGAAAAGACCTTAGTGCTAGGATTTCTACACCCAAAAACGAACCAAAAGGGGCTGCTGGAACCCTATTCCAGCCATGATTTTTCCTTGAAAATGAGAGAGTTTTTCACTTTTGGTTCTTGCATGTAAGAGAGAGAATGAAGTGGAGTGTAAGGCTAGTTAATGGATTGTGGTTTCGAGAAAAACAAATGACCCATCCCCCATGAAAGGGGGCGGCCGAATTTTTCTTCAAATTGGGGTTTCCCCCCAAATTTTATCAACCATTTATAATTTAACTTGTCACTAGTATAAGTTATGTAATTAACATTTTAATTGTATAACTTATACACACTTTTATTACTTGATGTTATTTAACCAATTTAAATAACATTACAAATAACACCCACGAACAAAATATCCCTATAAGTTGTTCCATCTCATATGCAACTTATTTAGAAAGCCCATTTTCTAAATTGGTGTAAATATTTAATTGCATGATCATATCACCTAATTGGTGTTTTCTAAGCTTGTTATTGGGTATGACCCGACTTGGATCATAACGTACTAACCACATCAATGTTCTATGTGTCTTGGGCATAAGGAATCCAACAATCTCCCACTTCCACAAGATCCATAGAAGATTGATGCAAGCAGTAAATACCGCCTAACAACGGTTTACTATCCTTAATACGCATGACTAAAAGCCATTCAATAACTTCAAGTATCCAACTTGAAATGATTTAGGTGAATCAATCATTTATCCTTTTGTTATAGATGTCATGTTAATCCAAGGACATAGAATGTTCATTCCTTGTTGATTTAACTTAAACAGGCCTTAGACATCTTGCTCTCAATGAATAAGAGGAACAAATTCCATCTTGACTACATACGTTTCTCACAATCACCTCATGTCACACCTGAATATAGCCTTATGTACTGTCCATTATTTCAGAGCAGTGAAGAACTAGCTCAAGGTATAACACATTGGTGAATATTAAAACCCAATATGTATCTCAGATCAGAGGATACCAAATGATATTCGCTTTTACTCAAATTCACTTATGATCAATCTAGAAGATTCCATGTAGTAAAATTTGAGATGCGGGTTAGTCCAATATTCATATCCCACAAATATATATGAACTTTGGCAGCAACCAATTGCTCTATATTCATGCCTTATGAATATCCACCAATCCATGTTCATAATAGTCTTACATTCATATTTGTTCCCACAAACATGACCGACTACGGACATTTAGAATAATAAACATATTCATGGATATATACATGCTAAAAGGAACATAACTCAGAATATCGCAAGTATATGAAAGAGTTAAATATTACATTGTTCCAAACTTTTAAATACTAAACAGATCAATTCCAATCACTAGAATATCGAAGTCCTAAGTCACAAGTATGACTTTCATGCCTTATGTAGTTGAATCTCCACTCAATGTGTCTAGTCTTTTGATGTGCACGGGGTTCCTTGATTTGTGCAATCGCACCCTCGTTCACAAAAGATTTCTAGGGGGTCTTGAATGGTAGAGACCACCCCTAGATCGGTGATAAATTTCTTTATCCATGCAGCTTCCTGAGCTGCTAATGAGGTGGCTATGTATTTGGATTCTGTAGTGGACAATACTACCACGTCTTGTTTTGAACTCTTCTAGGACACTGCTCCTCCATTCATAATGAAGACATACCCCGACTGTGATCAAGAATCATCTCGATCAGTTTGGAAACTCGCATATGTGTAACCCTTTACAACGAGTTCCTCTTCATCAGATCCGTATATTAGAAACATATCCTTAGTCCTCCTAAGGTATTTCAATATAGTTTTAACAGCCATCCAATGGCTATTACCTGGATTCTGCTGATATATGCTTGTCATGCTTAACGCGCATGACATGTCCGGTCTAGTGCATATCATTGCATACATGATAGATCCTATAGTAGACGCATACGGGATGTCCTTCATTCGATCTTGCTCACCCTTGAGCTTGGACATTGAGATGTACTCAATATTGCCCCTTTTTGAATAGGTACCATACCTTTCTTAGAGTTTTCCATCTTGAACCTTTTCAAGATTTTATCAATATATGCACGTTGGTTTAGACCTATCAACCGCTTCGATCTATCCCTATAGATCTTTATTCCCAAAATATAGGCACCTTCACCAAGATCTTTTATGGAAAAACAACTTCAAAGCCATGTTTTAACACCTTCCATGGTTGGAAATCATTTCCAAAAAGTAGTATGTCATCAACATACAATACTAAGAATGTAATTATGCTCCCACTAGCCTTCTTATATACACAAGCCTCGGCAGTGTTCTTGATGAAACCAAATTTCTTGATCTCTTCAACAAAATGTTGATTCCAACTTCTTGATGCTTGTTTCAATCCATAGATTGTTATTTTTAACTTGCATACTTTATTAGGATGTCGTGGATCGACAAAACCATCAGGCTGAACCATATGGACAGTCTCTTCGAGATTTCCATTAAGAAAAGCGGTTTTGACATCCATTTGCCAAATCTCATAGTCATAATATGCAGCTATGGCAAATAATATCCTAATTGACTTTAGCATTGCCATAAGCGAGAAGGTTTTATCATAATCAACCCGTTGAGTTTGAGTGAAACCTTTTGCTACAAGTCTTGCTTTCTAAGTATCCAAGTTTCCATGCATATCCATTTTCTTCTTGAAAACCCACTTGCATCCAACTGGTTTGGAGTTAAGTGGAGGGTCAACCAATTCCTAAACTTGGTTGTCATACATGGATTGCATCTCTACGTTCATGGCTTCTAGCCATTTGTCACAATCCGAATTGGACATTGCATCATGGTATGTAGTTGGCTCATCAGAGTGAACCACATAGCATCCATTCATGAAAAATCCATATCTTTCAGGTGGAATGCTAACTCTACCAGATCTATGAACGTTTTTTGTGTATTGATCAACCTCTTGATCATCATTAACAACCTCCTATTGATTGATAGTGTCAACCAATGTGTATCGGCTTGTGGATCTTGATACTTATCAAATTCCACTGTTCTATACGTTATTCCTTCCATAAGGAACTTAGCTTCCAAGAACTCAACCTTTCGAGCAATAAATACTTTTTGCTCTGTTGGATTAAAGAAGTAGTATGCTATACAGTCTTTGGGATATCCAACAAATATACACTTAGTGGATCGACTTTCCAACTTGTTTTGGGTGTTTAGCTTAACATAAGCTTCACAAACCCACACTTTTCAATATGATAGCAATGGAACTCTTCCATGCCATATTCAAAAGGTATCGAATTCACTTTCTTGGTCGGGGCCATATTCAAAATACGAGCCGCGGAGAGCAATGTGAAACCCTAAAATGATAAAGGTAGTGAGCTTATAGCCATCATAGATCGACCCATATCCAATAGGGTTCAGTTTCTCCTTTTAGACACACCATTATGTTGTGGTGTTTCGGGTGGAGTAAGTTGTGAGACGATCCCATAACTTCTTAGATGATCCTGGAAAGCCTCACTGAGGTATTCACCTCCTCTATCTGAATGAAGAACTTTGATAGTCTTATTGAGTTGATTTTCTACTTCATTCTTGAAGATTTTTAACATTTCAAAAACTTCATATTTATGTGTCATCAAGTACACATAACCATAGCGACTGTAATCATCGGTAAAGGTAAGGAAGTATCTTTCACCATTGTCTTAAAAGGACCACATACATCCGAATGTATGATTCCCAATAAGTCTTTTGCCCTCTCGTTAGTACCACTAAAGGGCGACTTGGTCATCTTACCTTGTAAACAAAATTCACACTTATCAAATGAACCATTTTCATTTGTTTTCAAAAGACCATTCTTTTGAAGTGTTTGAATCCGATTCTTGTTTATGTGACCAAGACGACAATGACAAAGATAAGAATCACTTAAACCCATTTTAAGTTTCTTGGTGCTTGTTTGGTATAATGAGTTGTTATAGGATGAATCATCATGAACCAATTCATAGATACCATTAAAAGGCATAGCCTTGAAATAAAATACATCATCCATACAACATGAATTCCATTGTTACCAAACTTTAATTCATAACCACATTGTTTTAAAAGGAAATAGAAATTATGTTCCTAGTCAAACTAGGAGCATACAAAATGTTCATAAGAACAACTTCCAAACCATTTGAAAGTTTCAAAATATAGTCTCCTGGGCTTCGACATCAACTTTTGCTCCGTTGCCCATTTAGAGACTTGTGTCTCCTTTCTTGAAGTGCTTATTTCTTTTGAACCCCTGCAACAAATTGCAAATGTGAGTTCCATATCCGGTATCCAATACCCATGTGTTTGAATAAATAACATTTAAACCAATATGAATCATGAAAGTTGTACCTGAGGTTTACCCAGCATCCTTCTTGTTTTTCAACTCTTTGAGATAGGTTGGACAATTCCTTTTCCAATGTCCTATCTCACCACACTCAAAGCATGGATCGTTCTCTGTTACCTTAGGCTTCTTAAGCTTAGGCTTTGGAGTTTCCGCTTTAGCCTTCCCTTTCCCCCTTTGCCTTTGATGTACCCCTTTCCTTTGGCAACATTTGCCTTAGGATCGGGGAATGGACTTTTCTTATTACCTCCCTCATTGATCGAGAGAACAGGTAGAACCTTTCTACCCATCCCTGCCTCAGCTGTTTTGAGCATTACATGAAGCAAACAAATGCTCTTGTCCCACCCGTTCATATTGTAATTCATTATGAACGTCTCAAACCTTTTAGTTAGGCCATTAAGGATCAAATCTATGGCTAGCTCCTTTGAGATGGGGCAGTTAAGCCTTTCGAGGCGATCAATGTGGCTTTCCATCTTAAGAACATAAGATGATACCGATTGGGTTTCTTCCATGCAACACGCATGAAGCGCTCGAACCGTTTCGAAGCACTCTACCCTAGCTTGTTGAAGGAACATTTCCTTTAATTGGGTAATCATGTCATATGCCCCATGATGCTCCAATTCCTTTTGGAGTTTGGGAATCATAGTTCCCAACATGAGGCAAGAAACCTGCATGGAATTCTCAGTATACTGAAGCCAATCGTTATAGGCCTCAACATCCTCGGGGTTGGGTTGGTTAGGAATGGGATCATCAAGGACCTAGGTCTTTTTCTCTTGCTTGAGAACAATTCTCAAGTTTCAAAACCAGTCCATAAAGTTATTATGGTTAAGACGATCCCTCTCTAAGATGGTTCTCAGCGATAGGGTATGGACGGTCGGGGTGGTAGCATTATTGTTTCCGGCCATTTCTACAAAATTTACAAAGTTCATATTAGTATTTATGAAAAGTTACATTTTAATCATTAATACCCTTTTCATGTCTCATAGACAATTAATAATTAAACTCTAGAATCCAACGTTACATTTAAATGATGGTTAGGTGACCTTTATCCCATTATTTAAATTAACAAAGTAGTCAACATTTGACAATTGCAACCTATTTCAGTTCTAGCTTTATGAGATCAGTGAAACATCTTATGTTTAGTTGGCATGTAAAATCCCATCAACACCATTGTACGCCATGCTTCGGTGACCCTATGCATATGCTTTCCAATTCAAGTCGTCCTACTTACACACACATGTGAGTTTACACATACAAGTGGTTAGGTGACCTTTATCCCACAAATATGTTAAGCCCACCTCAAACACACAAGTTCCAAAAAGTGGTTAGGTGACCTTTATCCCACAAATAGTTCTCAAGTGATTCGAGTGTCATGTAAAAGGATGGTGTTAAACTTGTTTCCAAAGGGATTTTAGTTTCCATTAATTCTAGTTATGGAAACTCTATGTACCTTGTATTTGTATGCTTTCAAATACATGGTACCCTATGGTTCTCCTTTTAGTAAAAACCCCTTTTATTAAAATCATTAATCCTTTTAATAACCTTTTATTAGTTACATAATGATTAGGAACCATAAATTTTCAGCTTGTTATTGTTGTTAATAAGTTTGTTATGCACATTCAAATATCAAACAACCATCATATAACAAACAACCAAAACAAGCATAATAATACAATCACAAATGCATAACCATGGCCACTAGGTTGACCACACTTGTTTTCCATCACAAGTGTTGTCATTTGGTCTTTCCTAAGGGTTAACACAAATGCTTCAAGTCCTTGTCTTTGTCTCTTCCCTTTGTACTTCCAACTTGTGCATCTTCTTTTACAAAATTTATATCCTAATACAAATTTCTAATAAAATAAAATACACTTAATCTATCTATTACATCACCATTGAATGAATAAATAAATTACAACCATTAACAAGCCACAAAAGAATAATATTACAACCCATAAAGAAAGAAATCAACCAAACCAAATCAACACAAGGTCAAGGCTAGGTTATGCACCAATATGAAACAACATATACAACATTCAAGAACCAAAATAAATCCCCATTTAACCCTAAATTTTGAGCAAACATAAACCAAGAATTTAGGGTTTTTGTCCATACAAAATAATCAGCCATTTGACATCTTTCTTTCAAGGTTTAATCATAAGCATGTAAGATATAACCTTGAAAGATTGGGGATTCATCATATCACCACAAAATAGCCCCTATTAGGTTGTTAAAGTCCTATAAAACCAATTTTACAAGGACAAAAGAAGCTAGTCATCCACATATCCGGCTCTAGATGCCAATGTTGGGTTTGTTAGACCATAATCAAAGTTGTTTAACCATTTAAACATGAAAAATGCAGCGGAATGAAGCCTTAATATTATGTTTTCTAAACTGAAAATTAAGGCATAATACTTAGCAATAACAAACCCAAGAACATAGGATCAAATATATGTGAATCAACTAGCTATCAAGAAGAGATAACAACCAAAACAACACATACAAAATACCTTTCAGGAGCTGCTGAAAAATATGAGATATGAGAAAGAAGATGATGTTCTTGAATGACCAAAACACCAAGGAGAGGTGTCCTCAAGCTTCAATACCCACAAGCATCAAGCAAAGACCTTAGTGCTAGGATTTCTACACCCAAAAATGAACCAAAAGGGACTGCTGGAACCCTATTCTAGACGTGATTTTTCCTTCAAAATGAGAGAGTTTTTCACTTTTGGTTCTTGCATGTAAGAGAGAGAATGAAGTGGAGTGTAAGACTATTTAATGGATTTTGGTTTCAAGAAAAACAAATGAACCAACCCCTATGAAGGGGGCGCGTAATTTTTCTTCAAATTAGGGTTTCCCCCAAATTTTATCAACCATTTAAAATTTAACTAGTCACTAGTATAAGTTATGTAATTAACCTTTTAATTATATAACTTATACACACTTTTATTACTTGACGTTATTTAACCAATTTAAATAATATTAAAAATAACACCCATGAACAAAATATCCCTATAATTTGTTCCATCTCATATGAAACTTATTTAGAAAACCCATTTTCTAAATTGGTGTAATTATTTAATAAATATTAATTGGTGTTTGCTAAGCTTGTTATTGGGTATGACCCGACATGGATCATAACGTACTAACCACATCAATGTTCTATGTGTCTTGGGTATAAAGAATCCAACATTTGTTTCAAAAACAATAATCTTACCCTTGTTTAGTAGATCATCATCATGTTCATCAGAATCATCCAATTCATCACACTCATCAAAGTCAAATTCTGAATCCTTTTGATTAATTTTATCTCATTTAGAAGACTTAGTTTTATTCACCTTAATTTATTATAAATGTTTTGTTGATTAGAACTTGTTTCTACATTGGTGCTTGGCACAAAATGATTTGAAAAGTTATTTGTCATTGATTCAGGTAAAGGAGTATAATTATTATTTATAGGAGGTGCCACTGCATTATATCCCAACCCAGACTTGTTCTTTGATTCAATAGGAAAATTTAATAATTTCTCATACTGCTGAGATGAAAGTTGAAACTTCTGAAGTTTCACTTTAGTTGACGCATGATCAGCCATGGATTTAGTTAAGGAAGTGGTCAGATGCTCAACTTGTGCCTTTAAACTGTAATTTTCTGAAATAATTTTATCTAAATCCTTTTGTAAAGAGTTAATTTTTATTTCATATAATTTATGTTCTCTTATATGAGATTCATTCAAAATCATTGTTTCTTTAACTTTATAAGCCAATTGTTGAGCATGGACTCTATATCTTTCTACTTGCTCAAAACATATTGATGAACATAACCTATCTCTTACCTCACTAGCCATGGGTGGAACTTTGTTTTCCATGTGAGCCATTAAAAGCTTGATTTTCTTCCAAAACTTCATTCTCATACATACCCCAGTCACAGGTTCCATCTTAAAGAATGATCAACCTAGATTCTTTTGAGTTACTTGATCCTGTTGATGTATTAGTGGCTGGTGGGGATGAATTGGTAAGTTATGGTTGCTTGAAAGATCTTTGAGATGATGATTGCTGGTGAGATTGATGTAGTTGATGTTGAGTCAAGTCAGAATTTGATTGTTGATTGCATTCTCTAGAAAAGTGTCCATAGAGGTTGCACTTGAAGCATCTTACCTTTGACTTATCAACACCAATCCGTGATGATTTACATGCAGCAGCCAATTCTTGTTTCTTCTAAGATATTGTTTGGCTCTGTAAGCAATCATTGCCATTTGCCATTGTAGATCCATCTCCTCCACTACATCTGGAGATAGTTCTTCCATGTCTTGTTGACAAATGTTGGCAGAGGTTAATGAGCTTCCAAGGTAAGCTTGAAAACTTGAACCGGAAGCTGCAAAAGCTGCTTTTTGTTCTTCAGAGTCCAGAATGACAGTGATGGGCTCTGTTTGGTTGTTATTTGATGAAGACTTTGCTGATGATGTGTCTCTTTGATCATTAGTTTTGTCTTTCTCTATTCTTGACTTACTTTGAGAAGATTTCTTAGATGGCTTTGATGCATAAAAACTTACTTACTCTTCATCTTCACTCAAAGTACAAGAGTTATCACCATCATTGTTGGAAATAAAGGCACTTCCAATACTTTTTGTTTCTTTAAAGTGATATGGTGATACATGAATTCTCACACTCTTGTTTCTTGATTTCTCATCCATTTCAAGAGCCTCAACTTTAGCTACTAGTGTATCTAAACCAGTTGCTTTAAGGTCCATGGTGTTCTTGAACATGGATATAGTTTGCTTTCAACTTTCTGGTAAAGTATGGAGCATTTTCTTGTTTAATTCCTCATTTGTGTATTTCAACTCCAAGATATTCATCTCTGTAACAAGTTGCATAAATCTATGGAGTTGTTGAGGAATTGATTCACCCTCAATATGATAAAATGTTTCATATTGTGAACGAAGGGTGTCCTTCCTAATGCTTTAGATTTCATCACTCTCTTCATAGAAGAATCTTTCACAAGGAATTTGTTGTTTTGTAATTCTCACACCTCATTAATATTCTTCACTAAAGCCATACTAAGCAATCTATATGCTTTAATATTAACTTTAACCTTCTTAACATCATCAGGTGACAGATCTTTTATACTTATGGGTTGATTATTGTCATTATAATCCGGCGCAAGAGTGGATGGAATATAAGGACCTTCAGTTGTTCAAACCCATAAGTCAGAATTTGTAAAATTAACATGATTCCTGAACTTGATTTTCTAGGATTTAAAGTCTGCTTTTGTTTCCAACTTTGGAGGTTGGTATGATGATCCACCAAAATTACTCATGATTAGTTAAGATCTAAGAGTTTAACTATCAAGAAGTATCCTTTAAACAAACAAATAATTAGTGGCAAAACTTAATTTATAATAATTAAGCAGTTGTAGACACCAATCAGCCAATCCTTTCAATGATAGTTAAATGTCAAATCAAGGTTTTTTTTTAATGTATTTGTTCAATTAAATATGAATAATTTATGAATTTCGATCAATAACCAAGATCTGCTATTCAATTGATTTGAATATTGATCCAAGTTAATCAAGCAATGTAACAGTACTTGCTGAACAACAATTCACTGATTTAATTAAATCACACAAAAATGATTTTCTCATAACCAATAGATCTAATCAGTAAGAAAACTAACAAATCTATTGAATCCAGTAAACAATTAAACACAATTAACGATGATAAATCAATCGATCTAAATCAATGAGCACTTGGCTCTCATACCACGTATGAATCCAAGGATCACAATCAGGAATTATCAGTGTTAATTGGACATTGTCAAGTTAACGTTTGCGGAATCAACATTAACTTTGTTTAATTGTAATATATAATCAACAATAATGATTAATAATTAAGATGAACACACTGAATAGAACACAATTAATAATCAAACAAAGATATAATTCAAATGTATTTCAATAAAACATGTTAATGATTACAGATGAATAAACAATGAATGAATAATATTGATTTAATTTGAATGTGTTGATGATGTGATGGCTACTAGGGTTTGTGTTTGTGTGATTTGTTGTGATGTTTGGTTTGTTGTGTTGATGCTTGGGTGTTTGCCATTCAAGTTGTGAAGGCGCTAGATCGGTTGACATCCGAGTGTGTTCTTGATGGAAGGAAAAAAAACAAAAACCAAGAGACAAACAATAACATGAACTATAATAAAAAAAGTTTCATTGATAAAACCTAATGATTACAAGCTTGTTACAACATAAGAATCATGACTCTTAGCAAGGGGAGATCGAGCATGATCTCCCCTCTCATCCAGCAGCACCTAGGCCCCGGGCACATCCTTCATCTCTCTACACAATGAAACTGGTATTTATAGGCCTCATTCCATATCAGATGCGATTGGGCCCATTCGTACGATTGGGCCCATTCGTACGATTGGGCCCATTCGTACGATTGGGCCATTTCAATCGCACGACTGGACCATACTTATGGTTCAGTCTTACGAATGGCCCAATCGCATCTCTCAGTCGCACGACTAGTCCATTAGCATGGCTCAGTGGTACGACTGAGTCTCATTCGCATATGCTCCTTCGAATGACCCAGTTTCATGTGTTTACAACATATCAGGTGTATTACGTTAAGCCTAGACTATTCGACAAGCGATGGACACACTATATATGACAATATATGCTCCAACAAATTCCCCCTTGGACGTTGCTTGCGAATAGTAGATAACACCTTTTACAATCTTCAGTCAATCTTTGCTCTGGTTTCCAACAGAATCAAACGAAAAACCATATTAGCCAACGTTTCCGATCCGTCATGTTGCTACAGTATTCCTGAAAATGAATTTAGGCATAATAGCTTTCATTTACTTTGCATAACACCATTATAGCAGCAAGATTCCCCATATGACTGATTTTTCCACATAATGACCTGAACAATTTTCCATTGCTTCAATCTTCACACAGGCTAACCTGATTAATATTAACACCGCAGAAATTCCCCCTCAAATTCAGCATATCCGAATATATAAACGTTGTGCTCTCCTAGCATCTTCATACGGTGTATTGGGCAAAAAGTAGAAGGTTCCGATCCACAGCTGACAATCTCAAACAAATCAACATGCACTCAGATTCATCATCAGAAACTGGCTCACATCATCACTTTCTGATTGCGTCTTCAATTTCTCTAAACATGGATTCCCCCTAAAAATGTGAATCCTATTTTTGCGGATAAATATAACTTGATTGGCCTATAAATAGTGAGATGCTCCTGACTATCCCACAAAATCAGCACCGACTGCTGACATCTTCTCTTCTCTCTTTCGTCTTCTAACTACATTCATATATTCTGGAAGTCCAACGAATAATGGGGTATCCATCGAACTTATTTGACAAAAGAACCTCAGGATGAATGTGCTTCGCTCATCCTCAAATCTGTGCAAAAGGTAGTTCCAAATTTTTTTTGGTCTGGAACACCGTTCATTCGTATGACATGGAGTACGATTATCACATTTGTGTGAGTGGATAATACGAATGATATCTTAATGAGACTGGTCATAAGACTGGTCCAGTAGCATGACTGGTCATAACATTGGTCCAGTAGCATGACTGGACATAAGACTAGTCCAGTAGCATGACTTGTCATAGACTGGTCCAGTCGTACGAATGGTCCAGTCGCATGGTCCAGTCGCATGGTCCAGTCGTACGAATGGTCCATTAGCATGGTCCAGTCATACAAATGGTCCATTAGCATGGTCCAGTCATACAAATGGTCCATTAGCATGGTTTAGTCATACGCATGGTCCATTAGCATGGTCCAGTCGCACGAATGGTCCAGTCGCATGGTCCAGTCGTACGAATGGTCCATTAACATGGTCCAGTCGTACGAATGGTCAATTAGCATGGCCCAGTCATACGAATGGTCCATTAGCATGGTCTAGCTGTACGAATGGTCCATTAGCATGGTCCACTCGCACGAATGGTCCATTAGCATGGTCAGTCGCACGAATGGTCCATTAACATGGTCTAGTCGCACAAACGGATCTGCATGCAGATTTTTAGATCTGCAGCCACCATGGCTGCCAAAAACCCTAATCTTATGAATTTTACATGAACCGAACCGAAATAGACATCATAAGATTCGTAAGGGTGATCAGAACGTGGTTCCGGGTTCAATTTTAACCAGGAAACAACATATGGGACAAGATCTGAGCAAAACACGAAGAACACGAAGTGATTTAACGACAAAGAACCTGAAATCGATCTAGAAATCAAGACCTCGGGTTGCTAGTATGATTGTTAGATCATTCTAGCACTAACCGTGTGAAGTCGGTTTCTAGGATCGATAAACATCTGAGCATGTTCTTGACGGAAGGATAAACAACATCAAACCAAAAGTCAAACAATAATACGAACTATAATTGAATGGTTTCATTGATAAAACCTAATGATTACATGCTCGTTACAACATAAGAATCAAGACTCTTGGCAAGGGGAAGATCGAGCATGATCTCCCCTCTCATCTGGCAGCCCTAGGCTCCCGAGCATACTCTTTCTCAAACCCTTAGAAATCCTTCATCTCTCTACACATTGAAACTGGTATATGTAGGCCTCGGCCCATATTAGATGCGACTGGGCCCATTCGTGCGATTGGACCATGCGTATGGTTCAATCGTACAAGTGGACCATGCGTATGGTTCAATCATATGACTGGACCATACTTATGGTTCAGTCTTACGAATGTCCCAATCGCATCTCTCAGTCGCAAGGCTGGTCCATTAGCATGGCTCAGTCGTACGACTGAGTCTCATTCGCATATGCTCCTGCGAATGATCCAGTTTCATGTGTTTACAACATATCAGGTGTATAACATTAAGCCTAGACTATTCGACAAGCGACGGACACACTATATATGACTATATATGCTCCAACAAATTTCCCCCCTTGGATGTTGCTTGCGAATAGTAGATAACACCTCTTACAATCTTCAGTCAATCTTTGCTCTGGTTGCCAATAGAATCAAACGAAAACCATATTAGCCAACGTTTCCGATCCGTCAGGTTACTACCACATCCCTGAAAATGAATTTAGGCACAACAGCTTTCGTTTACTTTGCAGAACACCATCATAGCAGCAAGATTCCCCATATGATTGATTTTTCCAGATAATGATACGAACAGTTTTCCATTGCTTCAATCTTCACACAGGCTAACCTGATTAACATCACCACCTACAAAAATTCCCCCTCACATTCAGCATATCCCAATATATAGACATTGTGCTCTCCTTGCGTCTTCACACGGTGTATTGGGCAAAAGGTTGAAGGTTCCAATCCATTGCTGACAATATCAACCAAATCAGCATGCACGAAAATTCATCATCGGAAACCGGTTCATATCATCACTTTCTGATTGCGTCTTCACTTTCTCTATACAAGGATTCCCCCTAAGAAGTAGAATCCTTTCTGTGCAGATAAATATAACTTGATTGGCCCATAAGTAGTCAGATGCTCCTGACTACCCCACAAAATCAGCACCAACTGCTGACATCTTCTCTTCTTTCTTTCGTGTTCCAAATACATTCACCTATTCTGGAAGTACGACGAATAATGGGGTACACATCGAACTTATTTGACAAAAGAACTTCAGGGTGAATATGCTTTGCTCATCTTCAAATCTGTGCAAGAAGCTGTTCCAGACTTTTTTTTTGTCTGGAACAAATGCGGATGAATCAATGCGGATGGCACATTCGTGCGATTGAACATACGACTGGTCCAATCGCACGACTGAACATAAGACTGGTCCAATCGCACGACTGAACATAAGACTGGTCCAGTCGCACGAATGGTCCATTCGCATGGCTCATTCGTACGAATGGTCCATTCGCATGGCCCAGTCGCATAAATGGGTCTGCACGCAGATTTTCAGATCTGCAGCCGCCAGGGCTGCCCAAAACCCTAATTTGATGAATTCAACATGAACCAAAACAAAGTAGACATCATCATATTCGAAAGGGTGATAGGAACGTGGTTTCGAATTCGATTTCAACATAGAAGCAACACACGTAACAAGATCTGAGCAAAACACAAAGAACACGAAGTGGGTTAACGTCAAGATCTGAACTTTGATCCAGAAATCAAGAGCTCGGGTCGCTAGAATAATTGTTAGATCATTCCAGCCATAACCGGCTCTGATACCAATTGTGAAGTCGGTTTCTAGAATCGATAAACATCTGAGCATGTTCTTGACGGAAGGATAAACAACATCAAACCAAAAGTCAAACAATAATACGAACTATAATTGAATGGTTTCATTGATAAAACCTAACGATTACAAGCTCGTTACAACATAAGAATCAAGACTCTTGTTGATACATGTATGACCCAAGATCATGATATGAATGTAATAGATCTTGTTTGTCTGATTCTGATATAATGTTTGGAATGATTAATGAAATGATATTGATTGTTTGTTATTTATAATGTTTAATATTTCATTAATGAGTTGATGTTAAAATTGGTTAATTAGGTTTGTGGTTGTTTGAATTGTTACACATAATGTTATATTAATTAATGAGAAGTCGGTTTTTCTCAAGATCGATAAACATCCGAGCATGTTCTTGACGGAAGGATGAACAACCAAAACCAAAAGTCAAATCAATAACACGAACTATCAAATATTGGTTTCATTGATAAAACCTAATGTTTACAAGTTCGTTACAACATAAGAATCAAGACTATTGGAAAGGGGAAGATCAAGCATGATCTCCCCTCTCATCCGACAGCCCTAGGCTCCGGCAGACTTCCTCTCTCAACCCCTTATCCTTCTACACATTGAAACTGGTATATATAGACCTCAGCCCATATTAGATGCGACTGGGCCCATTCGTGCGATTGGACCATGTGTATGATTCAATCGTACGACTGGACCATACTTATGGTTCAGTCTTACGAATGTCCCAATCGCATCTCTCAGTCGCACGGCTGGTCCATTAGCATGGCTCAGTCGTACGACTGATTCTCATTCGCATATGCTCCTGCGAATGACCCAGTTTCATGTGTTTACAACATATCAGGTGTATAACATTAAGCCTAGACTATTCGACAAGAGACGGGACACACTATATATGACTATATATGCTCCAACAACCCTTGTACGTTTCTTGCGAATAGTAGATAACACCTCCTACAATCTTCAGTCAATCTTTGCTCTGGTTGCCAATAGAATCAAACGAAAACCATATTAGCCAACATTACCGATCGTCAGGTTACTACCACATCCCTGAAAATGAATTTAGGAAAAATAGCTTTCGTTTACTTTGCATAACACCATCACAGCAACAAGATTCCCCATATGACTGATTTTCTAGATAATGATACGAACAGTTTTCCATTGCTTCAATCTTCACACGGGCTAACCTGATTAACATCACCACCTGCAGAAATTCCCCTTCACATTCAGCATATCCCAATATATAGACATTGTGCTCTCCTTGCGTCTTGACACGGTGTATTGGGCAAAAGGTTGAAGGTTCCAATCCACAGCTGACAATATCAACCAAATCAGCATGCACGAAGATTCATCATCGGAAACCGGTTCACATCATCACTTTCTGATTGCGTCTTCACTTTCTATATACAAGGATTCCCCCTAAGAAGCAGAATCCTTTCTGTGCGGATAAATATAACTTGATTTGCCCATAAGTAGTCAGATGCTCCTGACTACCCCACAAAATCAGCACCAACTGCTGGCATCTTCTCTTCTCTCTTTCGTGTTCCAATTACATTCACCTATTCTGGAAATCCGACGAATAATGGGGTACACATCGAACTTATTTGACAAATGAATCTCTGGGTGAATATGCTTTGCTCATCTTCAAATCCGTGCAAGAAGCTGTTCCAGACTCTTTTTTTTGGTCTGGAACAAATACGAATGAGTCAATACGGATGGCTCATTCGTGCGATTGAACATACGACTAGTCCAGTCGCACGACTAAACATACGACTGGTCCAGTCGTACGAATGGCTCATTCGCGTGGTCCAGTCATACGAATGGTCCATTCGCATGGCCCAGTCGTACGAATGGTCCATTCGCATGGCCCAGTCGTATGAATGGTCCATTTGCATGGCCCAGTCGCATGAACGGGTCTGCACGCAGATTTTCAGATCTGTAGCCGTTAGGGCTGCCCAAAACCCTAATCTGACGAATTCAACATGAACCGAAACAAAGTAGACATCATCAGATTCGAAAGGGTGACAGGAACGTGGTTTCGAATTCGATTTCAACATAGAAGCAACACACGTAACAAGATCTGAGCAAAACACGAAGAACACGAAGTGGGTTTAACGTCAAGATCTGAAATTTAATCCAGAAATCAAGAGCTCAGGTTGCTAGAATGATTGTTAGATCATTCCAGCAGTAACCGGCTCTGATACCAATTGAGAAGTCGGTTTTTCTCAAGATCGATAAACATCCGAGCACGTTCTTGACGGAAGGATGAACAACCAAAACCAAAAGTCAAATCAATAACACGAACTATCAAATATTGGTTTCATTGATAAAACCTAACGATTACAAGTTCGTTACAACATAAGAATCAAGACTCTTGGCAAGGGGAAGATCGAGCATGATCTCCCCTCTCATCCGGCAGCCCTAGGCTCCGGGCAGACTTCCTCTCTCAACCCCTTATCCTTCTACACATTGAAACTGGTATATATAGACCTCGGCCCATATTAGATGCGACTGGGCCCATTCGTGTGATTGGACCATGCGTATGGTTCAATCGTACGACTGGACCATGCGTACGGTTCAATCGTACGACTGGACCATACTTATGATTCAGTCTTACGAATGTCCCAATCGCATCTCTCAGTCGCACGGCTGGTCCATTAGCAGCTCAGTCGTACGACTGAGTCTCATTCGCATATGCTCCTGCGAATGACCCAGTTTCATGTGTTTACAATATATCGGTGTATAACATTAAGCCTAGACATTCGACAAGCGACGGACACACTATATATGACTATATATGCTCCAACAATTAATACATTCAAACTTAACAAAATGAAGTTCTCATACGAATGGCCCATGCGAATGGACCATATGCATGAATAACTTCATACGAATGACTCAGGCGCACGACTAAACCAGGAGACTGGATCAGTCGTATGATTGTAACATAAGATTGGCTCAGTCGCACGATTGAACACTCAGTCGTGCGGATGAATCAACCGCATGGTTCAATCGCACGACTGAACCATACTAATGGTTCAGTCGCACAAATGAACAATACTAACCTATAAATACAACCCAATTCGTGGAAAAAAGAGAGCTTTTTATTCTATTTCAACTCCAGACGTACCCTAGCCGTCCAGAAGCCTCCAAGTTGATACTCCAAGTTTATAGAACGCTGTAGATCGATTCCTAATAGATTCTTAACGTTTGATTCAATACTTTATTGATTCTACGTGTGTTCTCACTGATTGGATCGCCAATCAAATAGGATTCCACACTATTTGGTTTGGTTTACACGTTAATCATTCGGTATTTCGTTCAAAAACCAGGTCCTAACAAGTGGTATCAGAGCACTGGCTCTTGATTACATGTGATTCAATCAAGATTGATAAAAAGTTTGTGTTATTACACTAAAAAAACGCAATCTTTCGTGTCAAAAGTTGTCTTGGACGTTCCCTGCTCATCAAGTTTCGGTTTCTCGGCCTTAGGCGATTAGTGTTTGTGAAATTGCGAATTTTTATGGCTAAAACACTTTTAACCTAGAAATTCTCGCAAAACAGCAGCTTCAGTCGCACGAGTGAGCCATTCGCACGACTGGGCTTCATTCGCATACACCAGACGCATAATTGGACTAAGTCGCATCTCCATTCGTACGATTGAACCATCCGTTCGCAGTGTTCATATGCATCAGTTTCATTCGCACGACTGAACCAATCGCTTAGTTCCGCCGCACGATTGAACCAATCGCATAGTTCATTCGCATAGATAGCCCATTCGCATCACCCAATCGCACCAGTTTGACAGTTTGTTTAATACATTTAAAAGTTAATCGTGATGGAAGATCAGATGTCAGCGTTTACCGCCGGCAAGGACTCAAGGATCCAGAACCTACTGTTGCTTGAGAGTGAGGTGGGGAATCATAATAAGCCACCAAAACTGTTAACGTTAGATGAGTTACCCCACTGGAAACAACGTTTTGAGATCTACCTCAATGGAGTGGATCCAAATTTGTGGGAAGCTATCGAGACTGGGTATAGTATGCCGGTGGGAGCAGATGGAGTAAAGCTTACTTTGGGAGGGATGACTGATACTCAGAAAGTTAAGTATAACGCAGAGAAGAGAGTTTATGCATTGATTACACAGTCTATTCCTAAAGATATTTTCCACCAGTACTCGGAGAATAAGCAGGCCAAGAAATTGTGGGATGAGCTGGAAAAGAGATACGACGGGAATGCTTCGCTGAAGGCAATTAAAGCTAAGGAACTGAAGAAGGAATTTGACAACTTCTCATCGATGGGAAACGAGAGTTTGGACGATGTTATTGATAGATTCTACCATCTGATGAGTGAATTTCATACACATGGTGTTGCTACTACCATGGAAGAAAAGGTGTCAAATTTCGCACACGGATTGCCGGAAAAGTGGTTTCATTTGTGTCAAATCTGAGACAGAATGAGATGCTGGCAAAGTTGGATATCAATGACTTCATTCTAAAGTTGCGAGAAGAAGCACTTAGGATGAAGTACAGAGCTCAGAAGTCTTTGCACACTCAGAATCCAGCTTTGTACAATGCCATGCCTCAAGCTAAGACGTCTGGAGCACCTCTTAAGACTGCATTTGTGTCTAGCTCATCGAGTCCTTCACAAGCTTCTCCTTCAGGTTCAGAAACGTCAGGGTCTTTTTGTACCCATTACATTGGAACTGAAGCGAATGCTACTAGACTGAAGACCGAGAACCTCGGTAATGTGACTGTGGAAGTAGCTCGAGAGCACATGGATCTTTTGGCAGCAGTGGTTCATTCTTCTGATGGACTTGTTGCTGGGAAGATTGGAAACTACCATCTGGCAGATGAGGACTACGAGCAGGTGGATGAATTGGAGCTGGAGAAAATGGACATTATGTGGGCCTTAGCTAGTGCTGTCCGGAGGGCAAAGAAGTTTGTGAAAAAGACCGGTCAGATTTTGATTGCTACTAAGGATACCACATTTGGCTTTGACAAGAGTAAAGTGACCTGCTTTAACTGTGGAGAAAAGGGGCACTTCAAGAGAGAATGTGTGAAGCCAAAGAAGATTGGGAACGGGAACCCATTCTCGTCCTTCACTCATCAAGACAAGCAAGCTAGCAGTTCTACTACATCAAGCAAGTATCCAAAAGCCTTGACTGCTCATGATGATGAAGGACAGGACTGGAGCTTTTGGTTTATCTCTCCAGGGAATCTAATATTGCCAGTGTAGAAGATTTAGATGATGATTCCGCGAGTAAGGGAGATATGGCAGTCGAGATAGTAATGTCAAATATTGAAGAGACGACTGCAACTGAGGTCAGCTACAAGCCTGAAGAAGGGATTTCAACAACAAAGACACAACCACCAGAACCAGAGACATCTGATGCTGCGTTGATGGCTAACTCTTCTGAACCTCCTCAGGTAAGTACCACTGACCAACTGTTTAAAAAAACATGCTTGTTCTGATTGTGATACTTTTAGAGATATCATAGATGAGAAATTTGCTAGGTTATTAGATCATAATGATAACTTAGTAAAGGATTTGCAACTGTGCACTGAGGCTAATAGAGTTTTAAAACAAAATGAGCATAGTTACAAAGAAAAGATAGACCTTTTGACTAAACAGCTTAGGGAAACTAAAGTAGTGGCATTTAACCAAGCTAATGACATTAGGTACTATCTTAACTCCCTAGAAGACACTAAGAAGCAAAAGGCAGTTTTAGAAGTAGAAGTAAACACATTAAAGCAAAAACTACACAGTTGGACAAGTTCATCACACATTGTTCAACACTTAGTGAGAGAAAGAAACAACGGGAAGGGTTTGGGTTATAAAGTGGTTCCACCACCACCTGAGACCTTGATGAACACTAAGAGTAGACCAATAAATAACAACCCTATCAAGGATCATGTGGTGTCTACTCCCCTTGTTAGTGATCTAGATTCCGCATGTTCATGAATTGAATCTGGAACAAAACAAAAGGAGGCCACTTCAAAGGCAAAGGGTAAAATGCCTTGTGTTAATCTGGAAAAAGAATTTGAAAGGTTTAATATAAAGTCCAGCTCAAACAAAGTCAAATCTAAATCTAAAAGGACTGCTAATGTTACTCTTTTACAAGCTTCATGTCAAAAACCATTAACCCAAGGAAAAGATGTTAAAAATGTTAAAACAATTAATTTTGTTAACAGGAGAAAACATCAAAAAAAACAGAGTCAAAACCCAAACTAAGTGATGGTACTAGGCTGTCACACACATCTCCACAAAGAAAGTTTAATCATAAAGTTGATAGCAGGCGTGCTACAACTGTGGAGAGTGTGGACACATTGCTTTCTTTTGTCCTTACTATCAGACACCTAGAAGAAGATTGAACTTCAGGATTCAAAACCTAGGTCTTCTAAGAGGATTTATTTAACTCCACCTAGAAGAACTAGTGAACCTAACGTTCAACCCATTATCCAGTCGACTGGTTATCACAAACAGCCATTGCACAAATCTGGCGTATGGAAAGAGAGGTCATCCTCTGTGTCTGATAATGACGACAAGAAGGAACCTGAGCTACCCTCACCCTCTAACGGTCAATGGGTTGAATTCATGATGTGTGATGCCTCTGGGAAACCCAAGCCAGTAAAGGCTTGGGTTCCTAACCTAAACTAATGTTTTACATTGAATGTGCAGTGTGTTCGCTATAATGCTGAAACCAACACGTGGATTGTAGACAGCGGAGCATCCAGGCACATGACAGGAAACAGGGCTCTTTTATCAAATGTCAAGCAAATAAAAGGAGGGCATGTTTCGTTTGCTGGAAACAAGGGAAGCTATATCACAGCTCTGGGAGAAGTTGGAAATCAGAAAGTTAAGTTTTTGTTTCCCAAATCTGTGATAAAGGTTTTAAAGTCATATTCGACAACAAGAAGTGTTACGTCCTAAAGAAAGACTACGTGATTCGGAGGACCAAGTTCTGATGACAGCTTCAAGATATAAAGACCTTTATGTTTTGGATCTCTTAACAACTTCTACAACGGATCATGAAGTTCAGTGCTTTCTATCAAAAGCCACTGAGAAGGACTCCATCTCCTGCATAGGAGAATGGGACACATCAATCAACGGAAGATGAATCACTTGATCCAGAAGGATCTTGTGAGAGGAGTTAATGTCAAGAATTTCCAACTTCCTGATTTTTGTAGCTTGCAAGAAAGAAACAGACAAAGAAGTCTCATAAGAAAAGAAAGTTCATTCAAGAACTTCCTCTTGAACTTCTTCACATGGATCTGTTTGGTCCAGTCAGTAAAAAGAGCATTGCAGGCGACTTGTACTATTTTGTGGTTACTGATGACTACACAAGATTCTCTTGGGTAATGTTTCTGAGTCCAAATCAGAAACATTTGAGTCATTCAGGAGTTAGTAACCACACTGGAATCTCTCTACAAGCTGAAGGTGAGACAAGTACGCTCAGACAACGGACTGAATTCAAGAATCAGTGGATGGAGGCTTACTGCAAGAAAAGGAATTGTGCATCAATTCACTTCTGCTTACATGCCTCAGATGAATGGCGTTGCTGAGAGAAAGAACAGAAGCTTGATAGAGACAGCACGGACAATGTTGGCAGACTCGAAACTGCTTATCCAATTCTGGAATGAGGCAGTGGCTAATGTGTTTTATACACTGAATCGAGTTTTGATAGTCAAGCGCCACGGAAAACATGTTACGAGCTACTACAACGATGTAAACCGAATCTGGAGTATCTCGAGTCATTTGGCGCGCCGTGTACACTTCTGAAGAAGACTCAAGAAGGTAAATTCAGCGAGAAGGCTGATGAAGGAATCTTCTTAGGATACACACATACCGAACAAGAGAGTTACAACAACTCATGGTCTAGTAGAAGTGTGGTGTAATGTTGATGTTCAGAGATATACCACACCACCTACTGGCAAAGGACCCCCCTTCTTTTTCGACTATGATGGATTCTTTAAGTCCTTCAACATCCCTATCTCTTCTTCTGATGATGAGTTAGCTACGCGAATGATGGATGATATCTTGAATACACCATCTCTTGATTCAACATCATCGAGTTCACAGGGAGAATCATCTACTCAATCAGGGGGAGTAGTCGACGACAGTGACTCCTCCTCTGAAGATGAAGCTGAAGAAGATAACCAGAACATCAGGAGGAACAGGTTCCAGTTTCTGAAAGTCCACAAGCATCTAACGGTGATGCACCTTCGACTTCGGAACCTCAAACTCCTTCTACCCTCATGCAACAAAACAATGTTCATAATCTTGGCTCTGAGGTCAGCTGTTCCTACTACTCCAGAGATCACCTAAAGTCTATCATCCCTTAGAAAATGTCATTAAGGATGTCAGATCAGGAGTACAAACCCAAATCAGCTGTACTCAGCAGATTATGCCTCTGTTATGGAAAAGGGATACATTCATGATGGTGCTTATCGGTGTTTTGTCTCGCAGTTTGAGCAAATACATTAGTGATGCACTAAACGATGAGGCATGGGTGAGTGCCATGCAAGAAGAACTACTTCAGTTCAAGAAGTTAGGAGTATGGACTCTGGTAGATAGACCTAAAGGTGCTAAGGTCATTGGCACCAAATGGGTCTTAAATGCAAGAAGGATGACCAAGGGTCATTATCAGGAACAAGGCTCGACTGGTTGTTCAGGGATTTCTCCAAGTCGAGGGGATTGACTACAATGAAGTGTTTGCACCCGTGGCACGGATGGAAGCCATCCGTATCTTCCTTGCCTATGCATCGTATATGAAGATTAAAGTCTACCAATTAGATGTGAAGAGTGCATTCCTTCATGGGGAAATTCGAGAGACAGTGTATGTCAGTCAACCCGAGGATTTGAAGATCCTTATCATCGGGACAGAGTTTACAAACTCGACAAGGCCTTATACGGGCTTCATCAAGCTCCAAGGGCCTGGTATGAGAAACTCTCAACTCATCTTGTGAAACACGGCTTTCGTAGGGGAGTCATTGACTGCACACTGTTCATCAAAGAAAAGATGGAGACCTACTGCTAGTACAAATCTATGTCGATGACATAATCTTCGGTTCAAAGAACGAAGAATTATGCAAAGTGTTTGAAGCAGTTATGAAGAAAGAGTTTGAGATGAGTGCTATGGGGGAGATGAAATTCTTTCTCGGGTTACAGGTGGATCAGACACCAAATGGGATCTTTCTACATCAGACCAAGTATGTGGGAGACATTCTCATCGGTTTGACATGGGGAATGCTTCTGCTGCTGGGACTCCACTTGCTACAAATCATGATATAGCACCTGACGAAAATGGAGATCTGGTAGATGCCATAATGTACCGAGGAATGATTGGATCCCTCATGTATCTCACTGCCTCAAGACCTGATATCATGTATGCTACATGTTTATGTTCTAGATATCAGGCTAAGCCTAAGGTTAACCATCTGATTGGGGTCAAAAGGATATTTCGTTATCTGAAGGGTACACCCACACTTGGTTTGTGGTATCCTCATGATGATGACTTTGAGCTCACGCGTATAGTGACTCGGATTACAGGGGCTGCAAGATGAACTACAAGTCTACATCAGCAGGGTGTCAATTCTTTGGAGGAGATTAGTTACCTGGCAGTGTAAGAAGCAGACCTCGTTGCATTGTCAACCTGTGAAGCCGAATACGTTGCTGCTGCAAGTTGTTGTTCACAAATCATCTGGATTCAACAGCAAATGCGGGATTACGGTTTAGTTTTTCTTCTACTCCTATCTTTGTTATAACTCTGCTGCAATTGCAGTAACTAAAAATCCGGTACAACATCCAAAGACCAAACACATCGGTATTAAATACCATTTCATAAGAGACTGTTTTGAAAAGAACTTAATCGATGTGGTAAAAATTAATACTGACTTTCAACGCGCTGACCTCTATACAAAAGCCTTTGATAAACCACGTTTTCTATATCTGTTAGAGGTCAACGGCGTTAAAAAAGAAAAGTGATGTTATTCCTGATAATGATCATGTGTAGTCTGATGCATTGTAGTTATATTTTTCTTTTTCATTTTCCTCCTTATTAAATTAAAGTCATGTTATTTAGCTGTCTGTTAAAATCCTAAAATAATTAAATCCAGTATGATTTTAGACTTTTAGGGGGAGAGTAGGTCAGCTAGTATCATTAAAAAAACACGAGGGAGAAGAGTGGATAGCTGATATAAGGTAGATCCTATCTGTGATACCGATTCAAACCTTTTGGAAAATGATAGTACACAGGAACAAATCAAAAGGACTTAAAAAATTTAATTTAGAAAATATGCAAAATTCAAAGTATAAGTCTGTGTAGTCTAAGCAATATAAAAGGAAGATGATAGAAAAACTGGTAACTACCAAGGTAACACAAAGAAAGTAGACCTAGAGGTTGCTAGACCACAAATGATATGTCGGTAGATTCAACACAATAGATGATTAGACCTGACTGGTGATCTCAAGATCAAACTAAGTTGTTCAACTGACTGTGGGCTGCCATCTTATCACGGTTAACACAATCAACAATATTCCAATAAGGGGTAATGAGCTTGTAAACGCCACAAATGTGTGCGGATGACCATAAATGAGAAAGCACGAAAAAACTGAAAGACAAATGCTATCAAGCTAATGACTTATGTTGTTGGTCCATTCTGTGCAAAAGAAAATTTAGCTGCTCTAACAAGAAGATAGGTTGTGTGCCTCTCTTGTGCGATGGCACTGACCTGAGGATAAGCATAACCTAGATATTCTAGAACTCATTGTGTTTGCCGCCTCTCTGCTGTGCGATGGCACTGACCTGAGGATTGGCTTCTCTTTGAAAGCTCTAAGAATAGTCTCTTCTATAAAAATACCCGTAGACCGCTCAAAAGCTCCTGAGGAATGTTGATTTCCATATAAGTGTGGGATCCAAAATTGTTAGTTGAAATAATTAAACCTAAAACTATCACCAGTTGTGTCTAAAGTCTGTGTATGGATTTAAGAGGACAAATATACTGACAATCATTGTGGCTGCAATTCTTGAAAGTTCAAATCAATGTGGAATCTAATAGTACCAGTGTGATTTCCTAAATTTGCTAACGACTCTGGATGAAAACCAAGAATTGAGCATCAAAAGTTTTGATAACAAGTCCCAAATGATTTGACTTGCCTGTATGATTCCAAAATTGAATTGGTCCAGGTGGGTCAAACTAAATTGAAGCTGCCTATTCTGGAACCAAATCCAGTAGATGTCTATCTTAGGATTTATCTCTCACAAAAAGTCAAAAAAACAGTTTTATTTTTGTATTTAGTTTAAGTTTCTAGTTAGATATTCATTTTAGTTTGTTTGTTTGTCGGACTATATCATTTCATAAGGGATTAATTCACCAAAAAGGTCATGTCTGAGATGACCACATGTGTTTTCAAATTTAAATGATCACGTCTGAGGTGATCAAAAGTTTTTCAAGTTAAAAGGATCATGTCTGAGATGATCAAATGTTATAATGTTGATTCTATAGTTTGAAAAGGGTTTAAATGTAAAATGGTAAGAAATGCAGAAAATTTCATAAGTATGACCCATTCGCACGAATGGACCATTAGTATGGACTTATCATACGAATAGGAGCCATTCGTACGAATGGACCATGAGTATGGACCATTCAACCGAATGGCCCATACGAATGACCCAGTCGGATGTTTTAGAGCGAACGAATGAGTAAGTCGCATGACTGAACTCCAGTCGGACGACTAAATGGGGGCGACTGAACCAATCGCACGACTGAGGCCCATTCGCCCGAATGAAATGTATGTATGAGCCCAGTCGTACGATTGAATTTAGGGTTAGTATAAATTGAGGGAGAGTCGGTCGCAGAGACTCACCACTCTCAAATTTACCCTAAATCGCATGACTAACATTACTCTGCCCAAATTTCGTTTGATCACTATAAACCCTCGATTCTCACATACTGACTATTTGCATTGACTCTACAGGTAATTTGCGGTGCAGAAACATTACCAAATCATTCAATTTGACACTAAATCTGGACAATCGGACTCGTTAGAAAAACCGTAACTTATGTGGCAAAATAACCTAACTAAACGACGTAAACAAATGAAATTAAAGGTTTTAGGTGTTAAATGAATGGATTGCGAGTCTAATGAACCAGAACACGAAGTCTAAAACTCAAAATTGGTGAAAAATTGAATTTGAATTGAACAGACAGAATGACCGTGCGAATGGACAGGTTGATGAACTTCAGTCGCACGACTGAAGGGTGCGAATAGCTTAACCGCACAACTGAACCATGCGTATGAGTTCAGTCTCACGACTGGTGTAACCGCATGAGGTTACATACGCATGAGTCCAGTCGCACACTCAATAGTACGTATGGGGTCATTCGCACGACTGATCTCAGTCGCACAGCCTCATTCGCATGACAGAAAAGAATTTTTTTAAGTCCAAGTTTCATGACATTCTTAGCCAATGGGTACTAATTTTACTTTCCTTGTGTAAGATGGCAAGTCGATGGACCATGAGTACGAAGCACAATATTTGTGCTCATCTGGATCTGACATCCAGAAATGCTTCAGACTTCTCTAGCATTATCACCTTCCTAAGGAGATCGAGGATTGCACACGCTATATCTGCTCCATGTACACCTTATCGTTCTATTCAGCAGGCCTTCTGGGAAGGTGCGATAGTTGATCGATCCTCTGAGCCTCACTGTATCAGAATTACTATCTTTGGAGAGGCTATAGCTATCACAGAGGAGGATCTTAGGATCGTGTTACAGTTGGGGGACGATGCTGACTGTCCTACTAGACTACACACCCCCTTACTGTCAGAGGATGTTTTCTTCGAGCCAAGTACTCTGGGGACATCAATGCTGGAGTGCTCAACAAGAGCAACCTCTGTCCCTAGTTCAAGTACCTTGCTCACGTATTGTTGAAGTGCATAGCATCCAGGAAGGGAGGCTTTGATGAGTTGTCTGACCAGATCCAGAACGCCTATGTTGCGTTGGTGCTGAACCATCCGTTCAGCTTCTCCAGGATGATCTTCACCTACTTGGTGGAGAACATTGAGGGGAAAGGGAAGGAGGGCTTCTGCATGTCCACCCCGATTCATGCAGATGATTATAGACCAGAAGCTCACCTCCCTGCCAAAGGAGAAGATGATGTTGTAGTGCTTGAGGTGATGGATGATATCACCTTGGGCCGGATGAAGGTATACAGGGGGAAGCAGGTAAAACCTCCTGCCAGGAGATTGTTTGGGCATCTGGCCCGTGAGGACTATGTGGTGCCAGCTAGGAGGAAGTGGCGTCACGACGACAGTGATTCTGATGTTGAGCAGATTGCTCTTCCCACCGATGATTCTGATGATGATGACAGTGGGGATGCTGGGGATGATATGCATATTCCACCGAGGGGCACAGCTTTAGATGTTATACCCCCAGTATCCCCCAACAGCGACATAGCTGAGTCTGCAGGTTTCCCCACTAGGACTTCATACCTGGTGAGGAGGAAGAAGAGTCAATGAGGAGCCCTTGACGAGGACTGTGGGAAGCAAGGTTGTTCCCACAGAGTATGGACTCCGGCGGTTGGTGAACGCCCCAGGGATTCGAGAGATGACTGCATCCCAGCTATGCCCCTGAGTCAGCTAGCCGTGTTCTAGGGGGAGCATCCACCTTAACTGGATCGAGGAAGAACGGATGGCTCAGCCCCACGGCCAGAAGAAGAAGAAGAGAAGACTCACCTTCGTCACCACCACACTACCACTACCACCACCACACCTCCCACCACTGTACATATGCCTACCACCACCACACCTCCCATCACTGTACATATGCCTACCACCACCACACCTCCCACCACTATACATATGCCAACCACCACCACTATACATATGCCAACCACCACCAGATCTTTGACTTCAACATCACCTCCACTATCTCACAGACCCAACCCCATCTTCCACCACAGCCACCACCACCACCACTAGCCACCAAGCAGGACCCTCATCCATCCCCGCACATATATATGGATCCCTCTACCTCCAATGGGGTAGAGGAACAGCTTTCTGCACTGAACCGGATGGTGATGCGTCTGTTAGCTGCTGATGAAGAGAAGACTGCGCAAAGATCCGTCAGCTTGCAGATCTCACTGATGCGCAGTCACACCAGATCTCGGAGCAGGCTCGTGATCGAGGAGCAGGCCCAGCAAATGGCTGCTCAGAGCCACGAGATCGCCCAACTCCAAGAGCATAGAGTCACATCTGCTAAGAAGATTGAGGAGTTGGAGAATGCTAAGAAAACCATCATGCTCAAGCTTAAGGGATCTAAAGATGAGCCTCTAAGATTAAAGAGGGAGATGGTAATGATGGTGATGATGATGATAAGGATGATGATGAAGATGATGATGATGAGACTGAGGATGATGAGGGGACTGAGACGAGAGGACAGAGGAAGGAATGAGTATGATGAGAAGAAGGAGGGGATGCAGCTGCATCTGCCTCTACTCAAGGTCGGATAGGAGATCCAAGAAGAACAAGACCAACAAGATTCCTCCTCTGCTCCACCAAGCGATGATCCAGTGATCCAAGAGAAAAGTAATGATTAGATGTCTATATATTTGATTACTTTTGTATTTGAATCATGTATTTAAACTATGCATTCGATGTTTATATTAAATTTAATGCATTCTGTTTTGATTATTAACTACTGGTTGATGTGTTACATGTTTAAATCAAACAGATCCAAACTATCAGAGGGATGAGTTCGATGTTGCTCCCCTTCAAGCGATCAAGACTCAGCTAACTATGATACTTGATCTGCAAGGGATCGTCAGAAGGTCGGTGAGTTATACCCCTGAAGAAGGGAAATAATTCACGATCTATCAAATGAGCAACTATGGCTGAGATCTTCAAGCTAAATCCCGATGAGATTGTGAAGGATGCTCCAACGTGCGACTCGACAAGTGACGAAGAGCTCAACGACGTTGATGAAATAGAGATAGAAGATGTCACTGCAGAGCACTACCCTCAGTATGCTGACAATGAGGGAAATATGGTCCCCAATCTGGGTGAATCCCTTGTCAGTGATACGTTTGAGGTGTTAGACAAAATGGAGCAGGAGTCAGAGAAGACAGAGGAGAACGGCCCAAGCCTCAAATGATGATGTTGATATCGAAAGGCTGAGTGGGCTGCCTGTTTTGAAGAAGTTAGAGCCAACACGCTGCACCTAACCAGGACACCTACACCAAACTCTACGGAGTCAAGAAACATCATAAGGTGTCAGGCAGGATTATAGCATGGGCATATTTTGAGGACCTTAACGTCTATGCAGTTAAGAGAGAGAAAGGCATAGAGTACTTTAGATTTCCACATGATCTAAAGACTCTACCAGGTTTTGAGCTCAACTAGCTGGCCAAACTGAAGCTGTTGTATGCTGACCGAGAAAGATGTCAGGTGGTTTGAGGCTGCCCTCAGGAAGGAGTACCACACAGGTGGGTTAACTTCAGACCCCAACAGCCTACAAGGTACATCAGAAGGTCTGAAGTTAATGCCATTACTGGAAAGCCAAAGATAGTGTTGAAGTGGAGTCCTCCACGCACGATGTCAAGAATCCCACTCAGGGAAATGCCACAGGACTTCACTCCACACTTTAAGTGGTGGTACTACGATTGGAGGACAGGAGAAGCGGTCATAGTCCTAAACAAAGAGGGCCAAATGGACACTATCAGGGTATTTGACCCAATGTCGCTTACCAACTTGTCAGCTAATGATGTTTACACTCTATACAAGTGGCCACTGTTCTATGATACGCAGGATTTAGTACAAGCCCTCCAAGTTCTAGAATGTCATAAGACTCTGTTTTACATTTGAGATTCATGCAGGAGTCACAAAAGAGGATAAGTACAAGAAGTATGAGGAGGTAATGAAGAAAACAAGACATTAGAGAGATCTAGGTCCAAGGGGGAGTTTGTTGATACATGTATGACCCTAGATCATGATATGAATGTAATAGATCTTGTTTGTCTGATTTTGATATAATGTTTGGAATGATTAATGAAATGATATTGATTGTTTGTTATTTATAATGTTTAATATTTCATTAATGAGTTGATGTTAAAATTGGTTAATTAGGTTTGTGGTTGTTTGAATTGTTACACATAATGTTATATTAATTAATACATTCAACTTCACAAAATGACGTTCTCATACGAATGGCCCATGCGAATGGACCATGCGCATGAATAACTTCATACGAATGACTCAGGTGCACGACTGAACCAGGAGACTGGATCAGTTGTATGATTGTAACATAAGATTGGCTCAGTCGCACGACTGAACACTCAGTCGTGCGGATGAATCAACCGCATGGTTCAATCGCACGACTGAACCATACTAATGGTTCAGTCGCACGAATGAACAGTACTAACCTATAAATACAACCCAATTCGTGAAAAAAAGGAGCTTTTTATATTTTTCGACTCCAGACGTACCCTAGCCGTCCAGAAGCCTCCAAGTTGATACTCCAAGTTCATAGAACGTTGTAGATCGATTCCTAATCGATTCTTAACGTTTGATTCAATAGTTTGTTGATTCTACGTGCGTTCTCACTGATTGGATCGTCAATCAAATAGGATTCCGCACTATTTTATTGGTTTACACGTTAATCATTCGGTATTTGGTTCAAATACCAGGTCCTAACAACTCTTGGCAAGGGGAAGATCGAGCATGATCTCCCCTCTCATCCGGCAGCCCTAGGCTCCCGGGCACACTCTTTCTCAAACCCTTAGAAATCCTTCATCTCTCTACACATTGAAACTGGTAGATATAGGCCTCGGCCCATATTAGATGCGACTGGGCCCATTCGTGTGATTGGACCATGCGTATGGTTCGATCGTACGACTAGACCATGTGTATGGTTCAATCGTACGACTGGACCATACTTATGGTTCAGTCTTACGAATGTCCCAATCGCATCCCTCAGTCGCACGGCTGGTCCATTAGCATGGCTCAGTCGTACGACTGAGTCTCATTCGCATATGCTCCTGCGAATGACCCAGTTTCATGTGTTTACAACATATCAGGTGTATAACATTAAGCCTAGACTATTCGACAAGCGACGGACATACTATATATGACTATATATGCTCCAACAAACCGGCTCTGATACCAATTGTGAAGGCACTGGATCGGTTGACATCCGAGCGTGTTGTTGACGAAAGGAAACAAAACCAAAAACCAAGAGACAAACAATAACATGAACTATAATAAAATGGTTTCATTGATAAAACCTAATGATTACAAGCTCATTACAACATAAGAATCACGACTCTTGGCAAGGGGAGATCGAGCATGATCTCCCCTCTCATCCAGCAGCACCTAGGCCCCGGGCATAATCCTTCATCTATCTACACAATAAAACTGGTATTTATAGGCCTCAGCCCATATCAGATGCGACTGGGCCTATTGTACGATTGGGCCATGCTTATGGTTCAATCGTACGACTGGACCATACTTATGGTTCAGTCTTATGAAGGCCCAATCGCATCTCTCAGTCGCACGACTGGTCCATTAGCATGGCTCAGTCGTACGACTGAGTCTCATTCGCATATGCTCCTGCGAATGACCTAGTTTCATGTGTTTACAACATATCAGGTGTATTACATTAAGCCTAGACTATTCGACAAGCGACAGACACACTATATATGACAATATATACTCCAACACAAGCCGTCTACTTGATGTGAAACCTAGGATCCATATATATAGGCATGTGTGTTTCTGTTAAGGAAACACCGGATCTCTTGGGATTCGCACAACTGTCTTGTTGACTTGTTGACTTGTAACACTTGTATTATTGAACAAGTGTTTGGACTCCGTAGGAATATGGTCTTCCGTAGATTTTTGTTCTTCCGTGGGAATCTTGTTCTTCCGAAGTTACTTTGTTCTTCCGAAGCAATCTTGTTCTTCCACAGATACTTTGTTCTTCCGAAGCTATCTTGTTCTTCTGAAGGTATCTTCACTTCTAGCCTCAGAGCTGGTTGTTCATCCGTAGAAGATCTTCGGATGTATATTACTTGTAAGAAATATATCTCGGAAGAACAAAATGTTCATCCGTAGATGTTTCTTACACTTGGTCAATTTCAGTAATTCACCAATTATAATGTTTTGCCTGCAAACATACATAAATCAACACACATATATTGGTTAACCTATATATTTAATTCATACATAATAATTAATAACAAGTATTCATTACAAATATTGATTAAAGTTCTAAGACTATACAAAATGGACTAGATCTATTGACCCTAGATCTAACAAGTACCCACTTCCTGAGACAAAGGTACAACTGTCTTGAAAAGAACCTTGCTGAGCTTGTTGAGACCTTGGAATCTTAGGGAATGTGATGTAGGGTCCTTAAGAGCATGATGGTTATTGAGAATATGTCAGGCACTGCTAAGGTTGGGGGTCCTGACCCTTCAACAACCATTAAAGCGCTGCAACAAGAAGGCTTGAAGGTGTGCTCATCTGATGGCCTCTTTTGTTGTCCATCTATACACGATATCCATCAAGGATGCTATATAGTTCAGTCATGGTGAGGGAGTTCAAGTTTTCTGTCCTTTTGATAGAGACGTAATAGAACTTCCACTCATTTGGAAGTGCACTCATGAATTTTCAAGTGAAATCTCTCAATTCAAGGACAATTCCTACAGACTGAAGGGAAGAGATAAAATCCATATATCTGAAGTATTGCTGGCTGAGGGTCTCTCCAGTATATAAGTGAAGTTCTCGAACTGCTGCTTCAGTGAATCTTTCTTTGAGTCATTGGAGCTAGAGTACATTTGAGACAATGCATCAAATAATTCTTTAGCTAACCTGTAGTGCTCAAACTCCACCATGATAGAGTTGGTATAGCAGTCATAAGAACAGTCATGGCATTAGTCCAACTTTTTCCAGTCTTCATCAGAGTAGTCTTCAATAGCTTTTTCTATCATGACACCATTTCTACTTGTGCAACAACCTTTGATCTGTAAGGACCATTGACAATAAATAGCCATATTTTCCCATCTTGATACCTGATAAAGCCTTCTATACAACTGCTCCATGATCTAAAGTTTTCAGGGTTGATGATTGGTGCTTTAGTCATCATCCCCATCTCAACTTTAGACTTTTGGTTGAGGGCCATTTTTGAGTGTGGTGAAAGGAAGAGTGAAAACAGGTTTATTTGGATGGTAAGATCTCACAATCAAGAGCCTAAAAAGCTCTAATACCAATTGTAGGATCGATGTTTATCACTTAACACTTGGTTTTTCTCTCAAACTCACTTAATCATACTCGGTTTAGATAAGTTAGAATCTCTTCTTCTTAGAGTTGATAATAATATAATAAGTAACAAAGAATACAAAGAAATAATTTTCAAGGTACTTGTATATTTACTTCTCAACTCAAAGTATTACAAGACTCTTACAAGCTTATTGCAAGAGTTACGATGACAACTATATATACTATCACCTACATCCGGATATACTTTGATACGAGCTAAAAACCTATAACTAGAGCAAATACTAAAAAGCTAAAGTTAAGGTATCTTAGATAATGTCTTGTCTAAAATTTGGTAGTCATAACATGTCCATGACTTACGTTTTGTCACCAACTAAAGTTTGCAACTATACTAACTGATAAAAGTGAATAGTGGAATAAAGTATGGTTAACTACATGGGCTTTGAGAAAACGCCATGAAATATATCAGAGGTCTGCAGCGGAGTGTCAGAAGGACCATACTTAAAGAAAGTGTCTTCAAAGGTTAATTGGCTTGTTCTTTCGATGCCCCTTATACTTCAAAAGAGGCTGTTGGATCAAGAAGAAGGCTAATGCAACCAAAACTACATCACTTAAGTTATTTTGATGCTGCATGCAAAAGGCTTCCGAAGCTTCATGGAACTTCCGAAGGTTGTAGAGTTCTTCCGAAAACAAAGGAAAAGTCTAGCTTCCGAAGACAGAACTCTACTTCCGAAGACAAATGCATACTTCCGAAGTTTAAGATTTAGAAGAATAAAGTGAAGACCACTTCCGAAGTATGATGAAGAAGTGTCCAAGTCTTGGAAGAAGCAGCCTCTTCCGAAGTATAATGAATTCGGAAGAACTTACTCTTCCGAAGCCATTTAACCTTCGAAGAACTTACTCTTCCGAAGCCATTTAACCTTCGGAAGACACTGCTATGGCCAGTAGACACAAGTATGGTCTCTGACACTCCGCTGCAGACTTCTGATACAACATGGCTTCTTCCTAAAGAACCATGTTGTTGACCGTACTTTATTCCACTGTTTACCTTTTCATGATAGTACCTTACCATCTTTAGTTGGTGACAAAGGGTAAGTCAGGGACATGTCCTGACTACCTAATCTCAATAAGACTTTATCCGAGATACCTTAATCTTTAGTCATGTAGTATAGACTTTAGGTATAGGATCCCAGCTGATATCAAAGTATATCCTGCTGTAGATAGTATTATATATAAGTTCTCCTTGTAATTCATAAAGGGTAGAGAAATCTGCTTGTAAGAATCATTTTGTATTGTGAGTTTAGAATCAATATATAAAAGTATCTTGAAATTATCTTTCTGTGTTCTTAGTTACTTTTCATATTGTGATCAACTCTTCTTGATTCTTACCCGAGTGCGATTCTAGGTGAGTTTGAGAGAAAACATTTGTGTTTAAGTGACAAACACCGATCCTGCAATTGGTATCAGAGCTTCTCAGGCTCTTGATTGCGTGATCTAACCATCCAAATCAACCTGTTTTCACTCCTCCCTACCACTCACATCCTCATATGGCCCTCAACAAATCTGAAGTAGAAATAGGACGATGACCAAAGCGCCAATCATCACCCCTGAAAACTTCAGGTCTTGGAGTAGAAGAATGGAAGGCTTCATCAAATACCAAGACAGCAAGATGTGGAACTCGATTTTCAATGGACCGTACAAACCAAAGGTGGCTTCACCTGGCGGAAACGGTGCCATGATAGAAAAGGTTGTCGAGGACTATTCTGATGAAGACAGAAAGAAGATGGACATCGACAGCAATGCTATGACTATTCTCTTGACTGCAATACCGAACTATATTATGGTGGGGTTTGAGCATTGCAAGACTGCCAAAGAATTGTTTGATGCACTTGCTCAGATGTATTCTTGTTCCAACGACTCAAAGAAGGACTCACTGAAGTAGCAGTTTGAGAACTTCACTCATATTACTGGAGAGACCCTCAGCCAGCAGTACTTCAGGTACATGGATCTTATCTCTTCCCTTCAGTCTGTAAAGATCACTCCTGAACTTAGAGATCTCACCAGAAAGTTCATGAGTGCTCTTCCAAATGAGTGGACATTCTACTGTCTCTATCAAGAGACAGAAAACTTGAACACTCTTTCCATGACTGAGCTCTATGGATCCTTGATGGATACCGTCTAGAGATGGAGAGTAAGAAAGTCCATCAAACAAGCAGATCCATGAGTCTTCCTGCTAGCAACGCTTTAATGGTTGTTAAATGCTCATTAACCCCTCAACCTCAGCACTTCCTGACTTATCAACAGCCATCCTGCTCATCTGGTCCTACATCACTTTTCCTGGGACTCCAAGGTCTCAACAGCTCAACACAACTCCTTCGAGAAAGTTGTGCCTTTGTCTCAGGAGGTGGACACTTAGGAGATTTTCAATACTGCTTTGATGATCTTGAGTGCTTCAGCCCAGATGACGTAGAGTACGTGGACATTATCCAGCAAATGGCTCTTTTAACTTACAGAGCAAAGAAGTTCTTTAAGAGAACTGGAAGGCACTTCCCTCAAACCCCACTACCAGCAAGTTCGGGTTTGACAAAACCAGAGCAAAATGTTACAATTGTAACCAACTGGGTCATTTTGCAAGGGATGCAGGGCTCCCAAGACCAATCCCTGAACCCACAGGCCTCCACACATCCCTCAACCTCAAAGCCCGCTGAGAAGTCAACTGAGACAGCTGCAATGGCTCAAGAAGTTGACTGGAGCTTCATGGTACAGGACATGACTCCTGCTTAAGCTCTTATGGCCGGAACAGATGATGCCCAGGTATATGAACATCTCTGCACTCCAGCCTGTATAGCTAAAGTTAAACTCGATCAGGATTACAATATGGAAATCAGATCTGATATTGAGTCTTTAAATATTCTAAAATCTGATTTTAAAAGAGCTTAATCTGACTATCAAAAGAAAATTGATGAGTTGGAGAAAACTGTATCTCTTTTAAAACATGAACACACTAACTACAAGACTCAAATCAAGGATCTGATATCCAAATTGTCTGAGGCTCAAGCCCAGCTTGTCACTGCTGAGGCTCAGGCCAGGAAGCATGCTATCTCTGAGCAAAACTTCCAAGCTATTCTTGCATCATCCTCCCATTCCAAACTCTATTATCAGAACAAAGAAGGGTTGGGAACCAATGAAATTGCTCCACCACACTCCTATGAGTCTATCAGACAACCCAGATGTGGTACTAAAGAGCAAGAGGTTCCAACTACTAACCCTCTCTTTCCAGAGTTAAAAGATGAGGCACCAATAGTGGCCACCTCAGGGAAGGACAGGTAGATACACCTATCGCTTCCTGTGATGATCAAATCCTAACCATCAAAGCCAGAAGAAGCAGAGCTAAAGCTGCTAGGAGAACTGCTAAGAAAGTGGCTGAATCCAAACTGAAAATTAATCCCAAACAGAAGGGTGTCTTTGTTTCAGCTGGTTTCCAGGTGTTGGGTACTTCTGACTCAGGAAAGGAATGTAATACCAGCATTCCTGTCCTACCAAAGGATTAGAAGTTGAAGGGAAGGTTGCTACGAAGAAAAGAAAACTAAGAAACAGCAACCCTCACTTCCCAAAAAGACTAACATTGCATGCATCATGTGTGGCCTGCAAAATCATATGGCAAAAGATTGTTACTACAATCCTACAAGCACACATTATGCAAATAATGTTAGGAAAGAAGGAGTCAGGGAAGGTTTCACATTTGGACCTTTCCATACGGTTCAAGAGTTGAAGAAGGGAAAGCTAGTTTCCAAAGCCAAGTTACTTTCGGAAGAAACTCTTTCTTCCGAAGGGAAAATGGCTTCGGAAGCAAAAGCTACTAAGGTTCGGAAGAACAAGAAAGCTCTCTTGAAACCATCCCAGAAGAAGACTGCTTCGGAAGAGACGGTGGTAAGGACTTCTTCCGAAAAGAAAGAAGCTTCGGAAGAAGACCATGCCGCAAAAGCTTCTCAAAGCTCATCCTCCAAGATCAGCCAAAGGGTGGACTGGAAGATCAAGGAAGATGCTGCAGCCAAACCTCTTCCTCAAAGACCTCTGTTGAACCCCCATGCATATCATTTGGTTCACTCATGTCATTATCTTTGGAAGAACCCAAGACAAATAAAGCTTGGGTTTCCAAACAGAACTGAATTCTCATCTTATGTGCAGGAACATCCATTTGACAAGAACAACAATGTATGGATTGTAGATAGTGGATGCTCTAGGCACATGACAGGGAACAGACATCTCCTCCGGAATTGTTGCTTCTTAGATCTCCCAGGAAAGGGGATATGTACAAGCTTGATATGAACAATGCTTCCCCATGGGTGAAGTATCATGCTTCTTTCCAAAGCTGATAGTAGAGTCAACACTGTGGCATAAACGTATGTGTCATGTAATTTTAAGACAATGAATAAATTGGCTAAAAATAACTTGGTACATGGTTGCCTAAAAGGAGTTTTTCTGCAAAGACAACTATGTTGCATGCCTGAAAGGAAACAACACAGGATATCTCATAAATCCAAATGTTTAACTCTATCACTACTGCATTGCACTTATTGCACATGGATCTTTTTGGTCCACAAGTATAATGAGCATTGGAAGGAAATCATACTGCTTGATAGTTGATGATTTTACAAGATTCACATGGGTATTCTTTTTAAGAACTAAAGATGAAACTGTTGAAACGTTAAAATCTTTTATTCTTAAAATAGAAAATCAAATTGATCACAAGGTTAAAATAATTAGATGTGATCAAGGGACTGAGTTTAGAACTTCGTTCTTGACTCATTCTGTAACTCAAAAGGATTGCAGACAATATAGTGCTCCTAGAACTCCTCAACAAATGGTGTTGCTGAGAGGAGGAATAGGAAACTTATTGAGGCTGCTCAACTATGTTAGCTGATTCAAAGCTACCTCTAACATTCTGGGCAGAGGCAGTAACCACTGCATGCTATGTGCAGAATAGAGTTCTTGTAGTTAAGCCCCATGGAAAAACCCCATTATGAGCTATGGAACAAGAGGCCACCGTTCATTGGCTTTCTAAGGTCCTTTGGCAGCAGGTGTACCTACTTAACACAAAGGACAATTTAGCAATTTGCTGAAAAGTCGGATGATGCTATCTTGTTGGATACTCTTCTAGTTCCAAAGCTTACAGAGTATACGACATTAAGAATCAACAATTTGAGGAGTCATCCAATATAGTTGTTAATGAGCACACTCCTTGTATTAGGGGGAATGGACCTGATCACATCTTTGATTTAGAATGTTTCCAAACTATTCTAAACCTTCTTGTGAGAATGTTTCAGATGGAATAGGCGCTCAAACTGATATTGATGCTGCTGCTAATGTTCAACTGTTCGAGCTTCCCAGGCCTAGACAAATTCTCCAAGTGCTGAAATACATCAGACTTCCACTATTCACAGATCGACAGTTTAGCTATTCAAGGATAATGAAGTCTCAACAAGTGAGTCACCTACTGAGCCTCAAAGCTCATCCGGTGATCCACTACAACACCAGGCAGAAGGGGTAGTATTTTGAGGAACAGGCAACTATTACCCTGCCTCACAGCCTACCATGATGATGTTTCTCATTCATTCAATCGTCCTCATTGAATGACTTCGAAACAACAGCTGACAGAGTGCTCTAGTTCCTGAACAAATATGTCCAACCTAGATCTATCTCTACAACGGAAGTGATTCCTCGGCTTCGGATTCACACACTCATCCAACTGAGAACATCATAGGAATGTCTCTGAGGGTGTGAGAACAAGAGGACAGACTCATCAAGGGAATGTCTGCTTGTACTCATGCTTTCTATCTCAGATGGAACCCCAGAAATAGAAGATTTGTGTGGACCAAAAGAACCAATGAGCGGATCAGAAAAACCTTTAAGTCCACAGACGTCACAAAACTACTGAAGACCACAACAGCTGAAGACAACAGCTGATTACAAAGTCTGAACACAAGTGCTGAAGAAAAGTCTGAAGACACAATGCTGAAGACAAAGTCTGAAGACCAAGTGCTGAAGACAAAGTCTGAAGACACAAGTGCTGAAGACAAGTCTGAAGACACAAGTGCTGAAGACAAAAGTATCAGAGGTTTCACAACAGCGAAGAGGTCTTCTTCAGTAGTTGTGATGGTTTACCTTTCAATAGTTTTCTTTGTTTCAGTATTTGTAAACAACTGAAGAGTATGTTCTTCAGTTGTTATAGTTTCAGTAGTTTCTTTTCAGTAGTTGTATAATAGTTACACTAGCATTTTTGTATGAAGATGTCACTGTTTGACATCTTCATTAGTTGGTTAACTATCAGTATTTGTGATAAATTCTGTTAGATGTCACTATCAAGTGACTCAGCAGACGTCACATCTCTTATATAAAAGGTGTTGACCTAATGGTAATTGTGACTTCCGTTACCACCTCGCGAATATGGATAAAATATTATTTGCAGAATTCTCTGTCTATAACCGTTTTGTTCTTCATTGAATATCTCTTGGTTCTTGTGAATTGGCTAATTCATTGTTTGAATTTCGCTGCTATACTCTCTAATCAATCAAACGTAGATCACTGATCCTAACAAGATGCCTTAAAATATAGTAGCTGGATTGAATCGATGCAAGAGGAGCTGCTTCAATTCAAGAGACAGAAGGTATGGAACCTATGTCCATACCATCTGGTCAAGTACCCATAGGCACCAAATGGGTTTTCTCGAAACAAGAGAGATGATAGAGGCTTGATCATCAAGAATAAGGCAAGACTTGTGGTTCAAGGATACACTCAAGAGGAAGGAATCGATTATACTGACGTCTTTGCACCAGTTGCAAGACTTGAGGCAGTTAGGATCTTCCTTGCTTATGCTGCATCCAAGGACTTCACAGTATACCAACTTGATGTCAAGTGTGCTTTTCTATACGGGGATATAGACAGGGAAGTGTACGTATGCCAACCTCCAGGATTTGAAGATCCACAGCATCCCAACTATGTGTGCAAATTGGATAAAGCTCTATATGGGCTGCACCAAGCACCCAGGCTGTGGTATGAGACTCTGTCTTAGTTTCTTCTGAAGAATGGCTATACTAGAGGTACCATTGACAAGACTCTCTTTATTAGAAAGTCTGGAAAAGACATTTTGCTTGTACAAGTCTATGTCGATGACATCATATTTGGTTCCTCAAATGACCAAATGTGCAAGACTTTGAAAGCATTATGAAGAAGAAGTTTGAGATGAGCTCCATGGAAAATGGACTTTTTCCTTGGAATTCAGGTAAAGCAACTGAAGGAAGGGTTCTTCATTAATCAATCTAAATATGTCTCTGACATCTTAGAAAGATTTGAGATGAAGGATTGCAAGCCTACCAAGACACCTATACCCAGAAACCATAATCTTTGTCCTGACCTTGAGGGGGAGGATACTGATCAACATCAGTATAGGGCAATTATGGTTCTCTGATGTATCTTACAGCAAGTAGACCTGATATCATGTTTGCTACTTGCATTTGTGCAAGATATCAGGCTGCTCCTAAGGTGTCTCACTTAGCTGTTGTTAAGAGAATCCTCAGATACCTCAAAGGAGCACCTAAACTAGGTCTCTGGTATCCCAGAAACAGGGATTTCAATCTTTATGGATACTCTGACAGTGACTACGGCGGTTGCAATATTGACAAGAAATCAACATCAGGAATGTCAATTTCTTGGTGGAAGGATCATCTCATGGCAATGCAAGAAACAATCCTGTGTCTCTACATCAACTGCTGAGGCTGAATACATTGCTGCTGCTAGCTGCTGTGCTCAACTGCTATGGATTCAAAATCAGATGTTAGACTATGGATTCAACTTTATGAGTACTCCTATCCATATTGACAATGCTATCTCCATTACTGAAAATCCAGTGAAGCACTCCAAGACTAAGCATATTGACATCAGGTATCATTTCATTAGAGATATTCATGAGAAAAATCTAATCATATTAATCAAAGTTGATTCAATGAACAATATGCTGATTTGTTTACCAAAGCTTTTGATGAACAAAGATTTAAGTATCTTATTGCAGCTATTGGGATGATAAACATTGATTAACCTGATCTCTTTTGAAAACCTTTTTAAGATGTAAGTCTTGTGTCAATACAATTTAAGCCCTGTTACAAGAATTTCTCTCTGAAATTTTCTAAGTGTAAATTCCTTCCGAAGAGAAATTAACCTTCGGAAGACACTCTCATATCTTCCGAAGCATAATTTCTCAAAGGATAACTTTCTTCTCGGAAGAACTTTTGGTCTCGGAGAAGCGATTGATTGCATATCAGATCTACTTCCGAAACTTAAAAATTCTCCTTTCGGAAGCAACTCTAACCTTCGGAAGCATAGAATTGGCTTCGGAAGAAAGAATTGCCTTCGGAAGACAAGTTACCTTCGGAAATGTTTTACACTCGGAAGAGAGATCTCACTGTGTAACGTAAATTTCTTGGGCCCCACACTGTAAAAAGCAAAGATTTTGTTAATGATGTCGGATTATTTAACTGATTCTTAACCTTACCGCCACTGTCATTTCATCCACTAAACCATCACATCACCTTATCCTAACCCCCATTACCGCCTCTCCACAATCTTTTAAATAATCTCGACTATTCACTTTCACTTTCTTACTTGCAAACTTTACAGCCCTAGAAATTTCTTCTACTCATCTTTACCCAGCTCAAAACATTCCAATTCACCTTTCCAAATGGCCTTCAACCCACAGCACAATCAAGTCGCACTTCTTGATTCATCAAGAGATGCTGACTTCTCAGATATCATCTCCTTCCTAACCCAATCTTCATACTACACCGCTCTAACTGTTAACCCCACAATTTACACAAACCATATGTCTGAATTTTGGGCAAACGGTCAGATTGAAACCCTAAATGGGGTCCGTGTCATTCGATCGAGTATTTGTGGCCAGGAGTTGGTCATTACTGAACAACTCATCAGGGAGCATTTAGAGCTTCATGATGATGGCGCTCCAACGGAATTTCCCAAAGCAGACTTGGATCATTCTTATCTCCAAATGGGATATGGAGGAGATGTTAGCAGGTCAACTGTCTACAAATTTAACTTCTCGTACAAATGGAAGTTCCTGCTACACGTGGTCCTTCACTGCTTGTCGAATAAATCCGGCGGATGGGATCAAATTCCATTTGAACTTGGGTGCCTTGTTCATGGGTTGGTAAAAGGCCTCCGCTTCAACTATTCAAGATTTGTGTTGACTAACCTCATGGGAAATCTTCAGAAGACACCTTCTTCATGTATCCCAGGTTTCTCCAGCATATATCAACTGTGAGCTAGACCAGAGCACGCTTGTCTGTGCAGCTGCTCTGACTGCTCCCCAGATGAGGCCGACTATCTTCAAGACTTTGAAGAGAGTGTCCACCAACTTCACAGAAGAGATACTGCACTTCTTCCAGGTATGACTGAGCCAACGGCTCCTGGTGACATCCCTGTAATCCCACAGGTGATGAACCCACACCAGCAACTACCCCCACTATGCCAACACTACCCATCACCATCACTTATCAGAGACGTCCCAAACGAACCCTTGTTCAATCTACTCTGATTGAACAAGCTCCTCCTGTTCAATCCAAAAAGGCTAGAATGGAACAAAGGGCTCCCACTCAGCCTGAGGTCCAACCATCCTTCATAATTGACCTCAATTTGGGTCCTGAGTCTCCTCAGTCTCAGACCTATGAGCCCACAACCCAAGCTGAAAGCCCTCAGGGTGAGTCTCTATACTCCCCTGAGCAGCCAACAAGGGACAGCCCCACCAGAGGCTCAATGCCTGTAGACATTGACCAAAGTCCCAGGTCAGTAGGTTTAACCATCCTATCTTTCACTGACCTTTTATTCAAAACTGATGAAGAGATAACATCTCTCCATGGCAATGAAGTTGATCTACAACACCCTCTCCAAGATCAACAGAGCCCGGAGAAATCTCTTATCTCTAGCCCCCATCAGCAACCAACTGAGGTGAGTCCCACTGATGTGGAGGGGACTCATGTAGATTCAGCTGCCACTACAGAAGGTGCCTCAATGGACCTTATGGACAGTGGTAACATTTCTCAGACTGAATCTACGGCAACCGAGCCCTTTGATGACTCTGAAAGAGACATCATTGAGCATGGGAAACCAGGTGCCAAGAAACCACATCTGGTGGTGGGATGAACATACTAGGTATGTTACCTCATCTCCCCGTGATTCTTCGAAAGAAGATGAGGGAAGCATGCAACTCCTCATTCAAGATCTTCTTTCTAAAGTCTCAAATCTGGAATCTCAGGTTAGGACTTTAGAGGCAAGATCTGCCACTCAGCAACTTGAGATTGACAATCTCAAGGCTCAACTAGCTGAGAAACAGACAGAGAGGTCTGTTAGGCACGTACCTATTCAGGTCTCCCTGACTTCCTCCTCCAGCTCATCTAGCTCTCAAGATGATGCTACCAAAAGGGGGAGAATGTTCAAAGACAAACACACAAGGAACCACAGAGCCGGCCTTCCACTTCAACATCTTCCTCTCCAATCATTTCTGCGCCTGAAACATCTCAGGTCACTCTTCAGATTGATCCAAGGATGCTTAATAATCTTTACAGACTCTTCACCAAGTTTCTGTTAAGATCTTCCTTTGAGCAGCCAAGTCATGATGCTGCAATGATCTACTTTGGAGCAGAAGAACTTCAAAGGCTGACTGCACCTTCTACCACTGTGGAAGAAGTTGGTCAACCTAAGGTTTTCATGGAACCTAGATTCAATTCGAAGGGGAAATGGGAACTGATGGCCCAGCAACTGAAACAGTTGGGACAGAATCTGCATCTCTCTAACTTCTGAAGCTGAAGTTAAAGCCTCGGAAGAACAAGCTGAATCTTCCGAAGCTGAAATGGAAGCTGCGGAAGGACTGTTTAAAATGTCCGAGGAACTGATCATCAAGATGCTATCCTGGAAATGGCATCTGAAATGAGCAGCGAGGACTTTCCGATTATACCTCCATCACAGACCCATCTCTGGCTCTCTCACAATCAGAAACTCTCTCTCCAAGAACCACCACAGTCAGGATCTTCAAAGGATAAAGGTAAAAGGAAGATGACTGCGGAAGAGATTCAGGAAGAGAAGATTGAAAAACTTAAGAAGAAAGGAAGACTTCAGACTGAGAAGTTGCTAGCTGCTAGCACAAAAGCACTGCTTCCAATCAGGAGGTTGTCATCAATAAAAGAAGAAAGCAGATCATTGACCAGCTCATTGAAATGGGAGCTGCCAATGAAGAAACACTCCTGCTACCATTAGAGGAGTTGGTGGATCTGGAGAAGGCAACCAGGCTGAAGTTGAAGAAGAAGCCAGGTTGGCCTTAGAGGAAAGGAAAAGAAACAGAAGGAGGATGAATTGCAGCTGAGGAGAGACAGGATAAACTTCCTACTCTCCAGAGGTTTTGAACTTCAAGAACTCTCTCCACACAACGATGACACGATCCTCTGGCTCTTCAACAAAGAGCAGGATCAATGGAGAAAGAAAGGAAAAAGGCTGCTAAAGAAAAGGAAGAGAGAAGAAGAAGAAAAGAAGAAGAGGCTAGGGTCACTGCCTCCAAGAAGCTTACTGAGAAAGCCTGGATGAAGGACTATCTCCGGCTCATGGCTTCTCCGGTAGGCAGGTGGGTCCTATGTCAGATAGGACACTCCAACGGATTGTCAGTGAAATTAAGGCTGACATCCGGTTGGGGAAAAGGAAAGAGATGTACAGAAGGGTAAAAGGGATGACCTTCACTGCTTCTACCCAACCACAACTTGAACCCTCATCCTCACCATTCACTATTAAACCTGAACCCTTCACCCCTGAACCCACATCACTACCCTCTACTACTCCCTCACCTCAACCTCCTAAACTTCCCATCATCCAACCCAAAACACTAGCCAGAACCTCTGAACCTAAACCTACCCAATCACCATCCAAACCATCCTTTTAGCCTTCTCAACATCTCTCCCTTGAGGAGTTTAAGGCAATCAAGATGAAGCTCACTAACTGCACCACTTTGAGCGAAGTTTCCTGTGTAGAAGACTTGTCAACATTACCTATGTAGACGATCTTCAAGTTCCCTCACAAGAAACAGATTCCTTGATTTGCCTAGAGGAACTTTGGACCAGGCTGCAAGACTTTTGGGCCTCAATTCAGACTCTTTAAATGAGGAAGAAAACTGGTGACTCTGCTGGATACAAGAAAAGAGGACAAGATTCCTAGTCAGCCTCTTGTGCCTAGAAGGAAGATAATCCAGTGGAGGTTCGATGAACCTTCTCACAACTTTGTTGTGGAAAGAGAGAATGGTGAAGTCAACAGACTCAATGCAACCTCTCTGTTACACTCCAGCAGATTTGACATTGCTGAGTTAGCAGAGAAACCATTCTCCAACCCCTCCAACTCTGAAACTGCTGCACTCGTCAGAAATCATCTCAGCAGTCTTCATTTGGCTGAGCTAACTGCAAAAGCAAAGATTGAAGAAGAGTTGAAGTTGAAAAGACAGGAAGACAAGGAAAGATCTACCACCAAAGGTCCTGCCTTTCTACAGATGGTGGAAGGTCCTGAATTGGAACCTATAGTTCGATGGGAATATGATTTACTCCCATCAACTAACTCTTTTCAGAGGGCAACAACAAAGGGTACATGTTATCCAAGGTGACAGACTGGATCTCCTGTCTACCAAGGATCTGTACAAACTTCTCAGCACCACATCAGGGAAGAACAAGGAGACAGACAAATATTTGCTCTCCTTGGTGCTGAAAGTTTTGAGAAGTCGAGGTAAGTGAAGTTTTGGTAGCATCAGCCTAGGGGGAGTTTGTTGGATCAAGAAGAAGGCTAATGCAACCAAAACTACATCACTTAAGTTATTTTGATGCTGCATGCAAAAGGCTTCCGAAGCTCTTCATGGAACTTCCGAAGGTTGTAGAGTTCTTCCGAAGACAAAGGAAAAGTCCAGCTTCCGAAGACAGAACTCTACTTCCGAAGACAAATGCATACTTCCGAAGTTCAAGACTTAGAAGAATAAAGTGAAGACCACTTCCGAAGTATGATGAAGAAGTCTCCAAGTCTTGGAAGAAGCAGCCTCTTCCGAAGTATAAATGACTTCGGAAGTACTTACTCTTCCGAAGCCATTTAACCTTCGGAAGACACTGCTGGCCAGTGGACACAAGTATGGTCTCTGACACTCCGCTGCAGACTTCTGATACAACATGGCTTCTTCCTAAAGAACCATGTTGTTGACCATACTTTATTCCACTGTTTACCTTTTCATGATAGTACCATACCATCTTTAGTTGGTGACAAAAGGTAAGTCAGGGACATGTCCTGACTACCTAATCTCATATAAGACTTTATCCGAGATACCTTAATCTTTAGTCTTGTAGTATAGACCTTAGGTATAGGATCCCAGCTGGTATCAAAGTATATCCTGCTGTAGATAGTATTATATATAGGTTCTCCTTGTAATTCATAAAGGGTAGAGAAATCTGCTTGTAAGAATCATTTTGTATTGTGAGTGAGAATCAATATAAAAAAGTATCTTGAAATTATCTTTCTGTGTTCTTAGTTACTTTTCATATTGTGATCAACTTCTTGATTCTTACCCAGTGTGATTCTAGGTGAGTTTGAGAGAAAACATTTGTGTTTAAGTGACAACACCGATCCTGCAGAGGCTACTTCTTCCGAGGCTTGAGAACTTCTACTTCGAAAGTCATTGTATTGGAATCTTCTAAGTCTTGAACTTGGAAGATAAAACTTGTGTTCAGAAGTTGGAGTTTTCCTTCGGAAGACCTTTATTAGTTGCACCAAAATTGTACTTGTCTTGGAAGAACTCCATTTGTTTTCGAAGGTTCCACACTTAGCTTCGAAAGACCTTTATTAGTTGCACCATAATTGTCTAAGTGTTTGGTTTTGGTTACAACAGCCTTTCTAGATCTAACAAACTCCCCTAGGCTGATGCTACCAAAACTTCACTTATTCCTACTTCTCAAAACCTCCAGCACCAGGGACAGAAGATGTTTATCTGTTCCTTTGTTCTTCCCTGAAGTTGTGCTAAGAATTTTGTACAAGGTGGACAGGAGATCTAGTCTGTCACTCTAAATGACATGCACTCTTTGTTGTGTCCCCCTGAAAAGAGTTAGTTGATGTGATTTATAGTCATACTCCCATCTAACTGTAAGGCCCCGTTCCCGGGACACTTACAGCTGGCCTATCATTGCTCACAAAATATACGATTACATTTAACTTTCATAAAACATCGCAGCGGAACATAAAAATAACTTTTTCTTCATAATAACTGCTTTTGCAAGTTAATACAATCATTCATTACACATTTTCATTTGTTCGCATACAATGCAAAAACCGTAACAAAAGAATGCCAAGTAGCTGCCCCGCCCCATCCTCAGCAATGATCACCTGCCAACTGGAAAATGCATAAAAAAGTCAGCGTTGCTAAGTGAGTTCTAGTTTTATAATAAAACATACTTTCACTTTCATTAAACCGTTCTTTAGTTTTTCATGTGATCACACATCATACGTACAAATAGATAATATCATTATTATCTTCATTATTAATTCATTCATTAACCTTCTTTCATTCATCGTACGTCATTATCATTCACATTCATCACTTCCATTCATTCGTTCATCATTAATTCATTTCATTCCATCAAAACCATGAACTTACCCTACCGTCATGCATAAAGCTGGTACTGGGCGAGGGTCCATCATAGACCCCCCGTCATAGCACACAGCAGCCTGGCCACAGTACCTAGGGTAAGTTCAGGTGTACCATTGTCATGTGCTATACCCTACCGTCATACATAAAACTAATACTGGGCCGGGGTCCATCATTGACCCCCCGTCATAGCGCACATCAGCCTGGCCACAGTAGGTAAGCGACAAAGGTTCTATACATATGGTCAATCACAAAGAAAGACCCCGATGTGCATTCTTCTGGGGTAGCTAACCCACACACTATTGGGCTAACACCCTACAATGGGACGTGTCCCGACATACAAGGCTTGCAAGACTTTCTTTACTTTTCATCGTTCATTAATGCATGCATTCATTCATCGTATTCCTCTTTCATTATCTTCCACTTTACGTTACATAATACTTTCATTTCATTCATTAACATCCAACGTAAAGCCATGGGAAAATAAACATACATAATAAGGAACATCATCATACATAGTCATTACCATCATACAAGGCATCATACATACATAACATACATCACATACATCATACATAACATCATGCATAAGCATCATGCCCATCACATCATCTATGACCTCAAAAAGTTAAACTTTCATAGCCCCCGGGAATCTCCCAAGTCAAAGCCTAAACTTCACTTTTCTCCAGAAAGTCAAACTATTCTAAGTGTTCATCCGAATTTGTCTTTTGTTCATCCGAATTTGTCTTTTGTTCATCCGCATTTGCCATAGTCCATCCGCATTTGCTATAGTTCATCCGCATTTGTTTTACTTCATCCGCATTTGTTTTACTTCATCCGCATTTGTTCCTATTCATCGCATTTGTTCATCCGCATTAACTATACTCATCCGCATTTCCCATACTTAGTCAATGTTCATCCGCATTTCATCCAATACTCATCCCCATTGACTTACTTAGTGGTTAATGCTCATCCGCATTTAAAGGCTCATCCGCATTGACTTCCATTGCTCATCCGCATTGACTTCCATTGCTCATCCACATTGACTTCCATTACTCATCACATTACTTACTTATGGGTAATGCTCATCCGCATTTAACTGCCCATCCACTGACTTCCATTACTCATCCGCATTTCTTCTACATACGTAGGCAGATCTAAACTGAACTTATGAGCCTTAAACAGCAGATTTCAGTTCCCAATCACCATCCATAATGTTCTGAGCTTAAGTCTTACCTTCTAAGCCTTAGAAACACAATCATAACATCATCAATCAGGAACATAGCTCAACATCACATCATAATCACAGCATACATACAATCATACATACGGGTTTAAAAACCCAGTTAAATGAAAACATACATTCATGCATTTCCAGCCCTAAAACAGTTAAAAACCAGTAAAAGAGGGGTTCTAGAACTCACCTTTGCAACTCTTGACTATGGCTTCTTCCAAACTCGTTTGCAATTGAGTTCAACCGCCTAGAAACCCACTAAAAACATACCCGAACACATACAAACACACATAAGCATAAACCCGAGGATAAAACCAGTCAAGAACATCATGAACACGTGAATTCTTACCTTGAAATTTGAATTCTTCTTGTTCTTCCTTCAAAACCGAGAGTTTCAGCTCCTTCTCTCACTCTCTCTACCAAGATCCGAATGAAAAAGGTGTGGTGTGACCATTTGGGCGGCCATACCACCTTTATCACCAACTTTAAACTTTTTATCTTTTTTGTCACTTTTAACGCCTAGACTTAGGTTTTATTTCGTTTCCTTCTTTTTCTTCGCTTTATTCATTCTTTCTTTGTCTTTAAAAATAACCGGGCATTAAACTAACTATGAATTCAAGGTTAAGACCTTCAATCATTTGAAGAAAGGCTATGTCTTTGGTTGTTGATCCTTTCCTTTCCTCGTTTCTTAGTTTCAGCTCCTCTTTTATCTTGGTCCTTGCAGTCACTCGGCTAGATGAAGGCTGCTAAGATGGTTTCTGATATGAGCAGCTATCTCGGAGTTGGAGGGGTTGGAGAATGGCTTCTCTGCTAAGTCAACAATATTAAATCTGCTTAAGTGTAACAGAGATGAGACATTGAACTTGTTTATCTCGTCATTCTCTCTCTCAATAACAAAGTTATGAGAAGAGTTTTCGAACCTCCATCGGATGATCTCTTTCTTGGCACAAGAGGATTACTTGGCAATCTATTTTCTTTCGTGGATAAATCTATAGATATTAATAAAAAAAGGTTTCTTTTGACACTTGTCATCTTCTTAAACCATCTTTTTGACACTTGGCATTCTTCTAAACATCTCCACTTTATTTTTTCTTCAAAAGGGTATTAAAGTAATTTAAACACTCAAATAATTTTTCTCTCTTCATAAAAATTAATTTGGTCAATTGATACATTTTTTCTCTCATCTATATTTTTTTAAAATCAAACTATGTTTTTAAAAATAAATTTTACTAAAAAAATTAAAATTCATAAATTTTTTAAAACATTGAAGCTTTTGAAACAAAATATTTTAAATCGGCCATTTTTTAAAATAACCATAAAAAATATAGAATTTTCTAAAAGCAGTTTTATTAAAACAACCAGAATAATTAGAAACTTGAGTTTTTAATAAACAAGATTTTTATAAAAAATATTTTTTATAAGAAAATCTTAAAACAATATTTAAAAATAAAAGATAAGAGAGTTAAAAATAGTGTTGTTTTATATTTTAAACAAGTATGTATATATAATTTTATACAAATCTTATATTAAAATACCGTACTGTAAATTTTCGTTTTATTACAAACTACAATCCGGTTAATAAATGAGTTTCTAGACTATCTATTTATCTATATATCTATCTATAAACTATGTATTTGTTTATTTACTTGAAATGATTTTTCATATGCAATTATAATCATGTTTATCTTGAAACATGATTTTGTAATTCATAAGTTTTTATTATTAATTATTTATTGTTTTATTTATTCAAACACTATAAATAAATAAAGTATCCATTTCTTCTTGAGTGTGGTCGGTTGTGCCGTCATTGCATTAGTCGGCACCGTCCACTCGTGAGCCCTAATTTGCTCACGTCACATGTCTTTCCACCCCTAATTCTCTCTGTTCTATTCCAAAGACAATTATCTTCAATCTTGATCCCCCACGATTGAATTTACATACGTATATCCCATTCAATGACTCACAATCACCCTGAGCATCTTGCTCAACGCAAGCATTTTGCTCCCCATTGGTCCATGGAAGCTGTCAATGATGCATTACAGGTTACTTACTCTTCTTTTTTCCTTTGAAGAATCATTGTTTTCAATCAATCTTTAACCACTGTATTCAAATCTGTTTGCAGAAAGGCGATGTGTTCAAAGCGATGTTTCGAGTGAACGCACATAATCGGGTTGAGGTAATTTCAAATCGATTGTATGTTGTTTAGTTTAGTAGCTTTGATGTGTTTGCTAAGTGTATGCCCTTGCATTGTTTAGGCGTATTGCAAAATTGATGGATTGCCGGTTGATGTTCTTATTAGTGGATTCCAGAACCAGAATAGAGCTGTAAGTTGTTTCATATACTGTTGCGTTGAGATTTGATACCATACTGATGATTTTATATTGTGATTTTTTCTTATATGCTTTATGATGTTGAATTGAAATTCTTGAGAGTCGAATAAGGATTGTTGTATATTGCTTTTAGAGAAGGGGTATATGCTGGAGTTTGTTGATTTGTCTGCGACGAAAGAAACTAGCAAATAGAAGTTGCATTCAAATGGGTTCTATCTCATCTTGTTTTTGTTGTTTTGTTCTCTCTTTTCTTGTAATTTTTCACTAGGCATCTTCTTAGATTGAGAATGGGAGAATTTAATCCACAAATTGATGGAGAACGAATCTTTTTGCGTTCACAGAGAATGCCCCCTTTTCTTATCAAGGCTATTCTCATTTATCAATAGTTTGATTTGCTAGTTTCTTTCGTTCAGGTAGAAGGAGACATTGTTGCAATTAAAGTTGAACCTCTTACATCTTGGACAAAGATGAAAGGGTCAAACGAGGCTTACCGCCTTCCAGCAATAGAAGAAAGTCGCATTAATGATAGTGCTCATGATGAGGATTATGGTAAAGAGCTAAATAGACATGCAAGTAGTAGCTACATTGATGACAATAATCACCAAACTGCTTGTTCTTTTGGTGAAAGAAGTGAAGCTGTACCTCTAGTGGAAAAGTTGTGCGCTATGATAAACTCATACCCATTAAAACGGCCAACAGGTAGAGTTGTGAGTATCATTGAAATGTCTCCTCGGAGGAAGACCATCGTCGGTTTTCTTAGAATAAAACCTTGGTTATTTAACAGGGAAAGTTGCAAGAAAGACACCAAGAAGTCTAGACTTCCATTATCAACTCCAAAACGTGACTACATCCAACTTATATCCACTGATCCGAAATTTCCTAAATTTATGGTGGCTGTGAAAACCTTGCCTAACAGCATCATGAAGAGATTAGAGGACTGTGATTTAACAGTTGAAATGGAACTCGTTGCTGCAGAAATTGTTGAATGGAGTGAAGAGTATGATAGTCCATTAGCTCATGTCATTAACAATTTTGGAAGGGGTGGAGAGGTAGAATCACAAATGTCTGCTATTTTATTTCAAAACTCAGTTAATAATTCTGACTTTCCTCCTGAAGTAATTTCCTGTATTCCTCATGTTCCTTGGAGAATACCAGAAGAGGAATTTTACCGTAGAAGAGATTTAAGGAACTTATGCATATTTACGATAGATCCCGCCACTGCATCTGATCTTGATGATGCTCTTTCAGTTGAAAGGCTGCCAAATGGTATTTTTAGAGTAGGTGTTCACATTGCGGATGTATCATATTTTGTTGCTCCTTATACTGCTTTGGATGAAGAAGCCCAAATCCGATCCACAAGTGTGTATTTGCAGCATTATAAATTGCCAATGCTGCCACCATTGCTTTCTGATAAATTAGGATCGCTAATTCCTGGGGTAGAAAGACTTGCGTTTTCCATCATCTGGGACATTAATTTTGATGGGGAGGTTCTAGATCGTTGGATTGGTCGTACCATTATGCAATCTGTTGTAAACTCTCATATGAACATGCTCAAGACATTATTGATGGTACTTTCAATGTTGAAGGTCTCCAACTGCATGGCAAATTCACCTGGTCAGATGTGGTTTTCTCTGTTCAGAATCTTGATGAGATAGCTAAGGTGTTGAAAGAAAATAGGTACAAAGATGGTGCATTGTCTCTTGAAAACCCTAAAATTGGTTTCTTGTTTGATAAGGATGGAATCCCTTATGATATTGTTTTCACTGGAAGAAATAAATCTAACTTTCTTGTTGAAGAATTTATGCTTTTGGCTAATACAACAGCTGCTCAAGTGATAACTAGGGCTTATCCTTCTAGTTCTCTGTTAAGACATTCTGGGCCCAACTTGTCAAAACTTAGAGACCTTGAATCTTTTTGCAATAAACATGGATTACAATTGGACGCCTCCACGTCTGGTGAACTGAATCAATCTTTGCAGAGAATAAGGCGTGAATTGAAGGACGATTCTGTCTTTTTTCATGTTCTTATGAACTATGCTACAAAGCCAATGCAATTGGCAACTTATTTCTGTAGTGGGGATGTGATAGATAATGGTAAGGATTGGGGTCATTATGCGTTGGCAGTCCCGCTTTACACACACTTCACTTCTCCGTTAAGACGTTATGCTGATATCATTGTACATCGGACATTGGCTGCAACACTGGAAGCTGAAGAAATGTTGAATTTAATTGAGAAGATGGTGAAAAGATGCTTCTCGAGCTTGTATTTTAATAAAGAAGATGTGCTAAGTTTTGATGCTCAAAAGACGTTGGCTGATGCAGCAGTGAAATATGCGGTTCCTGGCACGCACATACTTGCTGATGTTGCGTCCCATTGCAATGTAAGAAAACTGGCCAGTAGGCACATAAAGGATGCTACTGATAAACTTTATACATGGCTGTTGCTGAGGAACAAAGAGGTAATATATTATTGATTTCTACTCATTTTATATTTTGTTTACTTTCTTTTTTCAATTGGATAGTTTTAACTGTTCCGTAGAGGTGCCCAAATAATGGGCAGGTCGCTGGTAAAATTGAGCCAAGGTTAAAAAGGGTAGAGTTTTGTTTAAAGGTTGTCACAAAACACTTATTATCCCAAAAATTTGAACTTTAATAAACAACTAATGTCAAACATGATCACAATGTTATTTCATTAATAATATCAGTCTTGATTAAATAATATGTGGTTTATATGCATAAAAGATACATTGAGGGTGACTTTCAATCTATTTGATACATGTTCCTTTTTGCAAATTAATCTTAATTTGACCCTTTTGACCTGTCTTATGCATTAGTAACCTGAATTAACCCATCCATTAAGTATAAGGACTTAAATGGCCACCTAATATTCAGCTTTTTCTTATTTCATTATTGTTCAAATTTATATATAGTTTTGTAACAAATTAAAGCTATCTATCCTTTTACCTTTATACAAGTCACTTTCAATATATGTATTTGGTCATGCTGTATGAACATGGCATGTCTGCATGTTTGAAAAATCTGAAACATATACAATAAGTCATGTCTATTTCTGTATGTATGCATGTAAAATAACATACCAACTCCTCACTAATGTAGTACAAGCTCATTTGTTTTATTTTACCATGGTGCAACACTTGAAAAGTGTGTTGATGCTCATACGAAGTTCGTTCTGCAATAAACAAGGTTGGCTCCACATTTAATAACCTAAACAGGGTGGTTGATGAATTCAACTAAAATGAAAAGGTGAACTAAAATGGACCATAGTCGCTAAATTAGGATGGATTAGAGAATGATTTGCTAAACATTAGGAAAAGTCCTCACTCCTGTGTTTGATTATACTTTTAGGTCCCAATATCAATAGTAGGAAACCAAGAAGGATCCCAACACTCACATGATGCTTGCTTTTTATATACAACTTAAATCCAATTGTTCAGTCAATATAATGCATCCTTGAGTGTCTGTCACTTAGAAATACATAGTTGTTAACATGAAGTTGCAAAATTTCAATTGATTTTCTCAAAAGATTGTTGCAAGTATTGGTGGTTGCATTTGCTGACTTCCTCCTGGTGGTGATTGCAGATTTTCCTTTCAGAGGCTAGAGTATTGGGATTGGGACCAAGATTCATGTCTATATATGTCACCAAGCTAGCTGTAAGTGTTATTATCCCTCCATGTACAAGTGGTCATGACTTGTATTTGCATCACTTTCTAGAGCTGATAACAGCCGGCGGGTTGGACGAGTTGGGTAACAACCTATGAAGGATAACTTTTAGGGCCGGTCACATTATTTTGTTATTAAAATGTTTGGATTTTATAGTATTTGATGTGCTAAATATAATTGCAAAAACTCTATTATAAAAATATCCACTTTTCTAAAGAAGCGAATTTGGAGGTTTTTATGCATCTGAATACGCTTCAGATGACTTCCAACCTTGTTGATCCATTTTTTGTTGACCTAAAAATCGACCTTTTAGAGTAGAAGATAACCCATATCAACTCATATACATACGTAAATGGGTTGAAGTTACCCCTTCTGTCACTTAATCGTCTATTTTTGTGCATTCCTGCTGTAGATTGAGCGACGGATATACTATGATGAGGTTGAGGGTCTTACTGCTGAATGGCTTGATGTTACTTCAACATTGGTGCTGAATTATTATCCAAACAACCGCTCGCATAAAAAAGGAAGCATGAGTAAGTTGAAAGCAATTGAAGAGGTTGCTATGCTTACATTTCCCTACATGGCATCAGAACCAGATATAACAAAGGATGCAGGCATTGAACCAGCAGTCTTTCCCCTTGTGTTGCATGTTCTCTCAACTATTCCTGTTGCACTTCATCCTTTTGGCGGAGATGATGGCCCCATCGATATAGGGGCACGATTATACATGAGCTCATACTTTTGTTAATATTGAATCCAGTGTTTTATAACCGTTTCTTACAGAAGGTAGTAGCAGTTGATGGATATAAGTTTGTTGGAAGGTGTAGATAACAGATACAAGAGGATTATTATGTTTGCTTGGTAGCTGCTTGTTTTTAACCAAAGCAGACTACTTCATGGAGGTTGTGGTCGGGTTAATATCATCATAAACCAGATCCACCAGCTGCAAGGTGTTTTTAATGGACGGAAGTCAGAACTGGATATCACATGAAATTTCTGCTGAATTGATGACGCAGTTTTCTTTTTTTTATTTTACCTTTTAAATATAACCGTACAAATTATATCAAATCCTACCTACCTACGATTCTCTTCATTAATGCTTACAGATGTTGGTTGATAGTGATTCTCTTCATTAATGCTTACAGATGTTGGTTAATAGTAATACACGTATCTGCCTTGTAAAAGTTTTCAAGTAACATGTATCCTTGCTATTCAAGTAATACACTTATGTATCCTTGCTGAAGTCTGCAACTAGTTATGCATGCTATTCAAGTAACATGTTTGATTTCTGAAATTCAGTCATGGAAAATGAACCAGAAGCATTGCAACTAGTGTACACGTAGTAATTGTTGAGCTGAAAGGTTTGGGTTGGCAGCATGCAAGTACCAAGATGTTAGAATGGTGTCTCTATGAAGTAGTCTTTTTGTGGATAAATGATATGAACTTAAAAGTAGTTAGTGGGTGAGTCTGCCATTAAAAATGATGCACAAGCTTAAACTTAGAGGTGGAAAAATGGGCGGGTTAGACTTAGTTGGTTGTCAAGTCAGGATGAGTTTGGATCACAAGATAAGTTTAGGTTAAGATGGGTCGTTTAAGAAAAAGTTTCAGAATTGTTAAGATGGATTCGGGTCAAGATGGACTAAAAATTTTATATTTCTTTTGCTTGTATAAGCACTCAGATCAAAGATATAGAAGCAAACAAAAGAAAGACAATGCCATGATATTGGTATCTCGTTGAACTAGAACCATTTTAAAGTAAACACCATGACTTTTTACAACTTGGCAAACACATCTATATGATGAATGAGAATATTGTGGTAGCCCCAAACATGTTTGATAAAATATTTATTTACTTATTTGTTCATGTTAATTTTTTATGCAATAAGGTTTCATAAGAATTGTGCTAAACACAACTGTGTGACAGTATAACAACTTAAACCTAGTAACCCATTCTGACACGTGTATATTTTCTATTATCCATCTTGACCAATTGATTTTTCTTTTATAAAATATAAGGTTGTCCATCTTGACCCTCTAAGAATACAAACCAACCCATACTCAATTACTCATAAAGTAAAGTCCAAACTAGTCCAACTAATAACAATTGGGTTAGGATTGTCATCTTTACTTGAAATCATGCAACTTATGCACATTTATCTAATAGAGTTAAGAGTTTAACTTGAAATCATGCAACTTATGCCCATATATCTAAAAGAGTTGAAGAGTAGTAGTCGAATTAAAACAGTAGTAAACATGCCAAACATGCTAGCACATTGTAATAAAAAGGTTATCATGTTGGTGGCTTTTGATTTTTTCCTTTTAATTTTAGTTAGAACAAGTCGACGTGTAAGAATAAACTGGTTAAACAAGCCATATTAAACACTGACTTGTTTATCAAATAGGTTAGCCATTATATTTTTCTGTTCATTTTATGTCATGTTTTAAGTAGAAAAAAGCTACCACCCATCGTTGCTTAGTAAGAAGAGGATTCTCTTTGGATTTTCCAAATGCGCATCAAGAAAGAACGTTTAATGATTTTTAACATGATATATGGAATACGTAAAAAGGTATGAAGAATGACATTTGCCACTGAAAACAACTGACAGAGATAAAAGCCACTGTTATGCAAAATTTCAACTATCAATTGCCTAGATCAGTTACTCTGGTTGTTCATACCGAGTCTGTAGATTCCTGGGTGGAAGGTTGTGTTGCAGAATCATTTGACTTGGGTCGACCTGGCCCAGCAGAAACCTTGACCATTGCGGGTCTAAGTAGCCGTTCCCCAAGAAGAAACCCCCGTCTAAACTCCTCTATAACAATGCCTTCATTGAACTCCTTAGACTCTTCTCGTGCAATTGCCTCGTGAACCTACATCACAAATAAACATTGAATGCCAAATAGAGAAAAGCGGACTAACCAAAGTACCAAACCATAATCGAAAAACAAACTGAAGAAAATAGAAAACCTATGGTTCCACTACAATATTTTAGAGAACAGATTATATCGGTTCGGTTACTACACACATTTAGAAAATCAAAGTGATTTGCTTTCCAGATGAACTGTTGTTTAATTTCTAATTTATACCACATCATGTCCCATGACAACAATTTCCCTTTAGAGTGCACTTTTTAAGTTAACACTACACGTTCGCATATTACAAAGCTAAGCCAATAAGTTATCTACCCAACTTTTACAAACATGATTTCCATGTGTGGCTAAAAAACTATGCTGGGTCAACCATTGCAATTAACAATTCGTTGTAAAGCTCCTCCCATCCAAAATTGATCAAATCATTTAAGCTATACCTAACTTGAGTACACCCTAATAGTTCATTTCTATTTTCTATTTGTAAACAACTAAATATATTTCACAATTGATGCAGTTAAGACATAGTTGTCAATAGCGAATAGCGGTAAATAGCGACAAGCCACCTATATGCTACGTAGCGAATAGCGATAAATAGCGCCCACTATTTCGTGTTTCGCGATAAGGTAGTAGAAGCTTTAAGAAATGTTTTACATTCAATAAATAAGCATGTTTAGCTATAAGTAGTAGAATATATAAGCAAACACCAACAAATTAGCTAAAATACTCTATTTGTGTCAAGTTTATAGTAATAAAGAACAAAAAAATTAAAAATAAAAATAAAAAATACTGCAGCTCCTCACTATATACCATATAGCGGCCCTTGACCTAGACGCGACATAGCGCGCGATCGCGACCGCTATGGTCGCTATTGACAACCGGGAGTTAAGAGGCAACAATTTCAACCTACTCATTTAAATATGGCCCAATTCAGGTTCTATTTCAAGCTTTAATAGATTATATTATAAAAAAATTATCTCAAAAGCAAACACGTCAAATAGGTATCAGGTCACCTGAAATTGAATGGTAAACACATACATCGTACAACATTTTAAACCATATTACAAATTTAGACAAAAAAAGGCAATCCGACCCGACCCGTTTGGCAACTCCAGATTTACTAGTTTTAACCTGTTACCCGACCCACCATAACCTTTTTTGCCAACTCTAGGTGCGTTAAGAGAAACAAAAGGCCCACAAAAGAAACTGTTGAACTTACTGAAGGATCAAATGGTTTTCCAACTGTAGGTACAACAGCCACCTGTAAGCTCCTCATTATTTCCACAAACTGTTTATAAATTCCCTGGTAACTTGCATTAATCTTTTTCTCCTGCTCTGTTTCTAGCTTCAGCTGTTGCTTAGCTCTCTCAAAATTATCAACCATGGGCAAAAGGCTCTCAATCACTTCCCTTGGGCATTACTTCTTACAGAAAGCTTCTCCTTCTCTGACCTTTTTCTAAAATTCTCAAAATCTGCTTGCAACCGGATATATCTTTCCTTCCCGGAATTTGCCTCTTCTGACAACGCCGTAACCTGCCCCACTAATTTATTCTTCTCATCTTCTATGTGTAATAATGTAACCTCTATTTCAGACGTAGTTGCATAATCTTGATTAAGGATTGCTTCTTTGTAAAGTTGAAGAAGGGACTTGATGGTCAATAAACTCTCCTGTTTTGTATCGCTTTCGGATTCTTCAAGATCTTCTAACTGAGCCTCGTCTTCACTTGTCTAACCAGTGACAAAATGACAATATACTTGAGATCAAAAAGAACATATAATAAAGTAATTAACTTGTGTAAGTTCAAACCGACTAAGGTTTTATGACCAAAACTAAGATGAGTATTACATGCTGCCTGCAAAATTTGCAATTTTGATGTTGGTTTTAGTATTTATATGAAACCCATGTCAACTTTGAATGAGAATTCTTAAAAATTTGAACTCAAAAGTCAAGTTCTAGCTTTTTTGTTCAACTCACTAGTGGAGCATACTAACATTCAAAAGGATATGATTAATTGACTAAATCAAGAATCCTTTGGCCATAATACCTTAAACTTATAAAGATCCAGGATTTAAAGACAAACATTTTCTTTTGTTAGAATAATATTTAATTACCCATCAAAATGTTCTTTAAGAACTTACAGCTGCTAGTCCTTTTAAGTTTTAACATAACATCCATTCACATTTGTACCACTGGAAATTATAACATGCCTATTCAGTAGCAATTTATTAAGAAAAATTTAATATTTTAAAATAGTTATATATAAAATTTGAACAATGTTCTGGTATACTTCTATTAAAAATGGAAGTTAGTTTGGCATCAGTACAAACTTTTTATATGCAAGGCTTTATACTGCTGACGTCTAAGTATATGATCTAGTATTTCCTGTGATGGTTCATTGTTCTGATAAAAAAAGGCCAGTCAATTCACCAGTTTTTATGACATATACTCAGGTATAGACTTAGGCAAGTTATGTGTTTTGCCCAAACAGAGTAAAAAAGGTAATTTCTTGCATATCCAAAATCATCATGTGAAAATTTGTGTGCCAATGTTTCCTTGGTAGTGGATCTATTGAAAGAATTGGTAATATTTCAACAGCCATTTCATTTTCATAAGATAGAAAAGGCAATATTTAAGGAGACAAAGTTCCTATATTCAAGGTATGACATTAGCTATACATAAGATCACTTCTCTAATTATTTCAACCTTGTTTTCACTATCTTCTCACACATATTAATGGTAGAGAAAACATATCAAAGTGAGTACGATGAGGAATTCACTCATGTGCTCATTGTTCTATTCTGTAAGTGCCGGAATACGATCATTCTTATAGTTTATCTTCTACATTACCACAAATACGATCTCTAATACATAGACACATCTTAGAGCAAGTGCTAATCATGTGTTTAATCAGCTCATGAAGAGGAAGAAACAATTAGTTCAAACATCACATTATTTTACCTTTTCCTCAAATTGGCTATTACGTACTAATGGACTTTATTACCCTTGCATTCTTTTAATCTAGCCCTTTGTATAGCATTTGGTAAAAATCAAGTTTAATTATAGTGGAATTTCAAATGAAACATTTTACTGTATCCAGCATTATGTTTTACATAATATAAGCATCACATCCCTGATATTTCCTCATTGCTTAGCAATGTATGTGCACTTTATAACTGCATTGTGCATGTAAGCACTTATAATCCTGTTAATTTCTTGCAAAGTGATTCTCATAGTTCTTCATTGCTTATTACCATGTATGTATTGCAGATGACCATGTAATTTCTTTTAAGATGCTACTCCTTTCTCCTTAGTATAAGAATGTTTTCTTTATTCTTAAATCAAAGTTAATTTGTTACACATGTCAAATGATTTGTTCCATCCAAGCATTTCAAGCTAACATGCACACACCCCACAATCAACTGCTACATCCATTTATTTTGTTTTAATGTTTAGTTTGGGATTTGACGTCTTCTCACACATTGTGTAAGTATCATAGTTGTCAATAGTGAATAGCGATCAATAGCAACAGGCTACCTATATGCTATGTAGTGAATAGCTAGTAAATAGCGACCGCTATTTCATGTTTAGTGATACACTAGTAGAAACATAAAATCAACATTCACACCATCAAAATAGCTAAAATAGCACTAAATCATGCTTCTTTATAGCTAAAATAAACATTCACTATTTATATTTGTAAAAAATAAAATAAAATAAATAAAAAGGTAGTTATTTAAACGCTCAACGAATAGCGACAGATGACCTATACGCTACATAGCATGCTATAGCGGGCGCTATTAGAGCTATTGACAACTATATTAAGTATTACTTAGTAGTCTACTTCTCAGCCTATATATATTGTCGTTCAATGGGATTGTTATATATATATTGAAAACAATTGTAATAATGTATCTTTATAGAGAAAGATAGGTATTAATCTTGTATATGCAAGCAACATACTCAATTTGATATATAAAACTATCATGATTTACAGATAAATAATCTAAATCACAAAAATCAATGTAAAAATTGCTAGGCGCTAGTAGGGCGGCGAGGGACTGACTAGGGATTAATAGGAATTAATCGGTTTGGAGATTTTGTATGTAAATTTTATAAAATATACATAGTTAAGATTAGTACTTCAAACATAAGCGATTAAAATTAAAAATAAAAATAACAATCAAGTACTTCAAAGATCAGATAGTTCAAAACATAGTAGTTCAAATACTTTAAAGATGAAATGGTTTAAAATTGAGTAAATAGGTCAGATATATAAATTAATGTGGAGTCTGGTCGCAGGGGGAGGTCGATTTTAAGGGATCGGTTGATGTGTTGTCAATGTTGGCTAGGTTTAGAATTGAGTAAATGGATCAGACTTATAAGTTACAAGGCACAAATATTTGCATTGACCGATTTTGACCGCCTAGGAAAATTGCTCTAATTATTACCGAGTAGTGCCGAATATTGCCACCAACTATCAATTTTTTGTACCGATTAGCTGAAATTGACAAGGTAATGAGCCAAATACCGATTAATCGCCAATTAATCGGCCGCCTAGGCTGATTTTTACAACACTAACAAAAATAACTTCTTTCGTTCTTCGTATACAACCAACATGCGATAGGTTGCAAGTATGTACATCATTGCATCCCATGACTTTAAATGAACAAATAATCCCTACCTATAGATCTGTTTGAGATTCACAAGGTTACTATAGAAATCATATGAATATACATTCCCATAATGGGCCTAAAGAGTTAGTAACATGTCTAAAGAAGTGAAGGATGGGTAGACAATGATCCTGCCACCTTGATCTAAAGTCATTAATAAGAGGTTCCCTCAAAATCTATAGAAGTATGACACGATCATGTACATAGCCCATAGTTGTCAAAGCGAATAGCGGTAAATAGCGACACATCACCTATATGCTACATCGCGAATAGCAGTAAATAGCGACCGCTATTTTGTGTTTAGCGATGAAGTAGTCGAAATTATATAAAATATTGTACATTCACTAAATTAAACATGTTTTAACGATAAATCAGTACAAAAGTTCAACAAACACCATCAAACACCATCAAAATAGATAAAATAGTTCATTACTAATCATCTAAATCTTCATATTCCGGCTTATCATCATCATCATCATCGTGATTCGATGTTGGATCAAAAATCTTTATAAGCCCCAACATCATTTTCTTCAGCATCCACATCAAAATCTTCATCTTCATCTACTAAACGTCTTTTTCTAGGCCTTGAGCTTGATGCGGAGGCATTGCCACCCTTTTTACTCCCACTTGCTCTTGTCGAATAAGGCGCCTCACCCGCACCTATAGCCTCTGCAACATGACTCCATGTCAAATCTTCACCCTCAAACACCGGGGCATCTTCTTCATCCTCATCCTAGACCTCCTCTAAGGCACCCATCAACCACTCATTTGGATCTTGTACATTTGCATCATCTAAGATAATCGGGTCAATTGTATCACGCATATCATACCTTATTCTTAGAGCTCGATTATACTTGATGTACACAAGATCATTGAGCTTTTGTTGTTCGAGTCGGTTTCTTTTTTTGGAATGAAGCTTCATAAATAAAATATAATAAGTTTATATATATTGGTTACATGTAATATTAAATTGAATGTTCCTTACATGTTCAAAAACGCTCCAATTGCGTTCGCACCCCGAAGAGCTACACGTCAAACTAAGCACCTTGATTGCAAATTTTTTTGGTGTTGGTGCCAATGCTCCGTATTGCATCCACCACACCGCTAATTTAATAACAAAATAAACTAAAAGTAAGTTCAACCTTCTTAAACATTATAGATAATATATTAAAAATTATACCAAAGGCAAGTTTTGCTCTCATTTTCTTCGCCATCGGATTTCCAAAGATCCCTTCAGCACATCGATACAATGGTAGCTCAGAGTGAATCTTTATCTGCTCATCTTCATTCAATGTCAACTTACTAATGCATGACATTAACCCGCTTACCACCTCATCATCATCATTCGCTTCTATATTGTTGTAGTACATCAAACTAGGATTCAAGTAGTGACTCACTGCATGCAAAGGTCGATGCAACTGACAATTCCATCTTGCATCAATTATGTTGAAAATTTCTTGATACTTTTCTTTTTTATTTTTAAAAGATGCAGCAATCATCTCGTTTTCTCTATCCATAGCCTCATATATATAACCCATTGGAGGCTTTCTTCCCCCTTCAACTAAACGGAGTACTCCTAACAACGGACCACCAACCTTCACAGCAATATTTACATTGTTCCAAAAGCTAGGCAACAATATTGTATTTGCTGTTTGTTTGCCTCCCGCCTCCTTTGAGAACTTGCTTTTGTTCCACTTTTCAGAAGTGAACAATTTTCTTAGGTTTCTCTTATTTGCTTTAAAACAACTTAAGGTGATGAAAGCGGTGGCAAACCAGGTTTTTGCGGGCCTAACCATGTCTTTCTGGCCGGTGAAGTCTCTCATCATGTTTAGAAGCAATGTGCGGTTGTATATGTATGTATTGACCACAATTGCTCTTCCAAGAGTTCTTTTCAGATGAGCTAACTTGAAGATGTCTTCAAACATCAAATCAATACAATGAGCCGCGCAAGGAGTCCAATAAATATGTGGGTATTTTTCTTCCACAAGTTGACCTATCAAAATTTTCTTAAGTGTTATAGGGATTTAAAAATCTTAATCAACAAATTAATAGTTTGTTATAAACTTACTAGCCAAAACATTATTACTAGCACTATCTGTCACAATTTGAATAATGTGACCCGGCCCAACCTTCTTGATGAATCTATCAAACAATTTAAACATGTTCTCACCTACGAGAATTATCAAAAGTTAGTAAAATTTTCTACATTTAGCATGGTTGAAAAATCTAAACAAGTTAGTTGGTTACCCGTGTGAGAATAGCTAGAAGCGTCAACCGACTCAATGAACATGCTTCCTCGAGGCGTGTTTACAAGAAAATTGATTAATGCCCTTCCTTTTCGGTCCCTCCATCCATCGGCCATCAAAGAACATCCATATGTTGACTTCTCTACCTCATTTTCTTGCAAAAATTTTTTGGTATGTTCCATTTCTAGCTTCAACATAGGAACTCGAACCTCATGATAACTAGGGGTTTTCATACCACATCCGTATCGACTAACCGCTTCAAGTGCGGGCCCTAAACTATCATACTTCACCGCATTAAACAAAAGACCTGCATCATACAACCAACGAGCAAACTTTTGCACCGCATCAAGTCTTAGTTTCTTTTGAACTTCATTATGTTCTACACTCCCAACTAAGTTTCCTCCTTTTTTCCCCGATGAACTTGATGGCTTGAACATATAATCTAATGGGCCTTTTGTTTTCTTAGTGTTAGCCGTTGATCGGGTAGATGAAATGGTCCTCTTTCCTTTTGATTGAACTTCACTACGATTAATCTTCATCATCACCATCTATATCAACCACGTCATCAAAATGAGGTATGCTATCAATAAATTCTCGAGCACGTTTCTTCTTTTCAAATTGTTCTTTCATCAACTCTTTTTCTTCAGCTGGAACTTTAGGATATTTCAAAACATCAGGTGAATCCCAAGCAAGATGATGCTTGTGTCTTGTAATCCCACTAGTTGAAACAAAAAAACAAAAATTGCATTGCACCGAGCTTTTGGTTCCTTCCACCAAAGTCCCGTAGGTCCAACCAATATCAGGTTCCTTTCTAGTTCTAGTGGTCATTTCTACTTAAATACAACATCAAAGTCGATCAAAATTAGCAAGAAGAAAAAACTACTGCCCAATTCAAAAAATTGAGTCAAATATATCTTTACCTTAAGTGGAACTACTACAGCAATAGAAACTACTGCCCAATTCTAGAAACTACTACAGCAAGAATCAAGTGGAACTCCACAATCGAAGTGAGGAATCGAAGTGAATAGCAGGAATCGAGTGGGTTGCGAGTTGCGACAGCAGGAATCGATGTCAAAGTCGAAGTAGGGGTTGAAGCAGAGGTTGCGGCGGCGGGCTTGCGGCGGAGGGCTACCGGCGGAGGGCTAGCAGCGGAGGCTACGGCGGATATCGAATGGCGAGGTTAGAAATCGAACGGGATATCGAACCTATATATCTTTTTAGCGAAATTAAAAAAAAGACACATCCGCTATATACCGCTATTTACATAATCGCGACCGTAAGCCGCTTCGCGACATAGCGTGCGATTGCGCCCGCTACGGTCGCTATTGACATCAGTGACGTAGCCCGTCACAAATCTCTAGATGTTTCTAGAAACTAGTGACGCACTGATAGAAACTAAGGGTAACAGCAATTGAAGTGATAAAAGGGGTACAATAGTTGGCCCGATTTAAGAGGGGCAGTCTCCTACAATTAACACAGATCATCAAAACAAAAACAGGAACATCAAAAACAAAGAAAAAGACTTGCTATTATACTACTAACTAGGCAATTACAAAACTGCTCTTAACTCCCCACTAAGCTTGCATTTGTGTTCTGCCTTTACTGAGGTGAAATGACTCAAAGCTGGACCTAAATGCCAACTGAAGTTGTTCCCCAGATCCAATTGGGTTGGCACAACCCAATGGAAGTGTATCAATATTGTCTGGCTAAACAAAGAACTAGTCGTCAAGTCAAAAAAATAAAAATAAAGAATTCACGTGACAGCTTGTTTGAATTTTCTAGAATGGCTCAATTAATGGTAAAAAGTGGTAGAATTCTGGATGTCCGGTGGCACCCTAACATGTACTCTTGATCCTGATGGTATATACAAGAAACCTCTTGTTCCAAATGACTTGAACCATGTTTAGGTGGCCAACAACTAAATACGGATTACCTCTTGTGACCTCGTGATAGCTTGCTTCATTAGTTGCCTCTAGTAGTTGAAATTTACCTGCTTTACAACGGTGTACGGGCCAATATTTATCACATCGGAAACACTCCCCCTTAATGAATTGAGACTGTTTCTCTGGATCATAAAGACGTGGTGAGGGTTGGCAAAGGAGTACAACAGGGTTGGTGGAAGATGTAGAAGGGCTATTGGTTGCATTGGGTTTCAAGTTCTGCCCTGATTGGGTGTAATCTCCCTTTGATTCAAGGAATGATAATAGCTATATATAAGATCATTTTATAATTATTTCAACTTTTTTCTCACTAACATCAGAAACATTGCCCCTTAATGATTCCACTTTAATGAACATGAACTGTTTCTCCAGATTGGAAACACAAAGTAGTGAGACTGGTAAAGGGGTACGGTGGGGTTCGTGGTAGATGTAGGGGGGCTATTAGTTGCGGTGGGTTTCGAGTTCTGCCCCGATCGGGTGTAATTTGCCTTTGATTCAAACTCTAATGCTAAACTCATAGCATTATAGATTGTCCGGGGTTTGTGGATTCGAACATCTTACTTTAGTTCCTCCTTCAGCCCATCTAAAAACGCTCCCAAAAGGCAGTGGTTGGGACAAAGTAAGGCTGGATAACCAAATACTTTCATTCCTAAGGCAATAGATGACCATTTTACAACTCTACCAATTCAAGCATAAATCAAACCTAACAAACAAGTTCAAGTGATGTAAGTGATCATACTAGTTTTATAAACATTAGTTCCTTAACTATATTCAAGATCTATCACCAATAAATCATAATCGTAAATAAAAATTGTAACATTTAATATGGCAAGAATGCGCTACCCCATAAACTCTAGTATGAGTTCAAGATAAATAAAGTAACAATCAGAAACTCATTGACAACAAATGTGAGAACGATTAATATTGACTAATTAAGGCAATGACGACAACCATGGCATGGTGGGAGTGGCGTCATGAGGTAGCGCCACTAGTAATATCAACACCTTTTGCTTAAGCAAGTCTAGCTTTGCTTATAAGCCAACACTAACGGTTAGTGTTTACGTCCATACGAAATGTGTTCTATACATCAAATGGACCAATTCAACATATAATTCCCTAAAACCGAGTAGACCATAATATATAGATTTGAAGTTTAGAACAGTGAAATGGCATTTCAATGGACACTGTACACGTAGGGTTAGCCTCTATTCTGCATTTAACAAGCTATCATGCGTATTTTTAAAAGCTAACAAAACATGAATGTGAAGCTCAAATACAACACTTGAATTGCAACATACTTAACGCATAAGCCCAACAAACATGGTGTGCTTTTCATCTATGCTTAGAGGGTTTAAACATATATGAGTTTACAATCACATGTATTAATCTGAGCTTTCAGAATGATGTTTTGAGTAAGCAATCTATGAGTAAGTGGGGTAGGTGAGGGTACCTCAACAGTGGTGCCCTTGGGTGTACTGAATGAACGCCAAATTCGGCCTGAAGAAGATGGTTATAAGCATGGTGCGATTGAAAAGAGAGAATTTGGGGTGTTTGGGATTTGAGAAGAGACCTGTGAAGAAGGCGAGGAGGAGGAGTGCAGAGAGGGTATCGATGGGAAAGTGGAAGAGCCGCCATGGGAGATGGCCTTCTCGGAGCTAATTCAGATATGGCAAAGGTTTCTGCAGCGTCCTTTTCTATGCATAGGGTTTGCAAATAATATACAAGATAATGTGGGTGTTTGGATAACTTACTTATTTTGTTACTTATGACTTATTAACTTTTTAAAAGTTAATAAGTTATATTTAGTGTTTGGATAAGTCAAAAGTTATTTTCAAAACAATTTTTGAGAAGCTTAATAAGTTAAAATTAAAAAGTTAGAAGGGATTAACTTTTCAAAACAACTTTTTAGGAGGTTAATAGCAAATTACGTGTTTACCCTTCCCTCATCTCCTAACCCTTCTCTTCATTACTGCTGCATCAATGGCTTCACCAACCACCATTACTCCATTCATCGAACCAATCGAACAATCGACCGCCTCACCCCATCAAGGAGAAGCGACCGCCATCTATCTCCATCGTTGTACCTGCGGCCGCCATCACCATTACTCCAATCGGGCTCCACCCTCCATTAATCGGGTTCACCCACCTGCGAGCGCCATCATGCGACATCAACCTGTGACCGCAATCAACCTGCGACCGCCATCAAGGTGTGACCGCCATCAATCTGTGACCGCCAACTACCTCGTCATTAATCGGGTACCGACGGGCGACGTCAATAAAACCGAGTTGTGATGTTGTGATTTGAAGATTATGCTGTGAAGGTTGGATTTGAAAAGTTCTTCATCATCGTTTTGGTGATCTGAAATTGTTAGATACAAAAGCTTTGAAGAAGTTCTTCAACTTTTTGCTACAAAAGGTTTGATTTTCTCATATTGTTCTGAAATTATAATCTGAAATTTGATAGGATGTTGACCTGAATTTGGGGATTTCACTGTATGATAGAATTAGGGTCATAATTTTGTTGTGTTCATGTTGATTTTGCTACAGGCTGTTGATTTCAATTTTTGTTATATAGAATTAGGATCATATTTGGATGTTGATCTTTATTTGGTTAGATGTTGTATGGTAGAAATGTTGTTGATCTGAAAGCTTCAATTTGGATGTTGATCTTCATTCATGTTGATCTCAATTTAGTGTTCATGTAGTTAATTCCTTCTTTAATAGCAAAGGTTGCATTTGTAGAAATGGTATTGATAGCAAGGGTTCAATTTAGTGTTGTTTCAGATTAATAATTTATGGGTGGAAATAAAGTTGAATCCATGTTTGGTTTTGGTGTTCTTTAAGTAAAGAACAAGTAAAGTCTTCATCTAGTTAATTACAACCTTCTTTGATCTATGTTTTGGTTTTGGTGTTCGTTAAGTAAAGAACAAGTAAAGTGTTCATCTAGTTAATTACAACCTTCTTTGATCTATGTTTTGGTTTTGGTGTTCTTTAAGTAAAGTACAAGTAAAGTGTTCATCTAGTTAATTACAACCTTCTTTGATATATGTTTTGGTTTTAGTGTTCTTTAAGTAAAGAACAAGTAAAGTTTTGTGGTTTTTAACAGTTACCTCAATGGATTATAAAAGGAGTAAATTTTTGTGGGATGATATAACATACAAGGAGTTTATTGATGCATGTTTGCTTGAAGTTAGAAGAGGGAATAAACCCGGTACATCCTTTAATAAGCTTGGGTGGAATAATATAGAAAAAAACATGTATGAAAAAACTGGCAAAACCCTTGATAAAAAACAAATAAAAAACAAATGGGAGGGCATGAAAAAAGAATGGAAGCTTTATGATCGCTTAGTGAGGCTTGAAACCGGGATCGGTGGAACGAGAAGCTTAATAGATGCATCGATAGAGTGGTGGGAAGAGAAAATAAAAGTAAGTTTTACTTTTATAATCAATGGTAGTTGTTGTTACATCCTGAAATCCATTAACTTATTTGTATGTGTTGTAGGAAAATAAAGACTTCGCCAAATTCAAGGGTGCAAATTTGGAGATCTTTGAGACACATTATGCTCTATTGTTTCGGGATTCGGTTGCGGTAGGAGATCAAGCTTTAAATCCGTTACAGTTTCAAAGTGATATTGGATGTGAAGAAAACAAAGAGGGAAACGGAGATAGTGATGAGATATGTTTAGGTGATGATGAGCCTTTGTTTCCTACTTATGTTGAAAATATTTCGAATAAAAGGAAAAAGGCTAAGGATGTAGGCAACAAACGATCAACCAAAAGCAAAACTTCATCTTTCGAAGACAAGCTAGATGTTGTATTAGATGCCTTGTCAACAAAAAGCACACAAACATTTCCACCAAATGTTGCCTCCCCAACAATTGCACTTTGCATGGATATTGTTATCACTTTTCCCGGTTTTGAAGAAGGTTCCAAAGATTATTCACGTGCCTTGCGTGCTTTAATCAAAAAATCAAATCGTGAAGCGTTTATGTATCCAAAGACTAATGAAGCAAAGATGGAGCTCCTTATGTTACTTATGGAAGAATGATTTATCATTTGAAATTATGTGTTATCTTTTGACAATATGTGTTATTTTTATTTGACATTATTGTTATCATATGTTACTTATGTGTTATCTTTTAACAATATGTGTTATTTTTAATTTAATATAATTGTTTTACATGTTTTCTATTTATCTAGGATGGATAGTGGCGACTCTGATTCGTATGATAGTGATGAAGAAACTTTTACCAACGAGGATATAGAATTCAAAATGTTATGTGGAATAGCTGTTAAAGGGATAACAATAGCACGTGACTTGCATAATAGAAGAAGACAATGTCACACGTCAACAAAAACAGGGCACATGTTTATAACTGAAATATTAAATGGGCATCCTAGACGATGTTATGATATTTTTAGAATGGATGTACCAGTTTTCAACCAATTATGCGTTGATCTTGTTACTAATTATGGATTGAAACAAACGCGCAATTTGACTATTCAGGAGTCCGTTGGGATCTTCTTGATGACATTGGGTCATGGGTGTACAAATAGATTTGTCCAAGAATCTTTTAATCATTCCGGCGAAACGATTCATAGACACTTTCATAGAGTTATGACAGCCATCCTTAAAATGAGCGCTGACATTATCAAGCCACCCGCAAACGATGACGGTGATGTACCCGAATATATATTAAATAATCCTCGCTATTATCCAATATTCAAGGTATTATCTAATGTTTTGTGTTTCCAATGTTCCAATTTAATATGAATTTACTATTTCATCTTTTTGTATTTGTAGGATTGTATTGGCGCTATTGACGGGACACACGTGAGGGCATCAGTTCGATTGACGGAACAACCAAAGTACATTGGTCGAAAGGGATATGCAACACAAAATATAATGGTTGTTTGTGATTTTAACATGTGTTTTACATTTGTATGGGCCGGATGGGAGGGGAGTGCACATGACACGAGAATATTCACAGAAGCCTTATGGAGGCCGGAACTTCAGTTTCCACATCCAACTGGTGGTTAGTATAATGATCAGTTCTACATTTGTTTTTTTTGTTATACATGTTAGAAAAGCCTAACTATTGTTTGTTTTATTTGTAGATAAATACTATGTTGTTGATGCCGGATACCCAAATACTAAAGGTTATCTTGCTCCGTACAAAGGTCAAAACATTCGTTATCATATACCGGAATTTCAACGTGGATAGAGTAGTGCCATGCGTGCTCCTCGAGGACCAAAAAAGACATTTAACTATTGCCGCTCATCGTTGCGAAACATTATTGAAAGAACTTTTGGAGTGTGGAAAGCTAGATGGGCTTTATTAAGAGATATGCATGTCAACTATACATACACGCACCAAGTGAGTATTGTGATAGCATCAATGGCGGTCCATAATTATATTAGAAAGGCTGGTAGTTTTGATGAAGCATTTAACACCGCCCAACAAGAATCTTACAATCCAAGAGAAGGTGGTACTACAAATGACAATAATGAAGAACTTCCGAATACAACTCGTTCGGATCATGATGTTACGTATATGGCAGCAATAAGAGATATAATTGCGCAAGATTTGATGGACTCGCGGACATGAATGTAGAATGACATTAGTTTCACAACATTGTGCATTTTTGTGTTATTTTTAACAATATCATGAAGATGAATGTTGTAGTATGGCATTATCTTTTATAAGTTATGTATACGAATCTTATTTTATATATTTTAATTTGAAATAATATGAATATATATATATATATATATAATAGAAAACAGCGTATTAGAAAACATAAATAAGCAATACCAAACATTAAAACAAAACAGCTTATTGACTTTTAACAGAATGTCATTTTTGGTCATTTTACATTAATAAGCTAAACCAAACACTTTTTTAAAAACAACTTATTAACTTTTCAGATTATAATCTAATCCAAACACTATTTTTAAAATCTACTTCTCAAAAGTTATAAGTCAATAAGTCCTTTTCCTTAAAAGTCCTTTTCAACAAAATAAGTTAATCCAAACAAGCCCAATATGAAGAATGAATTGAATGGATAATTACAAATGTAATCTTGATGCCTCTAAAAACGTAAAATTCATTTCATTCCTACTTTATTTTTTTATTTAATTCTTTTTTTTATCTTTGGTCGTCACCACCCACCCACCACCACTAACCACCAAGGTTACCACAAATCGCCAATCGCCACTATCGACAACCATTACTAGTAACCACCACCACCATTGTTCGCCACCATCTCAAGCCTTCCACCCACCACTACACGAAACCAGCGGCTACCAAACACGAGGGGCCCCTACAACCGGCCACCATCGGGAACACCCGTTGTCGATCACCCACCACCATCAGGGACACCCACTGCCCACCACCCACCACCATCTGGAACGCCCCCTGCCCACCACCCACCACCCACCACCATCCAGAACGCCCACTGCCCACCACCACCGATAACCCAGCCACCACCACCGTCGCTGGCCGCCACCATCAGTAACCATTGACCACTGACCATTGGTGATCACCACTACGACTACTTTTGTATTCTAGTCCTTCTTTTCCTATTTATTAAACAACACAAAGTAATAACTAATTTTGTTCTCACAAGCAACAAAATTAGACAATGGAATACAATGATTCATTCCATTCATTCATCTATCCCATTACCTCATCCACTTCATTTCTTCGTTTATTTCATTACCCCATACAAAACATACCCCGTGTGATTGAGTTTTGTAAGGATTACACTTAGAAGTTGATGCAACCAGTTACTTGGGGAAGATTTGGTATAAATCAGTGAATTATACTAAGTATCAAATCTTTCGAAGCCAAAAGACCAATTCTTCTAAAGCCAAAGATATCTTTCGAAGCTTCAAAGTCAAAGTCTTCCAAAGCCAAGATTGATTTCTTTCAAAGACAGAGAAGGCATGTCTTCAGTGACATACTTTTGACAAAAGTTGAAACATCTTTCCCCTGTCATCTTTGAAGACTCACCAACTTGTATGAGTTAGTGAAAAGTCCATGATTTCAACTGTAGATTAGGATGTTGAGTCTGTAACTTTCTAACTATGTACTTTTATCCTTTTTGTAATAGATAAGGATGTGAATTATGACGTGAAATAGTCATTAGTCAAAAGCAATCTGCCTTTTGACTCCACATCGATCTTGTTGTCTAGATTAGTGTTTCAAGTTGGCATTTAAAGTATGGTTGGTTGTACGATGTAGTATAAAGTATCTCAAGTACTTGTATTTTAAAATGTAAGTTTGTAACACTTGTAAGAATTTATGAGCAATAAGGAGTCCAAGTTTGCAAGCAAATTTGTATAAACAAACTAAGAGTACCTATACTTGACCCCCTGAACCATTTCATGCACTATGAAGGAGAGATCTTCAGGAATCTGGTCCTAGCCCCCACGCTTGTTAGACAAGCTGTGGATGATCACATGTAGTAAGTACTTCCACTGGGATGAGACCTTCCATCTCCTAAAGGTCTTTATAGAGAAATCTTCCTCATAGCCCATATATTGAAAGGAGTGGTTAACAGCTTTCTTTGGGAAGGAAACTTCACCTTCCTCATCATCTAACTAAAGATGGTTGTCGATGATGGCTGGAGTGATGAAGATTTTTTTTCCCTGCACCGTAGCAGACAATGCCTTCTCACCATCCATGATAACCTCTTGACAGGTTTTCTAAAATTCAAGCAGATGTTCCTTATAAAGAACATGATCTTGTTTTCTAGATTAGTGTTTCAAGTTGACATTCAAAGAATGGCCGGTTGTATGATGTAGTATAAAGTATCTCAAGCATTTGTATTTTAAAAGGTAAGTTTCTAACACTTGTAAGAATTTATGAGCAATAAGGAGTCTAAGTTTGCAAGCAAATTTGTATAAACAAACTGAGAGTACCTGAACTTGACGCCCTGAACCATTCCATATACTATGAAGGAGATATCTTCAGGAATCTGTTCCTAGCCCCCACGCTCTTTAGACAAGCTGTGGATGACCACATGTAGTAAGTACTTCCACTGGGATGAGACCTTCCCTTCCTAAAGGTCTTTACAAAGAAATTTTCCTCATAGCCCATCTATTGAAAAGAGTGGTTAAAAACTTTCTTTGGGAAGGAAACTTCACCTTCCTCATCATCCAACTAAATATGGTTGTCGATGATGGCTGGAGTGATAAAGATTGTTTTTCCCTGCACTGTAGCATACAATGCCTTCTCCCCATCCATGATAACCTCTTGGCAGGTTTTCTAAAATTCAAGCAGATGCTCCTTATCGAGAACATGATCAATGGTTAGGGACGTGAAGTAGTTTGACAGAGCCAAAAAACGGCAAACTCGTGAGAAACTAGGATCTTTCTCAGAGTTCAACAAAGCAACCTGATTGTGTTGCCTGTGAAGCTGCATGGAGAAATGAGGGTCGTTTCTGCGGTTTAGGTTGGCCATTTTAGAAAGCTTAAGTGTGAAGGAAATGAAGAACAAAGGCGGTTTATGAAAGAATTTAGGTTTTGCAAAGGTATAGAGGAAGAAGATAATGAAAGAAGGGGAACCATTGGGTATATATATGAAATGAATATCAAACAAAGTTAAATAAAAGAGGATAAACTTTGAAATCCGGAAGTCGGTCCCACCTCTGAAAAGTAGTTTTCTTTTGCTCAAAATTTATTTTTTTTGGAAGTCTAAAATCTTTCGAAGGTAATTTCTCTTCGGAAGTTTTGATGAAAAGCTTCTGATGCCAAAATAGCTTCGGAAGATATACCAGAGAGTTTAGAAAATTTTGCTTTAGAAGATATTTAATACTTGAAAGTTTTAGTAAAAACTTATGTAAGGCCCCGTCCCGGGACGCTTACAGCTGGCCAATCATTGCTCACAAAACATACGATTACATTTAACTTTCATAAAAACACCGCAGCGGAACCTTAAAATAACTTTTTCTTTCATAATAACTGCTTTTGCAAGTTAATACAATCATTCATTACACATTTTCATTTGTTCGCTTTACAATGCAAAAACAGTAACAAAAAGATGCCATCCAAAATGCCAAGTAGCTGCCCCGCGCCATCCTCAGCAATGCTCACCTGCCAACTAGAAAATGCATAAAAAAGTCAGCGTTGCTGAGCGAATTTTAGTTTTATAATAAAACATACTTTACGTTCTTTTAAATCATACTATACCATCGTACATGATCACACATCGTACGTACACATAGATAAAATCATTATTATCCTCTTTACTATTCATCACTTTCTTTCATTATCTCTGTATATCTTTCCGGATCAGTGTCATCAGCTATACCCCAATGTATGGACAAAGCGGGTATTGTGCCGAAGATCATAAATGACTTCCATAACGCACATAGCCTGGCACCAGCACCGGGGAAAGCGACAACGATCTCGTCTGTATACTACACCCCAAAACGTATGCACAAAGCGGATACTGGGCCGAAGATCATAAATGACTTCCATAACGCACATAGCCTGGCACCAGCACCAGGGTTAGCATTCACTATAAACCATGTACTATATCACTGGTGAGTCACAAAGACTGGACCCCTGCATGTATCCTTAAGGGTTAGCTAAACCACACACAGTTGAGCTTACGACATTTTAGAGTCATGCACCTCCGTACATTTTGCTTGCAAGCCTTTCTATACTTTCTCTTTCATTAATGCATGCATTCAATCATTATGCTCCTTTTTTATTATCTTTAACTTTACGTTATGTAATACTTTATCATTTCATTCACAACTATAACACGTAAAGCCACGGGAAAGATAAACATACATCATGATAAGGAACATCAACATGCACAGTTAATATCATCATACAGGGCATCATGCAACATAACATACATCATACATACCATCATACATAAGCATCAAACATACATTATAACATGCCCATCCTAGCATCTATGACCTTAAAAGTCAGCTTACATGAACCCGTGGGAACATCCCAAGTCAAACCCAAAATCTCACTTTTCCCTAGAAAGTCAAACTATTCTAAGTGTTCATCTGTATTTGCCTTTTGTTCATCCACATTTGTTACAGTTCATCTGCATTTGCTATAGTTCATCCGCATTTGTCTTTTATTCATTTGCATTTGTCTTTCTTCATCCGCATTTCCCATACTTAGTCGATGTTCATCCGCACTGACTTTCATACTCATCCGCATTGACTTTCATACTCATCCGCATTGACTTTCATACTCATCCGCATTGACATTCATACTCATCCGCATTGACTTTCCTACTCATCCGCATTGACTTTCATACTTGGGCAGACTTTAAAACTTAAACATATAAGCCCTATACATCAAATCTCAGTCCCCAAGCACCATCAATCATGTTCTAAGCTTAAATCTTACATTCTAAGCCTCAGAAACACCATCATATCATCAACATACACACAATCAAACATACGGGTCCGAAACCCAGTTTAATGAAAACATACAGTCATGCATTTCCAGCCCCAAAACAATTAAAAACTAGTAAAAGAGGGGTTCTAGAACTCACCTTTGCAGCTCTTTAAAATGTGGCTTCTTCCAAACTCATTCGCAATTGAGTTCAACCACCTAGAAACCCACTAAAAACATACCCGAACACATACAAACACACATAAGCATAAACCCGAGGATAAAACCAGTCAAGAACATCATGAACACGTGAATTCTTACCTTGAAATTCGAATTCTTCTTGTTCTTACTTCAAAACCTAGAATTTTCTGCTCTCTTTCCTTCTCTCTCTAAAATGTTCGAGAATTGGTGATGTGTGTGACATATGGGTGACCATACCTCCTTTATCACCAACTTTTAAACTTTTTGTCCTTTTTGTCAATTTTTACCCCTAGACTTGGGTCTTATTTTTTCCCTTCTAATTCTTCGCTTTATTCTTTCTTTCTTTGTCTTTAAAAATAACCGGGCGTTAAACTTCTGAGAGTGAATTGCTTTTGGAAGAAAGTTGTTCTTTAAAACATACAAATATTTAACAAAAAGTTAAGTTTTGGAAGAGATTTTGGAAATTTCTTCCGAAAGTATATTTTCTTAAGTAGTTGTTTGTTTCGAATACTTAAATTTCTTCCAAAGGTTAATAAAAATCATTCGAAGGATAAAAGATAAAAATTTTCAAAAATCTCAGGAATGTGTTTTAAAAAGATTTTTCCTTCTAGAGAAAAACAAGGGCTTATGTAAGTGATAAAACAGACAAATTAGGACACACAAATTTTAGAAAAAAAAATATATGATTAAATTTAAGAAAAAACTACTCAAAATTAATCATCCTAATAGTTGATACAAGATATTTGAATCTCTGTTCATCAAAAGCTTTAGTGAACAGATCAACATATTGTTCATTTGTGTTAACCTTGACTAGTTTGATTAATACTTTCTCAAAGTTATCTTTAATTAAATGATATCTAATATTGATGTGTTTTGTACTTGAGTGCTGCACAGGATTTTCTATGATACATATGGCACTATTGTTGTCTATATAAATGTGAGTCTCCTTAAAGTTGAACCCATAGTCTAGCATCTGATTCTGAATCCAAAGAACTTGAGCACAGCAGCTTGCAGCAGCAATGTATACAGCTTCAGTAGTTATTAAAGAGACATAGGATTGCTTCTTGCATTGCCATGAGACAACCCTTCCACCAAGAAACTAACACCCCCTGATGTAGACTTTGCAGTCATATTGCATCCACATAATCACTATCTGTATATGCATACAGATTGAAGTCAGAATTTTTTGGATACCAAAGGCTAAGTGTTGAGGCACCTTTGAGATATCTTAAATTTCTCTTAACAATGATAAGGTGTGACATCTTGGGGTTGGGTTGATATCTTACAGAAATAGATGTGACAAACATGATATTAGACCTGCTAGCTGTAAGGTACATAAGAGACCAATCACAACCCTATAGAGGTGTTCATCCACACACTCCCCCTCAAGGTCAGGCCCAAGGGAGTGGTTTCTTGCTATAGGAGTGTTAGCAACTGTAATACCCAATTATTTTTTAAAGTCAAAGAAAGAAGAATAAAGTGAAGAAAAAGAAAGAAAAGATATTTTACCCAAGCTGAGGGGTAAAAAGTGTCCAAAGGACAAAAAGGTTTGAAAGTGGGTGTAAAGTGGGCATGACCGCCCACTCCCTTCTCACAACACCTAGATCTTTAGTTTTTTAGAGAGATAGAAAGAAAAGAGCAGAAAGCTCTCGGGTTTGAAGAAGAACAAGCTGAAAACTTCAAATTCAAGGTAAGACTACATGATTTCTGAGTGTTCTTAACCGGTTTTATCCTCGGTTATGTGCTTATGTATGTTTGTATGTGTTCGGGTGTGTGTTTTAGTGGGTTTCTAGGCGGTTGAACTCAATTTCAAACGGGTTTGGAAGAAGCCATACTCAAGAGCTGCAAAGGTGAGTTCTAGGACCCCTTTTTTACTGGTTTTTAACTGTTTTAGGGCTAGAAATGCATGAATGTATGTTTTTATAAATCTGGGTTTTATACCCGTATGTTTGAATGTGTGTACATTATGGGTATGGTGTGATTGTGGGCTATGTTCATGCTTGACGATGTTATGGTTGTGTTTCTAAGGCTTAGAATGCATGATTTAAGCTTAGAACACAATAGATTAGGTTTTGGGGACTGAATTTGATGATAAGTGTGCCCTAGGCTGCTCATACGCACAAACAGTAGTTCATACGCCTAAGTTTGGAAAAACTGCTTAAGTGTGAACAAATGCGGATGAGGTAATACGGATGAGGAAATGCACATGAGAAAGTCAATGTGGATGAGAAAGTTGATGCGGATGAGAAAGTCAATGCGGATGAGAAAGTCAATGCGGATAAGAGAGTCAATGCGGATGAGAAAGTCAATGCAGATGAGAAAGTCAATGCGGATGAGAAAGTCAATGCGGATGAGAAAGTCAATGCGGATGAGAAAGTCAATGCGGATGAGAAAACAAATGTGAATGAGTAAGTCATGCGAATGAACAAATGTGGATGAGTAAGTTCATGCGACGGAGGAAATGCGGATGAACAAAGTTAATGCGGATGAACAAATGCGGATGAGTAAGTTCATGCGACTGAGGAAATGCGGATGAACAAAGTTAATGCAGATGAACAAAAAGAAATATGGATGAGTAAAAAGAATGCGGATGAATAAAAAGAAATGCGGATGAACAAAAAGGCAAATGCGGATGAACACTTAGAATATTTTTTGACTTTTTGGAGAAAAAGTGAAATGTAAGCTTTGACTTGGGAGGTTCCCGAGGGCTGTGTAAGTTGACTTTTTGAGGTCATAGATGTTATGATGGGCATTGTATGATGATGTTATGATGTATGATTGATGCTTATGCATGATGGTATGTATGATGTATGTTATTTATGTATGATGCCCTGTATGGTGATGTTGACTTTGTATGTTTATGTTCTTGTTAATCATGTTTATCTTTCCTTTGGCTTTACGTTGAATGTTAATGAATGAAATGGAAAGTATTATGTAACGTAAAGTGGAAGATAATAAAAAGAGAACATGATGAATGAATGCATGCATTAATGAACAAAGGGAAGTAAAGTAAGTCTTGCAAGCCATGTATGTGGAAACACGCCCAATGAAGGGTGTTAGTTCAACGATGTGCGGGTTAGCTACCCCAGAAGGATGCACACCGGGGTCCGTCTTTATGACCGACCATTTGTATAGTGATTACTCACCTTGGTGCTAGTGTCAGGCTATGTGCAGTTTGGAAGTCATTTATGATCTTCGGCCCAGTACCCGAGTTATGCATAATGTTGGAGGTGTAGTATACAGTGGTTTATAGTGATTACTCACCATGGTGCTGGTGCCAGGCTATGTGCAGTGTGGAAGTCATTTATGATCTTCGGCCCGGTACCCGAGTTATACATAATGTTAGGGGTGTAGTATACAGTTGGGATCTTTGTCGCTTACCACGGTGCTGGTGCCAGGCTATGTGCAGTGTGGAAGTCAATTATGAACTTCGGCCCAGCACCCCATTTGTTTAGGGCATAGCTGATGACACTGATCCAGATAGTGATAAAGAATGTTATAAAGAAGGGAAGGGTTAAAGAACATATGTGATAAACAGTAAAGGAAGATAATAATGTTATTATCTATGTGTACGTACGATGTGTGGTCATATACAACTGTATAGTTTGATTTGAAAGAAAGTGAAGAACGGTTTTAATGAAAGTAAAGTATGTTTTATTATAAAAATAGAACTCACTCAGCAACGCTAACTTTTTTTGCATTTTCCACCTGGCAGGTGAAAGTTGCTGAGGATGGCACGGGGTGGCTACTCAACTCTTTTGGATGGCATCCATATTTATAATACTTTTGTGTTGAAATGTAACATGTATTTTGAAATTTGATAAAAATGTATTATTTTGCAAAAGATTTGTAATGAAAATGTTGTTTTAAAATGTTTCCGCTGCAACGTTTATTTCAAGTTAAAGTAGCTATATGTTTTATGAGCGATGATTGGCCGGCTGTAAGCGTCCCGGGAACAGGGCCATACAACAACCTTACAATTAGTCATGTTGAATCTCTTGAGTATGTCTTGAACATACTTTGACTGACTTATGAAGATGTCATCTTCAACTTGCTTCACTTGGACTCCTAGAAAGAAATTGAGTTCCCCCATGGCACTCATATTAAACCTGTCACTCATCAGCTTCTCAAGTCTTTGCAGAGCTTTGGATTAGTTGAACCAAAGATGATGTCATCCACATACACTTGAACTAGCATCAAGTTGTTTCTTATTCCTTTGATGAAGAGAGTTCCATATATAGTACCTCTTCTGTATCCATGCTTATAGAGATATTGAGATAGAGTCTCATACCACTTCCTTGGTGTTTGATGCAACCCATATAGAGCCTTATCAAGCCTGTAGACATAATCTGGATGATCAGGATCTGCAAAGCCAGGTGGTTGTTTGATATACACCTCTTCATCATTCACCCCATAGATAATAGCACACTTGACATCAAGTTGGTAGACCTTGAAATTCTTGGATGCAACAAAAGCTAAGAATATCCTAACAACTTCTACTCTTGCTACAAGAGCAAATACATCTATGTAGTCAATTCCTTCTTTTTTTATGTACCCTTGAACAACTAGTCTTGCCTTGTTTTTTGTGACAAGTCCTCTATCATCCTTCTTATTCCTAAAAACCCATTTGGTTCCTATAGTAGTCTTCCTATGAGGAAGAAGACATAGGTTCCAAACCTTTTGCCTTTTGAATTGAAGTAGCTCCTCTTATATAGCTTCAACCCAACTTCCATCCTTCACAACCTCATTAATATTCTTAGGCTCTATTTGAGATAAGAAACAAGAATGAAGACAAACATTTGCATCATTGGTTTGTCCTCTTGTTCTTACTCCTGAATCAATATCTCCAATGATGTTTAAGGTGGGATGAGATTTGTGGATCCTTAGCTGAGGAATCACAACAAGTTGCCGAGAGAGATCTATATTAGGGAAATTTAGATCTGGCATTGAGGTTTCTCCCACCACATTAGCACACTTATCAAGTGAAACTTGATCCAATGAGTGTGTGACATCATTGATGTTGTCTTCAATGGAGTGGTTTTCAGCATCAAGAAATTCTTGATCATTTTCACCACCACCATGATCTTCTACATTTGAAGTTTCTTTATCTAGTTGTTAAGCCTCTATGCTGGAATTTGAAGGTATCTAAGATGTATCAGCTTAATTTGTCATTGTTATGCTGATAGAAACTTCATTTGTAGAGTTAGTTACAACTAGAGCTAAAATAGTGTTACTTGAGGGTCTTCTCAGCTTAAATCTTGGATCAGGATCACCTGTGGGTAAGAAATTTTTAGATCCTAAAACATTCTCACAAGAATTATTAAAACAATTGGTAACTAAATCAAGATCAAATAGCCAATCAAGACCAAAACCATTTACACTGGGTGTGTGTTCATTAAAGGTCACATTGGCTGACTCCTCAACTATCCTGGTTTTGAGATTATATACTCTGTAAGTCTTAGCTTGAGAAGAGTATCCAATGAAGTGTCCATCATCTGATTTCTCTGCAAACTTGGAAATTTGATCTTTGGTATTCAAGATGGTGCAAGGACATCCAAATGACCTGAGAAAACCAATGAAAGGTTTCCTCTTGTGTCAAAGTTCATTAGGAGTCTTACCATGTGTCTTAACCACTAAAACTCTGTTTTGCACATAGCAAGTAGTGTTTACTACCTCTGCCCAGAAGGTGATGGGCAACTTAAAGTTAGACAACATGGTTCTTGCATCTTCAATCAGTGTTTTGTTTCTCCTCTCAGCAACACCATTTTGCTGAGGAGTCCTGGGAGCACTGTATTGTCTTGTAACACCCTTTTCATCATAAAATGTATCAAAGATTTGGTTCTTGAATTCAGTTCCATGATCACATCTTATGGTTTTAACTTTGTGATCAGATTGATTCTCTATCTTTAAGATGAAGTTCTTCAGAATCTCAGGGGTCTCATCCTTAGTTATAAGAAATAAGACCCAAGTGAATCTTGTAAAGTCATATGTGATCACCAAACAATTAAAAGTACTTCATAGACTCAATACACTATTGGGGCCAAAGAGATCCATATGTAACAAATATATGGGAGTAATGATGGAGTTTCTTTCCTTTGGCTTGTGAGATACCTTATGTTGCTTCCCTTTCAGGCATGCAACACAGTGGTCATCACTTGTAAACTCTTTTTGTGGCATATTTTCAATTAGTTTATTCATGTTTTTAAAGTTTAAATGACATATTCTTTTATGGTACAGGAAAGACTCATCACTATTTGTTTTAGATAGAAAGCATGAAACTTCTCTAGAGGGAGATGGTTTTTGTAAGTCCATCTTGTGCATGTTCCCTTTCCTGGGGCTTTGAGTAGGATATGCTCATAAGAAATGACCACCCCGGGCCTGAGAACAACGCACTCATGCTTAGTAACAACATGTTATGACTCTGATCACAACATTAAGATACACTTAGATGATTGTATCCAAGCTCCTCGATAATGTTTACGTTCTCAAATCTGACCTTACTATTTGTGACCTTACCCCTTCCAGTAATATAACCACCAACATCTCCTCCAAAAGCAACTGGTCCTCCATCAATCTTTTCAAACTTTTGGAGTAGTGACCTATTGCATGTCATGTGCCTGGAACAACCACTATCAATGATCCATACATTCTTGTTTGTCTTTAGTTATTCCTACACAAAAGAGATAATTTGTTACATTTGGAAACCCAAGCCTGATTTGTCTTGGGTTCATCAAAGAAGTTGAAGGTAATGTAATAATTATAGATCCTATAGTCATGTTTTGAGGATCTTTTGCTATTGTTGATAGAGAACTTTTAGTCACTTGGTCTTTCTTTAACTTCCACACCATCTTTGGATGCCTAGACTTGACCTTCAATACTTCGGAAGTTTAACTGACTTTGGAAGTTTTGATGACTGACCCTTTGGAAGATGTTGCTAGCACTGCAGCAAGCTTCAGTGCTTCGGAAGTATTCCCTTCTTCTGAGACCAAATTTTCTTCCGAAGGCAATTTTCCACTTGCCTTCATCTTCATTTTAGAGCTTCCTAAAGGAAAAGTCTTTTCTTTCGAAGCTTGCTTCTTCTTGAAAACCTTAGAAGTCTCTTTCTTGGTCATGTGAAGAGTGCCTTTTGGATTGTAAGGACAATCCTTAGTAAGATAAGAGGAACTCTCACACATAACACGTTCTAACTTCTTCTTCCTAAGAGCCTTCTTTTGTGAACAAGGATGAGCTTGATCACTTTCCTTCTCCATCTTTATCTTTGTAGATGTAGTGGAAGTTCTTTTAGGGTGAGGACTTCCTTTGGACTTGGATGGTTCAGGTTATGCAGTAGTGGTACACAACTGATCAGCCTTCTTCATGATGCTGAGATGAGTTGATACTGAACTAGAACTTCTGGTACTAGAGTTTAAGTTAGTGTCTTCAGTCTTTACCACTTTAAATCCTGCAGAGATGAAAACTTGTTTCTGGTTAGAGTTGAAGGTGGTCTTGATCTCTTTAGCCTTCTTTTCTTTTCTTTTGCTCTTTCTAATCAAGTTCTTTCTCATAGTCTTGGTCATCATAGTCTTCTTACTCTCCATAAAAGGATAGTGGCCCTCCTTAGAATCTATGACACCCTACACATATCCCATATTGCTCGTGGATAGAAGAGATTCCTGGTTCATAAGGAATGTTTGGCCTCTAACATTTTCAACGTGTTTTGCGCGTATTGGCCATGTATGAGAGGAGAATTCCATAGATAAGCGTGTTCAGGTAGGAGCAATCTAGGGATGGGACAATGCGTTTTGGGTGTATTGACCGTGGATGAGAGTAGAATTCCACAGTTAAGCATGCTTAGGTGGGAGCAATCTAGGGATGGGTGACCTCCCTGGGAAGTTTTCACCCAGACAACCAAAAACAAATTCGTGAGTTACTCATGGGCAAAGCAGACAATATTGTTGGTGTGAGGGGCCGGGTGTTACAGAATGGTATCAGAGCCATTCTTGTGCCGTTCGGGGTGTGGGGCGTATGTCACCTAGGATGGTGACTTCTCGGGCTCATCGAGGATGATGAGTCCAAACAAGGGGTGCTTGTGATACCCTATACATATCCCACATTGGCCGTGGATAGGAGAGATTCCTGGTTCATAAGGAATGTCTGGCCTCTAACATTAATAACACGTTTTGGGTGTATTAACTATGGATGAGAGGAGAACTTAATAGGTAAGCGTGCTCAGGTGGGAGCAATCTAGGGATGGGTGACCTCCCTAGGAAGTTTTCACCCAGACAACCAAAAGCAAATCCGTGAGCTACTCGTGGGCAAAACAAACAATATTGTTGATACGAGGGGCTAGGTGTTACAAAATCCTCTTCTTCACTCTTATCAGAAGCATTCTTCACTATCACTTCTTCATCCTCTTTAGTCAAGGGGTCTATGAGAGGAAGCTCATCTTCACAAGTTCTACACCTAGGAGATCTTACACACAAGATGGCGTGTGGAGGAGCTATCTCACTAGATCCAAGTCCCTGCTTATTCTGATAACAAACTTTTGCATGCAAGGATTAGGATATAACCTTCTTGAAGGTCTGTAAGGTTTAATATAAGGCTGATGTAACCCAAACACCCAAAGTCTCTCCTGCATGCATGCACAAGTGTACTGAAGTAGAATGCTTTGGAAGTTTCACACCAGTAACAGAAAACATTCTAAGTGTGAAATCTTCCGAAGCCAAGACTAATATCTTCTGAAGCCAAAGATGAAGTCTTTCGAAGCTTCAAAGACAAAGTCTTCTGAAGCCAACACTAGAAGACAGATTTCTTCCGAAGACTTTTAGAACACATGCTTTATCTGATGTACCTTTTACCATAAAGCTGGACCCCTTTCCGCTACAACTCTGATGGGACACCAACTTTACATAAGTTGGTGATAGGTCCATGCTTTTGGTAACTGTACATTGAGGTCTTGAGTCTGTAACTTTCTACTTTATGTACTTTATCCTTTTTGTAATATATTAGGATGTGAGCTATGGCATGTCATAGTCACTTATCAAAAGACAATTTGCCTTTTGACTCTACATTTGATTTTGTAGTTTTCTAGTCAATTGTATTCGGCTGGCCTTCAAAGTATGGCTGGCTGTAGGATGTAGTATATGTATCTCATGTACTTGTAACTTTCTGATATGATTTTGTAATATTTGTAATAGAACTTGATAAGTAATATACAACATTCTTGAAAACCAATTACTTGTGTGTTTTGCTATCTTGTTCTGTCTCTTACTTACTTGTGTTCTTAGCATCTTTACTTAAAGGTTATCCAGTTCCCTATTTGATCTGTTAAGTATCCTTAAGCAACTCTCCTCATTGTGTTGTAAGTGCATACCCTTCACCAGTCCTGCAATTGGTATCAGAGCTTTCCAGGCTCTTGGTATAAGATTTCACCATCTTAAGATCCCTCACACACACAAAATACTTAACATATCAAATGGCAGCTATTTCCAAATCTGATATGGAAATTGGGACCATGACAAAGTCCCCACTGATCACTTTTAATGACTTTGACACTTGGTGCCAAAGAATGGAAGGCTTTATCAAGTCTCTAAACTCAAGAATGTAGGAGTCTATTAAAAATGAACCTTACATATTAAGCACCTCTTCTGCAACTAGAGGTGGTATGATCCCCAAGGCTGTGGCTGACTACTCAGATGAAGAAAGAAAGAGAGTAAAGATTGATCAAAAGGCCATGACAACCCTTCAGACTGCTCTTCCAAACTCTGTATACAAAGGTTTCAAGAAATGCAAAATAACTAAGCAGTTGTGGGATGCATTGAAATGGTTGTATGAGGGTTCCTCTGAAGCCAAAGAGAACAAGAAGGATCTCTTAAAGCAGCAGTTTGAAAATTTCACCTTTAAAATAGGTGAAACCATGACTCAACAATACTTTAGGTATGTTGAGATTATGGATACCCTAGTGGATGGTGGAGTAGCTCTTGAAAACAGAGATATTATAAGGAAGTTCATGTCCTCTCTTCCTAGGTAATGGACACACTACTATGTGGTTATCAAGAGAACTGAGAACCTGAAGACTCTTACCTTGATAGAGTTGTATGGGATTCTTAGTGGATACTAGATGGAGATGAACATGCAAGGTTCATCTGGCAACTCCAGCAATCAAATGGGTTCAACCCTTCATGTGGTTGAAATGGATAGCATAGAACCCCAACATCATCTCATATGCTACCCTGACAACTCACAAAAGGGTCCTTTCATCACCTTCCCTAAGACACCAAGGGAGAACTATACTCAAGGAAGCCCATTCCAAGAGACAAGTTCTTCTCAAGCCTTTGTGTCTTTTGATGAAAGTTGTAGCAGCTTTCTCTTCACCCTTGAAGACCTGGACCGTATCCATCCAGATGATATGGAGTATATGGAGATAGTCCAACAGATGACTCTTCTCACTCATAGAGCCAAGAAGTTCTACAAGTGGACTGGAAGGAAGTTCCTAGGAATGAAACCATTGGAAAGTTTGGACTGGATAAAAGTAAAGTCAAGTGTTACAACTATAATTTGATGGGCCACTTTTCCAGGGAGTGCAAGGCACCAAGAACAAATGGTGGCCAAGCACAATCCAGACCAAACTACATTGACAAAGCCACCCAGAATGAGAAGCCAAAGCAGCAAGCTGTAGTTACTGTTGAAGGAGGCTTTGACTGGTGCTCTCAGGTGGAAGATGCATCTCCAAACCAAGCACTAATGGCTGATCATGATGAAGCCAAGGTATTGGAACATCTCTGTACTCCTGAATGTATTGCTAAAGTCAACAGATACAGGTCCTACAACTTAAAAATGAGATATGATCTTGAGTCCTTGAACATCTTAAAAGCTGATTATAGAAAGGCTGAAAATGACTATAAACTAAAGATAGAGGACTTAGAGAAAACCATTTCAGTTCTAAAACATGAGCACACTAACTACAGGACACATATCAAGGATCTCATAACTAAGTTGACTGAATGCTAGGCTGAGCTTGTGATCAGCAAAGCCCCGGCAAAAAAATGTGTTCTTGAAGAAGAGACCTTCAAGAACATGATATCCTCATCCTACATGCCAAGGTGTGTTATCAAAATAAGCAGGGACTTGGATCTAGTGAGATAGCTCCTCCACACACAATCTTGTCTATAAGATCACCTAGGTATGGAACTTGTAAAGATGAGCTTCTTCTCATAGACCCCTTGAGTGAATAGGATGATGAAGTGATGGTGAAGAATTCGTCTAAGAAGAGTGAAGAGGAGGATTCTAAGAAGGGCCACTGTCCTTCTAAGGAGAGCAAGAAGACTGTGATGACCAAGTCTATGAGAAAGAACTTGATTAGAAAGAGTAAGAGAAAAGCTAGGAAGGCTCAAGAGATCAAGGCCACTTTTGACTCTAAGAAGAAACAAGTTTTTATCTCTATCGGCTTTGAACTGGTTAAGACTGAAGACATCAACCTAAACTTTCCTACCAAGAGTTCTAGTTCATGTTCAAATCATCTTAGCACCAAGAAGAAGGCTGATCTGTTATGTACCACTGCTACACAGCCTGGACCATCCAACTCCAAGATATCTGCAAAGATGAAGGTGGATAAAGGATATGATTAAACTCAACCTTGTTCTCAGAAGAAGGCTCTTAGGAAGAAAAAGGTGGAATATGTCATGTGTGAAAGTACTTCTCATCTTGTTAGGATTGTCCATACAATCTAAGAGGTACTCTTCACATGACCAAGAAAGGGACTTCCAGGAGCTCCAAGAAGATTTCAGCTTCGGAAGGAAAATCTTTTTCCTTCGGAAGCTCCAAAATGAAAAAGAAGACAAGTGGAAAATTGCCTCAGAAGAATTTTGGTCTCAGAAGAAAGGAATTCTTCCGAAGCACTAAAGTCTACCGCAGTGTTAGCAGGATCTTCCGAAGGTCCATTCATCAAAACTTTCGAAGCCTCAAAAGCTTCCGAAGTGTTGAAGGTCAAGTCAAAACTTCCAAAGGTGGTGTGGAAGTCAAAGAAAGACCAAGTAACTGAAAGTTCTCCATCAACAACAGCACAAGTTCCTCAAAGCATAACTATAGGATCTATTACTGTTACATTACCTTCTATTTCTTTTGATGAGCCCAAGACCAATAAGGCTTAGGTTTCCAAATGTAACTAATCATTTTCTTTGTGAAGGAACACCTCAAGACAAACAAGAATGGCTGGATCATTGACAGTGGCTGTTCCAGGCACATGACAGGCAATAGGTCACTACTCTAGAACTTTGAAAGAGTTGATGGAGGGCTAGTTTCTTTTGGAGAGATGAAGGTGGTTACATTTTTGGAAGGGGCAATGTCATAAATGGTAAGCTTAGTTTTGAGAAGGTAAACTTTGTCAAAGAGCTTGGTACAATCTTCTGAGTGTATCCCATTTTGTGATCAAAGTCATAACATGCTCTTCACTAAGCATGGTGCATTGTCCTCAAGCCTGTTAGGACCTGGTATTCGACTGAAATACCTAGAGATCACGTGTATACCAGATCAAATAGTGCGGAATCCTATTTGATTGGCGATCCAATCAGTGAGAACACACGAAGAATCAATCAAGGATTGAAACTAACGTTAGAAATCGATAAGGAATCGATCTAATGTGTTCTATGACTTGGAGAACAATTGGAAGGTTTCTGGACGGCTAGGGTTCGACTTGAATCGTACTTGATCGAATCTCCTATGTTTTTCACGAATTGAGTTGTATTTATAGGTTGGCACTATTCAATAGTGCGACTGAACCATTAGTTTGGTTCAGTCGTGCGATTGAACCATGCGGTTGGTTCATTCGGGCGACTGAGTGTTCAGTCGTGCGACTGAGCCAATCTTATGTTACAGTCGTATGACTGATCTAGTCTCCTGGTCCAGTCGTGCGACTGAGTCAATCGTGTGAAGTTCTTCATGTGTATGGTTCATTCGCATGAGCCATTCGCATGGGAACTTCATTAAGTTAAGTTTGAATGTTTTAGTTAATTAATATAATATTATATGTAATCATTCAAGTAATCATAAACCCAATCTATTCATTTACGACTCATTAATGAACTATTAAACATTATAACCAACAGACTATCAATATCAGTTCATTAATCATACCAAACAAGATCTATTACATCACATATCACGATCTAGGGACATACATGTATCAACAAACTCCCCCTTGGACCTAGATCTCTCTAATGTCTTGTTTTCTTCATTACCTTCTCATATTTCTTGTACTTGTCCTCTTGTGTGACTCCCGCGTGAATATCAAACGCGAAGCAAAGTCGTATAACATTTTGGAACTGGAGGGCTTGTACAATGTCTTGTGTGTCATAGAATAGTGGCCACTTGTATAATGTATAGACATCATTAGCAGACAAGTTAGTTAGCCACATTGGGTCGAATACCCTGACAGTATCCATTTGATCCCCTTTGTTCAGAACTATGACAGCTTAGCAGTTCTCCAATCATAGTACCACCATTTGAAGTGTGGAGTGAAGTCCTGTGGCATTTCCCTGAGAGGGATTCTCGACATAGTGCGAGGAGGACTCCACTTCAACACAATCTTAGGTTTCCAGTAATGGCATCCATCTCAGACCTTCTAATATACCTTGTAGGTTGTTGAGGTCTGAAGTTAATCCACCTGGTGTGGTACTCTTTCTTTAGGGCAGCCTCAAACCAGCCTGACATTTTTCTCGGGTCAGCATACAACAGCTTCAATTTGGCCAGCTGGTTGAGCTCAAATCCTGGTAGAGTCTTTAGATCATGTGGAAATCTAAAGTACTCTATGCCCTTTTCCCTCTTAACGGCATAAACGTTAAGATCATCAAAGTATGCCCATGCTATAATCCTGCCTGACACCGTGAGATGTTTCTTGACGCTGTAGAACTTGGTGTAGGCATCCCTTCGGTGCATCACGTTGGGCTCTGACTTCTTTAAAACATTCAGCCCACTCAGCCTTTCGAATGTATACGTCATCATTTGAGGCTTGGGCTGTTCCTTCGGTCTTTCCTGCTTCCTGCTCCATCTTGTCTAGTACCTCAAACATATCACTGACTAGGGACTCACCCAGATTGGGGACCACATTACCCTCGTTGTCAGCGTACTGAGGGTACTCTTCAGCAGCAATATCTTCAACCTCAACTTCATCAACGTCGTGTAGTTCGTCGTCACTGGTTGAATCAACTGTTGGAGCATCCTTGACAATGTCATCAGGATTGAGTCTGAACATCTCTGCCAGTTGCTCGTTAGATAGGTCGTGAATTATTTCACCTTCTTCAGGGGTATAACTCACTGACCTTCTGACAATCCCTTGCAGATCAAGAATCATTGTGAGTTGAGACTTGATCTGTTGAAGGGGAGCAATATCAAACTCATCTCTGTGGTACTTTGGATCTGTTTGATTTACACATTTCACACTCAAATCATTAGTAATATCAAACAAAATGCATTAACTTAATATAAACATTTAGTACATGGTTTTTCAATACAGAATACAAAAGTAAATAAATACATAAACATCCACTATTACTTTTATCCTGAATGCTAGACTCTTCTTGTGAAGGTGCAGAAGCAGAAGCTGACTGATCCTGTCTGTTCTTTGTTCTCTTCTCTTGGCCTGGAGCTGAGACCAATTCAGCTGCTTCTCCTTCTTCAGTGTCTTCATCTGCGCACCACTCTTCGGTTCTTCTCTTCATCAGAGTCACTGTCATCATCATCATCATCATCTTCATTATCTTTGTCTCCATCCTTTATCTTAGAGGTTCCGCCTTTGATCCTTTCAATTTTAGCAGAATGGTCCTCTTAGCTTTTCCAACTCCTCTATCTGCTTACCTGCTGTGACACTTTGCGCTCGGAGTTGGTCCAACTGAGTGTTCTGAGCAGCCAATTGCTGGGCCTGCTCCGCAATTACTCGATCCTGCTCTGCTATTTTATGCGATTGTGCAGCAGTCAGGTCGGTGAGCTGGCGGATCTGAGAGGTCTTTTCCTCATCAGTCGCCAGCAATCGTAACACCATTCTATTTAAGGCTGACAGCTATCCTCTACCCCGATTGGAGGTAGAGGAGATCTATAGGTGTGTGAGGGGTAGGCTGAGGGCTCGGTTTGGTGGCTAGTGGTGGTGGTGGAGGTGGTGAATATCGGGTTAGGTCTGGATGATAGTGGTGGTGAGTGTGGGGTGAATGATGTAGTGGTGGCAGGGGTCTGGCTTGTGGTGGTCGGTATGGTGGTTGTTGTGGTTGCTGTGGGGAGAGGTATGGTGGTGGAAGGTGTGTCTGCAGAGGTGGTAGTGGTGGAAGGTATGGGGGATGTGGTGGTGATGAAGGTTACCTTACGCTTTTTCTTTTTCTGGCCATGGGGTTGAGCCATCCGTTTTCTCCTCGTCCCTTCGAGGTGGATGCTCCCCCTTCAATCCCGCCTGAGGACCCGGAGCATATGTTGGATCAGCGTCTGTATCTCCGGAGCCTCTCGGTTGTTCACCAACAACCCTCAACCCGTGTTCTGTGGGAACCACTTTCCTTCCCACAGTCCGGGTCAATGGTTCCTCATCAGATTCATCCTCATCCTCCTCGTTCAGAACAAAATCTTGATGAAATCCTGCTGACTCAGTTACCTCAGCAGGTGAGACAGACACGAGGGAACAGAGTCAGACACAGTGCCTCTGGATGGAACAATCATCCCCACTGTCATCCTCCTCTGAATCATCAGGGGAGGACAATTGGCTCCACGTCGGAGTCACTGTCCTCGTGACGCCATTGGCGTCTCCCCGGTGCCACATAGCTTTCATCTGCTAAGTGGCCAATCATTCTTTTCACTTGGGGCTTAATCTGCTTTCCCCTGTAAACTCTCATCCTGCCAGAGTAGTATCATCCATTATCTCTAAGGCCACTGCGTCATGACTCTCTTTGGGCAACTGTGGCAGCTTCTCGTTGAAGACGAGCTGTAAGAATCTGGGGTACATACAGAACCCCTCTTTTCCTTTACCTCCAAATTCTCCACCAAGTAGGAGAATATCATGCTGGAAAAACTGAAGGGGTGGTTCAGAACCAGTGCCACGTAGGCATTTTGAATCTGGTCTGAGAGGTCGTCAAACCCACCCCTCCTCGATGCTACACACTTGAGGATCACGTGTGCTAAGTACTTGTACTGGGGGCTCAGGTTGCTCTTGTTGAGCACACCTGAGTTGATATCCCCAGCGTACTTTATCCTTCGGAAGCATCCTCTTACTGTCAATGGATGTAGTTTTGTAGGATGATCAGCGTCTCCCCGAACTCTAGGACCCTCTGAATGTCGGCGGCAGAGATCTCAATATCATGGCCCAGTATGGAGCTCCTGATACAGTAAGGCTCACGAGAGCGGTCCACCAAGGCATTTTCCCAGAATGCCTGATGGAGTGATCTATAAGGCGTGCAAGGAGTGGAGATCGCCTTATAGATCCGGGACCGTCTCAGAAATGCTATAATGTCGGTAAACTCAGCCCCGTTCCTGGTGGTGTGATCCAAATGGCACAGATGTTGTGCTTTGGATTTATGGTCCACTTTCTGCCATTTATCTGTAACACACAAGACATAGAACTATTAATACATAAGACATGAAGACTTCTGTTCTAAGTGTAAAGTTGACAGTCATTTTGATTCATTCGTGCGAATGAATCATGCGACTGAAGTCAGTCGCCTGTTTGAGACATGCGATTGAGTTCAATCGGGTGTTTGAGGCATGCGATTGAGTTCAATCGGCTGTTTGAGGCATGCGATTGAGTTCAATCTGCCGATTGAGACATGCGATTGAGTTCAATCTGCCGACTGGACTCATTCGGGTGGTTCAGTCGGTCGAATGATCCAATCGCAAGGTTCAATCGTGCGATTGGAGTTCATTCGAACGACCAGTCGCTTGCCCCACTGTTCGATCGCCTGTGGGTCGAATCTTGACCAATCTAAGTCTTTTAACAGTGTGTAATGGTCCATTAGCCTCGTCTACTTGTCACTAATAACCTATTAAACTCAATTTAACATTTTGCTTCATTTACATAGGTGATTAGGTCAATTCACAGTTTGGTTCTTGATTCAATCCAATGTCGCTATTGTAGTTCGGTGATGTACTGATTTTGGTAGGATTCAAGGAGTAGTGTACCTGTAAAACGTCACGGAATGTAAGAATCTTAACCGCAATGTATATCAGAATCGGTGGCAAGTTTGACAGGGTAACGGTACAGAATGCGATTTGGGGTGCTATTGGGAGTGATGAGTGAGATGCGATCGACTAAGACCCTTAAATACTGAACCTAGGTTCATTCGGCCGACTGGCCTCATTCGCTCAGTTCAATCGGGCGACTGAGGTTCAGTCGTACGATTGGCCTAGTCAATCGCATTCAGTCGGCCGACTGAGTCTCAGTCGGTCGACTGACTCATTCGGTCTCCTTCATTCGCCCCTTTAGTTGACCGACTGAGCCTCAGTCGGTCTACTGTTTCATTCTCCCCTTCCATTCGGTCGAATGGATCAATTCATGTCCATTCGGCCGATTGGAAGCCATTCGCATAGTTGGTCGATAACCATGATCCACTAGTGCGAATGGGTCACACTTTGTGAGTTTACAGTCATTTTTAACATTTACTATTCAGACCCTTTTCACTTTTGATAATAACATTGTAAGCTCTTAACCAATTCAGTCACTTCAGACGTGACCTTTTAAATTTTGAAAACCATGTGGCCATCTCAGACATGACCCTTTTTAGGTAAGTTAATTCCCTTCTGATTTCCCTGATGTAGTCCGACGACACACAAATTAAAGATAACATAGAACTTAAACTAACTACACAACTAAAGTTTATGTTTGGACTTTTTGTGAGAGATAAAACCCTAAGATGGAAATCTAAGGGATTTGATTAGGAGTAGACAGCTTAACTTAGATTGATCATATCTGGACCAACTCAATTTTGGAATCATACAGGAATATCAAATCATTTTGGGACTTGTTATTAAAACTTTTGATGCTTAAATTCTCGGTGTTCATCCAGAGTCGTTAGCAACTTAAGGAAATCATACTGAAACTCTTAGATTTTCACATTGATTTGAACTCTTGAGAATGTAGCCACTAAGATTGTCAGTATGTTTGTCCACTTAAATCCATACACAGACTTTTGACGCAGACTGGTGACTGATTTAGGTTTAATTATTTCAGCTAACATTTGTGGATCCCACACTTATATGGTAATCAACATTCCTCAGAGGTTTTGAGCGGTCTACGGGTATTATTACAAGAAGAGACTATTCTTAGAGCTTTCAAAGAGAAGCCTGTCCTCAGGTCAGTGCCATCGCACAGCAGAGAGGCGGCAAACAACAATGAATTCTAGAATATCTAGGTTATGCTTATCCTCAGGTCAGTGCCATCGCACAGCAGAGAGGCACACAACCTATCTCCTTGTTAGAGCAGCTTATTTTATTTGACACAATATGCACCAACAACATGAGTCATTAGCTTTATTGCATTTGTCTTTCATTTTTTCTTGCTTTGCTCTAATTATGGTCATCCGCACACTTTTGTGGCATTAAATGCTCATTACCCCTTATTGGAATATATTTGATTGTGTTAACCAGTGATAAGATGGAAGCCCACAGTCAGTTGAACAACTTAGTTTGATCTTGAGATCACCAATCAGGTCTAATTGTCTATTGTGTTGAATCTACCAACATATCATTTGTGGTCTAGCAGCCTCTAAGTCTACTTTCTCTGTGTCACCTTAGGAGTTGCCAGTTTTCTATCATTTCCCTTTTTATATTGCTTAGACTACACAGACTTATACTTTGAACTTTTGCATCTTTTCAAACCTTAAATTTTAAAATCCCTCTTGATTTGTTCCTGTGTACTATCATATTCCAAAGGTATTGAATCAGTATCACAGACACAATCTACCTTATTTCAGCTAGTTACCCCTCTCCCTCTTTTTTTTTATTATTATTTTTTTTTTTAATATTAACTTGCTGACATATTCTCCCCCTAAAATACTAAAATCATTTCGGATTTAATTATTTTTGGATTTTAATAAACAGCAAGATAACATGAGTTTAAGTATAACAGACAAAAGAAAAGAAAAAAACAGATACAAAAAATAAATAAACTTTAACGAAACTACATCGGACTACACATTATTCTCATCAGGAATTACCTCACTTTTCTTTTTAACGCCGTTGACCTCTAGCAAGTATTGAAAACGTGGTTTATCAAAGGCTTTTGTATAGAGGTCAGCACGTTGAAAATCAGTATTAATTTTAACCACATCTATTAAGGTCTTTTCAAAACAGTCTCTTATGAAGTGGTATTTAATACCGATGTGTTTGGTCTTAGGATGTTGAACCGGATTTTGGTTACTGCAATTGCAGCAGAGTTATCAACAAAAATAGGAGTAGACGAGAATTTCAAACCGTAATCCCGCATTTGCTGTTGAATCCAAATGATTTGGGAACAGCAACTTGCAGCAGCAACATATTCGCTTCACAGGTTGACAATGCAACCGATGTCTGCTTCTTACACTGCCATGTAACTAATCTTCTCCCAAAGAATTGACACCCTGCTGATGTAGACTTGTAGTTCATTTTGCAGCCTCCATAGTCCGAGTCACTATACGCTGTGAGCTCAAAATCGTCATCATGAGGATACCACAACCCCAGTGTGGGTGTACCCTTTAGATAGCGAAAGATCCTTTTGACCCCGATCAGATGATTGACCTTAGGTTTAGCCTGATATCTGGAACATAAACATGTAGCATACATGATATCAGGTCTTGAGGCAGTGAGATACATGAGAGATCCAATCATTCCTCGGTACATAGTGGCATCTACAAGATCTCCATTCTCATCAGGTGCTATATCATGATTCGTAGCAAGTGGAGTCCCAGCAGCAGAAGCATTCTCCATGTCAAAGCGACTGAGAATGTCTCCTACATACTTGGTCTGATGTAGAAAGATCCCATTAGGTGTTTGATCCACCTGTAACCCGAGAAAGAACTTCATCTCCCCCATCGCACTCATCTCAAACTCTTTCTTCATCACTGCTTCAAACTCTTTGCATAACTCTTCGTTCTTTGACCCGAAGATTATGTCATCAACATATATCTGTACAAGCAGTAGGTCACCATCCTTTTCTTTAATAAACAGTGTACAGTCAATGACTCCCCTGCGAAAGCCGTGTTTCACAAGATGAGTCGAGAGTTTCTCATACCAAGCTCGAGGAGCTTGATGAAGCCCATATAAAGCTTTGTCGAGCTTGTAAACTCTATCCCGATGATAAGGGTCTTCAAATCCCTCGGGTTGACTTACATAGACTGTTTCCCTGATTTCCCATGAAGGAATGCACTCTTCACATCTAATTGGTAGACTTTAATCTTCATGTACGAGGCATAGGCAAGGAAGATACGAATAGCTTCCATCCTTGCCACGGGTGCAAACACCTCATTATAGTCAATCCCCTCGACTTGGGGAAACCTTGAACCACCAGTCGAGCTTTGTTCCTGATAATGACTCCTTGGTCATCCTTCTTACATTTTAGTACCCATTTGGTGCCAATGACCTTAGCACCTTTAGGTCTATCAACCAGAGTCCATACACCTAACTTCTTAAACTGTAGAAGTTCTTCTTGCATGGCACTCACCCATGCCTCATCATTTAGTGCTTCACTGACATATTTTGGCTCAACCTGCGAGACAAAACATCGATAAGCACCATCATGAATGTAACCCTTCTCCATAACCGAGGCGTAATCAGCTGAGTATAGCTGATTTCGGGTTTGTACTCCTGATCGGACATCTCCAATAACATTGTCAAGGGGATGATAGACGTTTAGTCGTGATCCTGGAGTAGTCGGCACAGTCACCTCCGAACCAAGATTGTGAACATTTTGGTCTGCATCTGAGGAGGTTGGAGTTTGAGGTTCCGAAGTCGAGGGTGCATCACTTGTGGATGCTTGTGGACTTTCAGGAACTGGAACCTGTTCCTCCTGACTGTTCTGGTCATCTGCTTCAGTTTCATCTTCAGAGGAGGAGTCACTTTCATCGACTACCCCTTCTGACTGAGTAGATGACTCTCCTGTGTGCTGGATGGAGTATTTAGAATATCATACATCATCCTAGTAGCTAACTCATCATCGAGGGAGAGAGAGGGATGTTGAAGGATTTGAAGAATCCATCATAATCGAAGAAGTATGCAGGTCCTTTGCCTGTAGGTGGTGTGGTATATCTCTGAACGTCGACATTACACCACACTTCTACAAGACCCGTTGAGTTATTGTAAACTCGCTTGTTCGGTATGTTGTATCCTAGAAAAATTCCTTCAACTGCCTTCTCGCTGAATTTTCCTTCTTGTGTCTTCTTCAGAAGTGTACACGGTGCGCCAAAAGGTTCAAGATACTCCAAATTCGGTTTGCGTCTTTGAAGTAGCTCATAACATGTCTTTCCGTGGCGCTTGACTATTAGGACTCGGTTCAGTGTATAGCACGCATTTGCCACTGCCTCGTTCCAGAATTGGATAGGCAGTTTCGAGTCTGCCAGCATAGTCCGGGCTGTTTCTATCAAACTCCTGTTCTTTCTCTCAGCAACGCCATTCATCTGAGGTGTGTAGGCAGAAGTGAATTGATGCACAATTCCCTTTTCCTTGCAGTATGCCTCCATCCCTTGATTCTTGAATTCTGTCCCGTTGTCTGAGCGTATTTGTCGAACTTTGAGCTTGTAGAGTGATTCCAGTGTGGTTACTAATTCCTTGAATGTCTCCAAAGTTTTTGATTTTGATTTCAGAAACATTACCCAAGTGAACCTTGAGTAGTCATCAGTGACCACATAGCAGTACGCGTCGCCTGCAATGCTCCTTGTACTAACTGGACCAACAGATCCATGTGAAGAAGCTCAAGAGGAAGTTCTATTGAATGAACTTTCTTTTCCTTATGAGCCTTCTTTGTCTGTTTGCCTTTCTTACAAGCTACACAAAAGTCAGGAAGTTGGAAGTTCTTGACATTCACTCCTCTAACTAAATCCTTCTGAATCAAATGATTCATCTTCCTTTGACTAATGTGTCCCATTCTCCGATGCCAGGAGATGGAATCCTTCTCAGTAGCTTTAGATAAGAAACACTGAACCTCATGATCCGTTGTGGCAGCTGTTGACAGATCCAAGACATAAGTCTTTATATCTTGAAGCAGTCATCAGAACTTGGTCCTCTGGGATCATATATTCTTTCTTCAGCACGTAACACTTCTGATTATCGAAGACGACTTTAAATCCTTTATCACAGATTTGGGAAACAGAAAGTAAGTTGTTCTGAAGTTGTTGAACGTAGTTCACTTTATCAAACTTAACTTTCTGATTTCCCACTTCTCCCTGAGCTGTGATATAGCCTCCTTTGTTTCCTGCAAAGGAAACATGCCCTCCTTTTATTTGTTTGACGTTAGATAAAAGGGCGCTATTTCCTGTCATGTGCCTGGATGCTCCGCTGTCTATAATCCACGTGTTAGTCTCAGCACTATATCGAACACCCTGCACATACAAAGTAACAGAATCAGTTTAGGTTAGGAACCCAAGCTTTGACTGTCTTGGGTTTCCCAGAGGCATCACACATCATAAACTCCACCCATTGACCCTTAGAAGGTGAGGGTAGCTCAGGTTCCTTCTTGTTATCAGTATCAGACACGAGGGTGGATTTTTCTTTCCATAAACCAGATTTGTGCATGCTGTTTATGATAAACAGTCGTCTGGCTTACAGGTTGGACTTTAGGTTCACTAGCTCTTCTAGGTGGAGTTAGAGAACTCCGCTTAGAAGACCTAGGTCTAGAGTCCAGAAGATCAATCTTCTTCCTAGGTGTCTGATAGAAATGACAGTCAGAAGCAATGTGTCCACATTCTCCACAGTTGTAGCATGACCTGCTATCAACTTTATGAGTAGACTTTCTTTGTGGAGAAGTGCGTGACACTCTAGTAACATCAATCACTTTAGTTTTTGACTCTTGGATGTTTGATGTTTTCTCTGGTGTAACAAACTTTACTGATTTAACCTGTTTTACTTTTTGGTTAACTGGTTTTTGACTTGAAGCATGTGAAAAAGTAACATTTGAAGTCCTTTTAGGTTTGATTTGACTCTATTTGACCCTGACTTTAAATTAACCTTTTCAAATTCATTTTCCAGGTTAACACAAGGCAATTTACCCTTTGCCTTTGAAGTGGCCTCCTTTTGTTTCTTACCAGATTCAGTAGATGAACATGAGGTGTCTGGATCAGTAACAAGAGGAGTGGTCACCACATGATCCTTGATGGGGTTATATTTACTGGTCTAGACTTGGTGTTCATCAAGGTCTCAGGTGGTGGTGGAACCACTTTGTAGCCTAATCCCTCCCCGTTATTCCTTTCTCTCACTAAGTGTTGAACTATGTGTGAAGAACTAGTCCAACTATGCAGTTTCTGTTTAATGAATTAACTTCGACTTCTAAAACTGCCCTTGTTTCTTAGTGTCTTCTAGGGAGTTAAGATAGTACCTAATGTCGTTTGCTTGGTTAAAAGCCACTACTTCGGTTTCCCTAAGTTGTTTGGTCAATAGGTCTATCTTTTCTTTATAACAATGCTCATTTTGTTTTAGTACTCTATTGCCTCAGTGCACAGACGTAAATCTTTTACTAAGTTATCATTATGATCTAATAACCTAGCAAAATTTTCATCTATGCTATTCCTAAAGTGTCACAATCAGAACAAGCATGGTTATTAAAATTGGTCAGTGGTACTTACCTGAGTTGGTTCAGAAGTATTAGCCATCAGTGCCGCATCAGATGATTCTGGTTCTGTCGACTCTGGCTTTTCTGTCTCTGATGTGGAAACTTCCTCATTTGGCTTGTAACTGACCTCGGCTGCAGTTGTTTCTTCACTATGTGACATTGCAATTTCAACTGCTATATCACCTTCACTCGCAGAATCATCGTCAATATCCTCGACACTGGCAATGTTAGATTCTCCTGGTGAGACAAACCTGAAACTCCAATCCTGTCCTTCATCATCATGAGCAGTTAGTGCTTTTGGATCCTTGTTTGATGAAGTAGAATTAGAGGGTTGCTTGTCCTGGCGAGTAAAGGATGAGAACGGGTTCCCATTCCCCGTCTTCTTTGGCTTGACACATTCTCGTTTGAAGTGCCCCTTCTCACCACAGTTAAAGCAGGTCACTTTACTCTTGTCGAAGCCAAAGGTGGTGTCCTTAGTAGCAACCAAGTTCTGTCCAGTCTTTTTCACAAACTTCTTCGCCCTCCGGACAGCACTTGCTAAGGCCCACATTATATCCATTCTTTCAAGCTCCATCTCATCCACCTGCTCGTAGCTCATCTGCCAGATGGCAGTTTCCAATCTTCCCAGCAACAAGTCCATCATATGAATGAACCACTGCTGCTAAGAGATCCATATGCTCTCGTGCTACTTCCACGGTCACATTACCGAAGTTCTCGGTCTTCAGTTTGGTAGCGTTTGCTTCTGATCCAATATGATGGGTACATGATGACCCAGACGTGTCTGATCCAGAAGGAGAAGCATGTGAGGGACCTGACGAGCTAGACACAAAAGCAGTCTGGAGGGGTGCTCCAGATGTCTTAGCTTGAGGCGTGGCGTTGTATAAAGCTGGATTTTGTGTGTACGAAGACTTCTGAGCTCTATACTTCATCCTTAGTGCTTCTTCTCGCAACTTAAGAATGAAGTCATTTATATCCAGCTTTACAAGGATTCCATTCTGTCTCAGGTTAGACACGAATGTAGCCCACTTATCAGGCAACCCGTCTGCGAAGTTGCTTACTTTTCTTCCATGGTAGTAGCCACTCCATGTGTATGCAATTCGCTCATCAAGTGGTAGAATCTATCTATGACTTCGTCCAAACTTTCATTACCAATTGATGAGAAGTTATCGAATTCCTTCTTTAACTCCTTTGCCTTGATTGCCTTCAATGATGCATTACCATCATATCTCTTCTCTAGCGCATCCCACAGTTTCTTGGACTGCTTGTTCTCTGAATACTGGTGGAATATGTCTTTGGGGATAGACTGAGTGATCAATGCATAAACTCTTTTCTCTGCATTGTACTTTACTTTCTGTGCGTCTGTCATCCCGCTTAATGTTAGTTTAACTCCATCAGCTCCCACTGGTGTACTATAACCTATCTCAATGGCTTCCCACAGATTAGGATCTACTCCATTAAGGTAGATCTCAAAACGTTGTTTCCAGTGGGGAAACTCATCTAAAGTCAAAAGCTTTGGTGGTTTATTGTGATTCCCCACCTCACTCTCAAGCAACAACAGATTCTGTATCCTTGAGTCCTTCCCAGCAGTAAAGGCTGACATCTGATCTTCCATGATGAATAAACTTATAATCTAATCAAACAAACTTTCACTGATGCGACTGAAGGATGCGAATGAGCTAATCGTGCGTATAAGCTCTGCGATTGGTTCAATCGTGCGAATGAACTGGGCGATTGGTTCAGTCGTGCGAATGAATCTGGTGCGTATGAGCTATGCGAACGAACGGTTCAATCGGCCGAATGAAGGTGCGACTAGGTCCAATCGTGCGTATGAGCAATGCGAATGGCGTCCAGTCGTACGAATGAGTCAGTCGTGCGATTGAAGCTGCTGGTTTGCGAAAATTTCTAGGTTTGACGGGTTTCAGCCGTAAAAATTCGAAATTTCACAAGTTCTAATCGCCTGAATCCGTAGAAACCAAACGTCGATGAGCAGGGAACTTCCAAGATCACTTTTGATGCCAAAGATTGCGTTTTTAGTGTAAAAACACAAACTTTATGCAATCTTGATTGAATCAACACGTAATCAAGAGCCAATAGCTCTGATACCACTTGTTAGGACCTGGTATTCGACTGAAATACCTAGAGATCACGTGTATACCAGATCAAATAGTGCGGAATCCTATTTGATTGGCGATCCAATCAGTGAGAACACACGAAGAATCAATCAAGGATTGAAACTAACGTTAGAAATCGATAAGGAATCGATCTTATGTGTTCTATGAACTTGGAGAACGATTGGAAGGTTTCTGGACGGCTAGGGTTCGACTTGAATCGTACTTGATCGAATCTCCTATGTTTTTCACGAATTGAGTTGTATTTATAGGTTGGCACTATTCAATCGTGCGACTGAACCATTAGTTTGGTTCAGTCGTGCGATTGAACCATGCGGTTGGTTCATTCGTGCGACTGAGTGTTCAGTCGTGCGACTGAGCCAATCTTATGTTACAGTCGTACGACTGATCAGTCTCCTGGTCAGTCGTGCGACTGAGTCAATCGTGTGAAGTTCTTCATGTGTATGGTTCATTCGCATGAGCCATTCGCATGGGAACTTCATTAAGTTAAGTTTGAATGTTTTAGTTAATAATATATATTATATGTAATCATTCAAGTAATCATAAACCCAATCAATTCATTTACGACTCATTAATGAACTATTAAACATTATAACCAACAGACTATCAATATCAGTTCATTAATCATACCAAACAAGATCTATTACATCACATATCACGATCTAGGGACATACATGTATCAATAAGCCCGAGGTGGTCATTCCTTCATGAGCATATCCAGCTTAGAGCCCCAGGAAAAGGAACATTACAAGATGGATTTGTAAGAGACATCTCCCTTGGAGAAGTTTCATGCTTTCTATCTAAAGCTAATAGGGACGAGTCTTTCCTATGGATAAAAGAATATGCCATGTAAACTTTAAGAACATGAATAAAATGATTAAGAATGTTGATTTGGTAACTGGAATGCCAAAAGAAGAGATTACAAGTGATGTCACGTGTTGCATGCCTGAAAGGGAAACAAACAAAGGGTTCATAAGCCTAGGAAGAAACTCCACACTACACCCTTACACTGTTACATATGGATTCTTTGGCCAACGGTTTTAGTGAGTCTAGGAAGGAGCTCATTGTTTGGTGATTACAAATGACTTACAAGATTCACTTGGGTCTTCTTCCTAAAAACTAAGGATGAGACCACTGAGATTTTGAAGAATTTCATTTACAAATTGAGAATCAATGTGACCACAAGGTCCAAAGCATAGATGTGATCAGGGAACTGAATTCAAGAACCAAATGCTTGATGCATTTTGTGATGAAAAGGGTATTACAAGACAATATAGTGCACCCAAGACTCCTCAGCAAAATGGTGTTGCTGAGAGGAGAAACATAACACTGATTGAACCTGCAAGAACCATGTTATCTAACTCTAAATTGTCTATCACCTTCTAGGCACAGGCAGTCAACACTGTCTGCTTTGGGCAAAACAAAGTTTTAGTGGTTAAGACTCATGGCAAGACTCCTTATGAACTTTGGCACAAGAGGAAACCTTTCATTGGTTTTCTCAGGTCATTTGGATGTCCTTGCACCATCTGGAATACCAAATATCAAATTGCAAAATTTGCCGAGAAATCAGACGATGGACACTTCATTAGGTACGCTTCTCAAGATAAGGCTTATAGAGTATACAATCTCAGAACTAGAATTGTTGAGGAGTCAGCCAATGTGACTTTCAATGAACACACACCCTAGGTGGCTGGTTCTAGTCCTGATTGGCTATTTAATCTTGATTTAGTTACCAACTGTTTTAACAAATCTTTTGAGAATGTTTCAAGACCTATAGATATCTTGATCCAAGATTTGAGCTAAGAAGACCTTCAAGCTACATATCTTCAAGTACAGTTGTAACTACTTCTGCAAATGAAGTTTCTATCAGCACAACAATGACAATTCAGCTGATACATCTGAGATGCTTTCAAATTCCAGCTCTGAGGCTTTACAACTAGATAAAAAGCTTCAAATGCATAAGACAATGGAGGTGGTGATAGTGATCAAGAATTTCTTGATGCTGATAACCACTCCATAGATGAAAACATCAATGATGTCACACACTCGTTGGATCAAGTTTCTTTTGATAAGTGTGCTGATGTGGTGGGAGAAGCATTAATGCCAGATCTAAAATTTTCTAATTTATATCTCTCTCAGCAACTTTTTGTGATCCCTCAACTAAGTATCCACAAGTCTCACCCCACCACAACATCGTTGGAGATGTTGACATAATGGTAAAAACAAGAGGACAAACCCATGAAGCAAATGTTTGTCTTCACTCTTGTTTCTTGTCCTAGATAGAGCCAAAGAAAATTGATGAGGCTCTAAAGGATGGAAGTTGGGTTGAAGCTATACAAGAGGAGTTTCTTCAATTCAAAAGCCAGAAAGTTTGGAACCTTTGTCCTCTTCCTTATGGGAAGACTACTATAGGAACCAAATAGGTATTTAGGAATAAGAAAGATGATAGAGGCATTGTCATAAAAAACAAAGCTAGACTAGTTGTTTAAGGATACACACAAGAAGAAAGAAATGACTACACTGATGTCTTTGCTCCTGTAACAAGACCGGAAGCTGTTAGGATATTCTTGGCATTTGCTGCATCCAAGAACTTCAAGGTCCACCAACTTGATGTCAAATGTGCTTTTCTATATGGGGTGATTGATGAAGAGGTGTATGTCAAACAACCACCTGGTTTTGCAGATCATGATCATCCTGATTATGTCTGCAAGCTTGACAAAGCTCTTTATGCGCTGCACCAAGCACCCAGAAATGGTATGAGACTCTATCTCAATATCTCTGCAAGCATGGATACAGAAGAGGTACTATACATGGAACTGTCTTCATCAAAGGACATGGAAATGACTTAATGATAGTTCAAGTGTATGTAGATGACATCATCTTTGGTTCAACTAATCCAAAGCTCTTCAAAGACTTTGAGAAGCTGATGAAGGACAGATTTGAAATGAGTGCCATGGGGGGAACTCAATTTTTTCTCGGAATTGTAACATCTTGTATTTTTTGACTAATTAAAAGTTAGCATTGTTAATTCTTGTAAGGTCCATTGTTTCTGTATATGAAACTTATATGTTGCTTACGTTTATTTTCTTTGTTAGAAAGTAAGAGTCGATTATAATTAAATACAATATTACATAATGATAATGTTACTAATAATAATGTTGGTAATAATAACTACACTAATAAAAACGATAAACATAACAATGCGTAATATTAATAATAATAATAATAATACTGATAATAACTAAGATTATGGTAAAGCTAATAATAATAATGATTTATAAAAATTATTAAACTTAAAAATGATTAAAACCTAATGTATTTAAGTATAAGGTTTGTTTTGTAATTTTTGAAACTTTAAATGAAAGTTTGGCATAATATGATAACAAAAAAAACTACAGGGGTCAATTGTGTAAATAAACTAAAACCCAAACCAAACTCCCCAACAACCCCCGCAATTCCAGCTAACCGCCGGTGGTATCTCCGGCGAGCTCCGACGACACCCAAAATCGCCGAAATCCGTCCATTCTTGATCCGAAACCACTCACAAACCCATCTAGAATGTGATTCGAACCTGTAAGCATCAATTAACCGAATTAAACCATCCGTTTCTAGCCTAATCGATTACATAACCGAATCACATTAAACTACATAGCCGTTCGAGCATTAAGCCATAATTATAATCTAACTAAACGAACCTACACAATCATTCAACTATTCCTAAGCGATTATTGCTTCCAATTCCACCTGAAACAAACTTGAACATCGCCCTCGATACTCCCCTTTGCCGCAAATTGCATCCTAATCGAAACACATCCTTTGAACAAACTAAACAAAAATTAAAGGGGGCTTTTGATCACTGTGACCCTTGGAAGATTCTTGTAAAACGAATTGGATTATTATCCATATTTGCATCTTGAACCGACTTCGACAAAGCTGCGTCTGTTCTTCATTCTGTTCGACCTAAATTCATCATCATACGGGTATTAATCTCATACACACACTCGATTTGACACGGAACAAAAGCCTCATGTCTATTGCAGTATTCATCAACGTTTTATGCTTCAATTTGGATTGATTGGAATTAGGGTTTATGTGATTTGGGGAAAACTTTTAATTTTGGTTTAAAGGAATTAAGAACCAGAGTAAACCAAGGCCGCGACCCTGGTTTACTGGTTACTCACTCCCACTCAAACATTAGGGTCCCGGGTTTGAAACCGGGCACCCCCAAACATTTCTTTTTGTTTTTTAGGCTTTTAAAATATAATAATTTCTATAAAAATATTAAAATTAGTTTTGTAAAGTTTAGTTATTTGTGAATCATTTTATTCATTTCTATAAACTTAATTCTTTAAATATTCTAATATTTTTTTATAAAATAAAGATTGTATTTAGTTTATTTTTATATAAAATAGACTTTAATAATGATTTAAATCACTAAAAATTAATATTGATTCAAATTTCACTTTTCAATTAATATTGTTAAATAGAGCTTAATTCTTTTTGTTGTAAATATTTATTCAAACTTTATGAACTTTCAATTTATTATGGGGTTTTCTTTTCACATTTTTTTGTATAAAATATAAATATTTTTTTTCAAGGGAATATGAATGAATTTAATTACCTAACGACCCCCAAATCCACTTAACCCTAGTACTCATTGATTTGTTAAACTTATTATAATTAAACTAATCTTGTAAATATATTTACATTTAGGTGTCTTGTGATGGATCACTTTGGAACGACGTCTATTATTTTCTTATTAATTGTCAATTATACTTTATTGAATATGTGAGTATTTCTATACCCCTTTTTCAATTTTTAACACTTTGGGGTGAAACATGTTACCTTATAACCGTTGCACTTGTAAAACGTTTGATTCTTGTAAACTTATGGTAATTCACTTGTATGTTGTGGTTAGTTGATCTTAGTAATTACCATGTATTGATCATTATATGTACAATCATTAACTATTGCTAGCCTGGCGACGTCATAGATCTATGGGCCTGACAAGCCTCCTTGGTTAGTCCAAGTACACTTAGCTAATGTATAAACTTGTAAACATTGAGACTTGTAAAACTGCCAAGGTTTGGTTGTGTATTCTGTCTTACATCCCTAGTTACTTTGTTCTCTAACTTATAACATGAATTGCCATATTTTATATTCTATGTATTGAAAACTATGGAAATCTCACTAACATTATTGTTGACCTTTTATTTTTAACATGTTTCAGGAAATGCGCAAGTTTGATTGTTATCTTGAAGCTATTTCACACCTAGGACTGGACCTAATCAAATAAATGGATGAACTTGAAATATTATTTTTTATGCTTGTTTTTTTTGCTTATTTAAGACTTATGCTTGTAATGTTACATTTGGTACTTATGATTATTATATTTGGATTTAATAATAGCGTTATGTGGCCGTGAACGATCTTAACTCTCACATCTCGACGTTTCCGCCATCAAGGTTGGGGTGTGACAGATTGGTATTAGAGCCCATGACTATAGGGATTTAGGTTATTAGCAATGGTGACCTAGACTATAGCGTATGCATGAACCTCATAGAATTATATTTCTATCTTGTAAATATATGGTTTCCATGCTACATAATGCTATGCCTTCTTATGTGCAATTTGATGCCTTAGCATAGGATTGCTTAAACATTTTTACCTGTCTCCCTAAACTTATCTTTGACTCTTTGATTCTCCCCGAACATGAAGTTTCTTAATCTTATTCTCGATGACACGTGGGATCATATACTTATTGTTTATGTCTTGAATCTTTAGACGTTATGTCTAATCTATATAAATCTCATCAAGGTTTTGATTTCATAAACCTAAGGAATATTATATGACACATAGACACCTGTATTCTGGATTTCCTGGCAAAAGGCCTTCGGGCTAAGGTAAGCATTTCGCATACATACTACAGGACTAGTTATGCTTACTTGGGATTTCTGGGTTGAGTGATAAACTATGGTCGATATACATAAGTTTCTAAGGCAAATGGGTCAATTCACCTTGACGTGTCAACATTTCCAAATGGTAATGCGTTACCAAATGGAACCATTCCATGTACCTTATAACTCTTAGCTTATTCTTGCTTAAATTACTATCCATTGTATCCTCATTGCCGTGTCTTTGGAATTCGAGCCTATGCTTTCTAAACCACGTGTTAATCTAGAAAGATCCTTTATAGTCGAAGTCGCCGATAGGAAATTGATCGTCGTTGACTTCGTAATACGTGATTGTACCTTGAGCCTTAAAGAACATGAGTTCTCCATCGACCTCATTCCTATGCAACTAGGAAGCTTGGATGTTATTATTTGCATGAATTGGTTAGCTAAGCAACACGCGGAAATTCTATGCTTCGAGAAGTGCATTCGAATTCCCTTACCGTTGGGTGATACTTTGAAAGTCTTTGGGGGAAATTATCCCAAGGACTCAAACTTATGTCCTGCATCAAGGCCGAAAGTGCTTAAGTAAGAACTATGTAGCTTTCATGGCGTATGTAGTTAATACGAAAGCCAAGGGTAAGAAACTGAAAGATATTCCTGTCGCGCGAGATTTTCCCGAAGTGTTTCCCGAGGATCTTAAGGGGTTACCTCCTGTGCGAAAAGTTGAATTTAAGTTTGACTTGATCCTTGGTGCAAACCCTGTGGCTAAATCACCTTATCGCCTTGCACCGTCTGAAATGCAAGAACTAGCTAGTCAACAGCAAGAGTTGACCGTGGGGTGCGCCTGTGATGTTCATGCAGAAGAAGGATGGTTCATTCCGTATGTGCATCGATTATCGGGAACTCAACAAGCTCACCATAAAAACCGATACCCTCTTCCTCGAATAGATGATATCTTCGATCAACTTGAAGGAGCAACCCAATTTTCAAAGATCGATCTACATTCTGGGTATCATCAATTATGTTTTCACGATGACGACATTCCAAAGACCGCTTTTCGTACTCGATATGGACATTACGAGTTCATGGTTATGCCTTTTGGCTTGACCAATGCACCTGCCGTGTTCATGGATCTCATGAATCGAGTATGTAAATTGTATTTGGATAAGTTTGTGATCATGTTCATTGATGACATTCTTATTTATTCCAAGACAAAATTGATCACGAGACGCACTTGCAACAAGTTCTAGAACTTTTAAAGAAAGAGCAATTATACGCCAAGTTTTCCAAGTGTGAGTTCTGGTTAGAAGAAGTCCAATTCTTAGGGTGGTGAATAGCCAAGGAATTCACGTTGATCCTGCTAAAATAGAAGCCGTGAAGAGTTGGTGTGTTCCCACAACCCCAACCAAGGTTCGTTCTTTTCTAGGCTTAGCGGGATATTACCGTAGGTTCATAGCAAATTTTTCGAAGATTGCTAAACCATTAACGGCGTTAACCCAAAAGAACCGACTTTTTGAATAGGGACCCTAATAAGAGGAGTGTTGGACCAAAAGAACCAATGAGCCGGATCAGAAAAACCTTTAAGTCCCACAGACATCACAACAACTACTGAAGACCACAACAGCTGAAGACAACAGCTGATTACAAAGTCTGAACACAAGTGCTGAAGACAAAGTCTGAAGACACAAGTGCTGAAGACAAAGTCTGAAGATACAAGTGCTGAAGACAAGTCTGAAGATACAGTGCTGAAGACAAAGTCTGAAGACACAAGTGCTGAAGACAAAGTCTGAATACACAAGTGCTGAAGACCAAAGTATCAGACGTTGTCACAACAGCTGAAGAGGTCTTCTTCAGTAGTTGTGATGGTTTACCTTTCAGTAGTTTTCTTTGTTTCAGTATTTGTAAAACAACTGAAAAGTATGTTCTTCAGTTGTTATAGTTTCAGTAGTTTCTTTTCAGTAGTTGTAATAATAGTTAACACTTAGCATTTTTGTAAGACGATGTCAGCTGTTTGATATCTTCAGTGGTTGCGTCAACTATCAATAGTTTGTAATAAATTCTGTTAGATGTCACTATCAAGTGACATCAGCAGACGTCACATCTCTTATATAAGAGGTGTTGACCTAATTGTAATGGTGACATTCCGTTACCACGAAAGCGAATATTGGATAAAATATTATTTGCAGAATTCTCTGTTTATAACCGTTTTTGTTCTTCATTGAATATCTCTTGGTTCTTGTGAATTGGCTAATTAATTGTTAGAATTCCGCTGCTATACTCTCAAATCAATCAAACGTAGATCACTGATCCTAACAAGTGGTATCATAGCAGGTTAATCATTGATTGATCTAACAATTGATCATTAAAACTGCTAATTGATATCTATGTTTGATTGAATTAGCATATGTGCAAGAACTGGTTATAGATTATTGAATTTCTGACGCTTTCGTTCATTTATTTTGAGATCTCTCTTGGTTCAATTGGTTGTTGTGTTTTTGTTCTAAATCTGTTATAGCTTAATTGAATTTGATTGAATCAGCTGATCCATAATAGTTTAGTCAGAGGCTTACCAATAAAGGAGTTCCACTGTGATGAAACCTGCACAGCTTGTTTAAAAGGAAAACAGCACAAAGTCTCATTCCCTCCTATTGAAGAGCCTAAGTCCACTGCCTGCTTGCAACTACTGCATATGGATCTATTTGGTCCTGTGAGAGTGATGAGCATGGCAAAGAAGAAATACTGTCTGGTAATTGTGGATGATTACTCCAGATTTGTATGGACTTTCTTTCTACATTCAAAGGATGAGGTTGCTTAGAAGATTATTCACTTTGTGTTGTATGTTGAGAAGCAGTATTCCCTTCCAGTCAAGTGTATTAGGAGTGACAATGGAACTGAATTCAGAAACCATACACTTGATGACTTCTATCTTTCAAAGGGAATCAAAAGGCAGTTTAGCATCCCACGGACTCCAGAACAAAATGGAGTAGTGGAGAGGAAGAACAGGACCCTAATTGAAGCTGCAAGTCCATGTTGGCTGACTCTGGTTTGCCACTGACCTTTTGGGCTGAAGCTGTTAACACAACTTGCTATGTGCAGAATAGAGCCTTAGTAAATCAGAGGTTGATGAAGACTCCATATGAAGTTCTCCATCACTTGGCTCCTCTAATTTCATTTTTCAAAGCATTTGGGTGTCCTGTTTTATTCTCAACACAAAGGATCAACTCCAAAAATTGATCCTAAGGTGGATGCAGGGTATTTTGTTGGTTATTCATCTACTTGCAAGGCATACAGAGTCTTCAACTGCAGAACAAAGATAGTTGAAGAGACTTTGCATGTGAAGTTTAATGAATCTCCTATGGACAAGATTCCACAAAACCCTGTGGAGTTGTTTAATTTGGACATACTGCAATATGTTCCTTATCAACCTCCAGCTGTTGCAGATCATGTGGATAAATCATCTTCTGCAGCATGTCTTCCACCTGGTGGTATTGATGATGATAATGATAATATCAATACTCACCTATTCAAGTTTAGTGACCAACTGCCTGTGTCTGCTAAACTTGATGTTCCTGTAGCTTCAGCAGTTCCATCCACAACAAATGCTGATGAGATCTCTGATTCCTCTACATCTTTTGAGTTACCATCTAATTCTTGGTTTCAAGAGTCTGCATCAACATCTGCTGCTGCTGAAGGTCCTACAAACACTTGCACAGATCTCATTGTTTATCAAGAACTGAAGAATCACCCAATGCCTCAAATTATTGGTGATATCAATGCTGGAGTTTCAACAAGAAGTCAATTGTCTAACTTCTGCTTCTATGCTCTCTTCATCAGTCAGCTAGAGCCAAAGAACTATCATGTTGCTTTGAGAGACAATGGATGGGTTGAAGCCATGCAGCATGAGCTACTTCAGTTCAAGAAACAACAAGTGTGGGAACTGGTTCCTCTTCCCCCAGGTAAGTGTGCAATAGGCACTAAATGGGTGTTTAGGAATAAAACTGATGAAAATGGGCTTATTGTTAAGAACAAGGCTAGACTGGTTGTACAGGGGTTTTCACAAGAAGAAGGTATTGATTATGATGAAACCTTTGCCCCTGTAGCCAGACTAGAGGCAATTAGATTGTTTTTAGCCTATGCTGCATTCCACAATCTTAAAGTTTTTCAAATGGATGTCAAAAGTGCATTTTTATATGGTAAAATAAAGGAAGAAGTTTATGTGTGTCAACCACCAGGTTTTGAGGATAATAAACATCCTGAATGGGTGTATAAACTTGATAAGGCTCTCTATGAGTTGAAACAAGCTCCTAGAGCCTGGTATGAGACACTTTCCACTTTTCTTCTTAAGAATAATTTCACTAGAGGCTCCATTGATAAAACTTTGTTTATTAAGAAGGTGGATCAGCATAAGCTACTTGTTCAGATTTATGTTGATGATATCATTTTTGCATCCTCTGATCCCCAGTTGTGTGATGATTTTACAACATTAATGAAAAAGAGGTTTGAAATGAGTGCAATGGGAGAATTACAGTTCTTTCTAGGCTTGCAAATTAAACAAAAGGCTGATGGAACCTTTATTCATCAGTCAAAATATACGAAAGATCTTTTGAATAAGTTTGATTTACAAAACTGTAAGCCCTGTTCTACTCCCTGTGCAACACCACACAACTGGATGCAGATCAGAAAGGTAAAGCTGTTGATGAAACACTTTACAGATGTATGATTGGGTCCTTGATGTATTTAACAGCTTCTAGACCAGATATTATGTTTGCTACATGTGTTGTGCTAGATTTCAGGCTGCACCTATAGAGTCTCATTTGATTGCAGTCAAGAGGATCTTTAGATATTTGCAAGGTACACAATCTCTAGGTTTATGGTATTCCACTGGACACTCTTGCAAATTAGTTGCTTTTTAGATAGTGACTATGCAGGGTGCAAGTTAACTAGAAAGTCAACTTCTAGTGGTTGTCAATTCCTTGGCAACTATTTGATTTCTTGGCAGAGTAAGAAACAAACATCTGTTGCTACATCAACTGCTGAAGCCGAGTACATTGCTGCTGCAAGTTGCACTTCTTAGGTACTCTGGCTTCAGAACCAACTTCTGGATTATGGCATTACAGAGACTAAGACTCCATTATTAATGGATAGTGCTTCAGCTCTGTGTATTGTCAAAAATCCAGTCCAGCACTCTAGGACCAAACATATAGAGATCAGACATCACTTTATTCGGGATTGTTTTGAAAAAGGTCTGATTGATCCTAAGTTTGTGCCTAGTGCTGATGAGCTTGCAGATATTTTTACTAAGCCTTTGGATAGTTCTACTTTCCAAAACCTTGTGTTAAGGCTTGGTATGCTGCAGCTAGAATAAGTGACAACTACTGATAATTTCAGTAATAAGTACTGGTGATCATTGGTAACCATGTCACATATAAGTACTGATGAGTTCTTTCACCTTTAGTAGTTTTTATAACTACTGAAGGCTAAATGCCTCACAAGTACTGAAGTACTTTATCTGTTCTAAACCACTTATGTAGTTACAACTACTGATGTAGTTACAACTACTGAAATCAGTACAAACAGATAAGTACTGACATCCTATGAAACACCAGAAAAGCAGATGCAAAGTCTGATGAGTAAGTGTTGAGGACAGTATGAAATAGCTGAAAAGCTAAGAATTGACGAAACAGCTGATGAGTAATTTCTCTTCAGTTGTTTCTACAACTGCTGTTTCAAAACAACTGAAGCCAAAACCATGTCTTCAGTAGTTTACAACTACTGAAGACTAACACCAAGTCTTCAGCTGTTTAAAACAACTGCTGACAAAACCAATGTCTTCAGTAGTTTCACAACTACTGATGACTGATACCAAGTCTTCAGTTGTTTTCATCTGAAGTCAAAACCATGGTCTCAGTAGTTTTATAACTGCTGATGCCTAAAACCACGACTTCAGTTGTTTCAACGTCTGAAAGGGTAATACCATGTCAACAGTCGTTTAAAACTACTTATGACTAACACCAAACCCTTCAGTCGTTTTCTAACCCGTACCCTATAAATATCCGACCTAATCCTTTAGAGTCTCATCTTCTTCAAACCTAACGTTCATCTCTCCAAAACTTCTCTCTCATTAATGGCGTCCATGCAGCTCAAACCGCGACACAACTGTGTAGCTTACCTCACCAAATCGCCATTCTGGGCTAAGTTCGATAATGCTATTGATCTTATGGTCCAGTCACCCTACAAAATGGCCTTTCTTCTCAATCCAATCCTTCATGCCGAATCCCTTAACCAGTTTTGGATGAACGTCACCCTCACCACTGAGGAGAACACACAGAGTCTCTCCGGTCGGTCGTCAACAACCACCAAGTGGTCATCACTCCCGATATACTTCGTCAAACCCTACACCTGGATGATGCCACTTTTCCTGCTGGATATCCAAAGGGCACAACTGATTTATCCTTTGCCCACCATGGATATCAAGGAAACCTTAGTGCCTCCACCATACTGAAGAAACATTTCCATGATGCTGAACGTCTTATTTCACATGGTAAATGTCTGTTTGGCTCCTAAGACTTCCTCTTGGGATCAAATGTCTACAAGGTGGCAGCAGGTATTATCTCTATCCTTGAGCAACAGAACCTAAACTTCTCTGAAATCATTTTTCTGGAACTTAAGGACATGGCCTCAAAATCTATTTCTACCGCTGGATATTATATCCTCGGTTCATAATGGCCATAATAGAGAATCAGCTAAAAGCTGAGGGACTTGTTGGTCTCGGAGTCCCTGCAACGGCTGTATTGGCTGAAGTATACTCCAGGCACAACTCTGACCAAACATTGAAACAGGCTGCCCGGCTGCGAAAACCCACGCAGTTGGAACCCACAGCCACCACCTCCAGAACCAAAGTCCCCACCAAACCCACTAAAAAGAAAACCAAAAAGGCTACTCAGGGAATGAGTCCCCTGAGGATGCCCTTGCAACACAAATGCAGGCTATATCCACTGGTTATAACCCCTTAGTGGATATATACGGACTCTCCCAGTCACAGCCGCTCAGGATTCCTCTCAAAAGGAGCTGCAGCAACCACAGAAGGGGTACCCACCAATCTGGGATCTTCCTCATTTGAGGAGATTGCCATTGAAGAGCACCATTCTCCCCAGGTGCACACTGCTTTTACCCTATCTCCCCATGCAACCGCCCCCCAAAGTCCTACATTACTTGTTGCACAAGTGCTGACTCAGTTGCACTCCTCCCCCTCCCCAGATACCAATTACTACTGGGAATACTTCTATCATTGAGGGGGAGGACCAAAGTGCAGCTGAGAACCCACAGCATAGGGGTTACAATGTTCCTTCTCCTAGTGTAGCAATGGAGATTGGAACTTCTGGTGAGGCTGCCACTTCTCCTGCTTCAGCATATGATCAGGTTGTAGTTGGTACCATTACTAAGACCTTACCAGAGAAGCAACTGATGACGGACAAAGTCCTGAGGCAGGAAGTCCCCAGTTCCAAGACAAAGGGGCACATGCTACAACTGGGCTACACTCAGTGCATGTTCATCCTGATCCTATCAGGAGGTCAGGTGATTCAGTATCTACTGATGATGACCTGGGCTTCTTTTACGATGTAATCGCCCAAAACACCATCCTGGAAGAGGAGGTGAGCAGACTCAAAGAGCTGCTTGCCAAAACTTCTAAGGAACAAAGACCATCTGCCTCTACCACCTCACAGATGGCACCTTCATCTGAAGGTCTCACAAACACTAAGCCACTCCCAAAAACTCAGCCACCTGCCTCTGCTTCTGGCACTATTTCTCAGGAACAGAACCCTCCTGAGCAAATAGCTGCTATCCTTCAAAATTCCCTCCCTCTCATCACACCCATAATCACTGACATAGTGATCAAAGCCATTGATGAGAGGCTTTCCTCAGTAATACAACCATTGATAGAGGAGGTTGTGGGCAAACAACTTTCTGGCAATCAACCCTTGCAACCAATGCAACCAAAAAGGGGGAGATTAAGTCAGTGCAAGCAAAAAGAAAGAGGAGTACAGAGGAGAAAGAAAAGGAGAAAGAAACAGAAGGGATAGTAGTGGAAAAGGAGTTGGAGTTGAATGTGGAGACCGATAAGAGAAGGAAAAAGAGAAAGCCTTGGAACTACTGATAAAAGAGGCTGATGCCGAACACAGCAGATCAACGAACAACATCATTGATCAGCTGTTTAGGCAAGGCCATGACACGATAAACTTGACTCTGAGATTCGACGATTAGAGATTGAAGAAATCCAGAATAGATGGGCAAGTTATGAAGTGTTAGAAAGAGAAAGGCTTGAGATCATGATTAGATTTATTGCAAAATATCTGGGAAGATCAATGATCGAAATCAAAGCTTGGTCCAGGGACAGTATCTTGGCAATCACCACCAAGATCTGTTCATCTGAAGCATATACAAAGGGACTTGTTATTGAAGCTTTGAATGAAGCAGGAGCAGGGAGCAAGACTGAGCTAGCCAAATACTCAAAAGCAACACTCACCTCCAAAATGCTAACTCAGCCTGTCAACATTCCCTCTCCAAAACAACCACAACCACAACCCACGAAACCAACTCCCTTACCATCTAAACCAACAGCCGATGATGCACCTAAGAGAGGAAGAGAAGGGTGTTGAGGCTAGAAGAAGAAGAAGAGGATGATGTGGAAGAAGATAGGCTGCCTCTGTCTGCAGTCCTAACATTGGCTAAAGCCAAACCCATGCCCATCACTCCCACCTCACAGATGGAAGCTGTGAGAGTAAAGATTGAAGAAGAACAACAGCAAAAGCTTCATGATGATGAAATGCTGAAAAGCATTGACAAAACTTATGCTGCTTCGTCATCAATAATTAGTATGAAGAAAGAAGCTGAGGTTGTACACCCTTGCCAACACATTTATATCAGAAGGAAAAGGTGAGAGTATGGCCTGATCCTAGGGTGGCTCACAGGATTGTAAAGAAAGACATTCCTTCGAGATACAAGGGCCAAATCAAAAGGATTGTAGATGAAGAGAGCACAGTGGTCCTTGTAGTATCACCCGGGAGATTGTAGAAGACTTCAAGAAGGCCTATGAGACTAAACAACCACCCCAAAAGATGTTAGAGAACAGAATTATTAAAAAGGGTTAGTCTACAAGAGGCTTGAGAACTTCAAACAAAATGAGCTCAGTCTGTTACTTGAAGGGACTCATCCTGATGAGTTTGCATACAGACAGATTACAACAGTTGAGCTCAAAATGGTAAACAGGCCAAGTCATCTCAGAGCTGTATGGGCGAGAAGGATTGTTTGATAGTGAAGCCGAGAACCTGACCATGGAAGAACAAATTATGTTTCTCAGAGCATACACCAGAGAATCCTACAGGCTTATACATGGGAAATGAGTCTCATGGATGGGGAACAGCTCAGTGTCCAATGCCCCAATACAGAGCTCCCATCCATACATTGCCAACCAAATCTTCAGAGACTCATTTCCAGGCCAGTGCTTATATGAGTCATCTTCTCAACTGATCAAGAAGGAAAAAGACCAACTATTCTGCCAACAATAAGTGGGACCTCAATAAAGTTAAAGGTTTTGGCTGCATTGGTTCAGGGGGAGTTTGTTGGACCAAAAGAACCAATGAGCCGGATCAGAAAAACCTTTAAGTCCCACAGACATCAAAACAACTACTGAAGACCACAACAGCTGAAGACAACAGCTGAAGACAAAGTCTGAAGACACAAGTGTTGAAGACAAAGTCTGAAGACACAAGTGCTGAAGATAAAGTCTGAAGATACAAGTGCTGAAGACAAAGTCTGAAGACACAAGTGCTGAAGACAAAGTCTGAAGACACAAGTGCTGAAGACAAGTCTGAAGACACAAGTGCTGAAGACCAAAGTATCAGACGTTGTCACAACAGCTGAAGAGGTCTTCTTCAGTAGTTGTGATGGTTTACCTTTCAGTAGTTTTCTTTGTTTCAGTATTTGTAAAACAACTGAAGAGTATGTTCTTCAGTTGTTATAGTTTCAGTAGTTTCTTTTCAGTAGTTGTAATAATAGTTAACACTTAGCATTTTTGTAAGAAGATGTCAGCTGTTTGATATCTTCGGTAGTTGCATCAACTATCAGTAGTTTGTAATAAATTCTGTTAGATGTCACTATCAAGTGACATCAGCAGACGTCACATCTCTTATATAAGAGGTGTTGACCTAATTGTAATGGTGACATTCCGTTACCACGAAAGCGAATATTGGATAAAATATTATTTGCAGAATTCTCTGTCTATAACCATTTTTGTTCTTCATTGAATATCTCTTGGTTCTTGTGAATTGGCTAATTCATTGTTAGAATTCCGCTGCTATACTCTCAAATCAATCAAACGTAGATCACTGATCCTAACATGGAGGCTTTCGAGACATTGAAACGAAAGTTGTGAAATGCTCCTATCCTAACACTCCCTGATGGAAACGATGACTTACCATGTACTGTGATGCCTCTAATCAAGGTCTTGGTTGTGTTCTTATGCAACGAGGAAAATTCATAGCATACGCGTCAAGACAATTGAAAGTTCATGAAGTGAACTACACAACCCATGATCTTGAACTTGGTGCTATGGTTTTCGCTTTGAAGATCTGGCGACACTATCTTTATGGGATGCAATGCATAGTTTACACTGATCATAAGAGTCTCCAACACTGTTCAACCAAAAGGATCTCAACATGATACAAAGACGTTGGATTGAGTTGATTAGCGACTACGACTGTGACATTCGCTACCATCCTGGAAAGGCAAATGTTGTAGCTGACGCGCTGAGTTGCAAGGTCCACAACAAGACTGTCTCGCTTCAAGAAATTCGAGATCGAAGGCAATGGTTTGATACGTTAGGAGAATTTGATACCGAGATTCATGTGGATGTTAACGAGGCTACTGTCATGCTTCAAAACATAAGGATTGAGAATGATTTCGAGTTATGCATTCGCAAGGCTCCACAAGCAGCGTTAACCGATGAGGGGAAATATGAAGATTTGATGGCTAACGTTCGGTCACAACTAGAGACAAAACCGAACGGCATGTGGTACTTCTTGAATCGACTTTGGATTCCGAATCGTGATAACCTTCAACACTTCATTATGAACAAAGCTCATCAAACTCGATATTCCATTCATCCCTATTTGATAAAATGTACGTGGACTTGCGTGGCCAATACTGGTGGCCTGGAATGAAGAAAGATATCGCTTCTTATGTTTCCAAGTGTCTCACATGTGTAAGGGTCATGGCCGAGCACCAACGACCAAGTGTTTTACTTGAAAAACACGAAATCCCTATGTGGAAATGGGAACATATATCCATGGATTTCATAACCAAGTTACCTCGTACTCCTTGTGGTCAGGATAGTATATGGGTGATTGTTGACCGTTTGACCAAAACGGCACATTTCATACCATACGAGACACATACAAAGTTTCAAGACTGGCTCACATCTACATTGACAAAATGGTGAGTCATCATGGCGTGCCACTGCACATCATATCCGACTGAGACGCTCGTTTCACTTCGCACTTTTGGTCGTCTATACAAGAACTCTTGCCTACTCAACTGGATTTAAGTACGGCATACCATCCTCAGACTGATGGTCAAACCGAACGAACAATTCAAATCCTCGAGGATTTGCTACGTCTTTGTGTCCTTGACTTTGATGGTGACTGGGATACGCATTTACCGCTCGCGGAATTTTCATATAACAATAGTTATCACTCGAGTATCAAGATGGCACCATTCGAAGCTCTTTATGGTCGTAAGTGCCGATCATAGATCTGCTGGACCGACATTGGAGAAAACTTCATCACTGGTCCTGAACTTATACAAGAAATGACCAATAAAGTCTCCACAATCCGCAAGAACCTTGAAGTGGCAAGAAGTCGACAAAAGAGTTATGTCGATAAGCGTCATAAGCCGTTGGAGTTTCAAGTTGGCGACATGGTTCTTCTTAAGGTTTCACCGTGGAAAGGTGTTGTCCGCTTTGGAAAGAAGGGTAAACTGGCTCCATGATTTGTGAGACCTTTCAAAATCCTGAAAAGGATTGGGAAAGTGGCTTATAGACTAGAACTATCTTCCGACCTTAGTGGAGTTCATCCTATGTTCCTTGTCTCAAATTTGGGAAAGTGTTTGGCCGACGAGAGTCTGCATGTTCCACTGGAAGACATCCAGATCAATGAGTCATTGCACTTTGTTTAGAAACCAGTTAAAATTATGGATCAGTGTTTGGCCGACGAGAGTCTGCATGTTCCACTGGAAGACATCCAGATCGATGAGTCATTGCACTTTGTTTAGAAACCTGTTGAAATTATGGATCGCATCATGAAGAAAACTAGAACCACAACTACTCCTATTGTCAAGGTTTGTTAGGAGAATAAGTGTGTAGCTGAGTTCACTTGGGAGCGTGAGGAACATGTGAAGGCAAAATACCCGCATTTGTTCGCTTAGTTTATTCTTAATTTCGGGACGAAATTATTTCAAGTTGGCGAGACTGTAACATCTTGTATTTTTGGGTTAATTAAAAGTTAGCATTGTTAATTCTTGTAATGGCCATTGTTGCCGTATATGAAACTTATGTGTTGCTTACGGTCATTTTATTTGTTAGAAAGTAATAGTCTATTATAATTAAATACAATATTACATAATGATAATGTTACTAATAATAATGATGGTAATAATAACTATAATAATAAAAATGATAAAAATAACAATGCGTAATATTAATAATAATAATAATAATAACAATAATAATACTAATGATAACTAAGATTATGGTAGAGATAATAATAATAATGATTTATAAAAATTATTAAACTTAAAAATGATTAAAACCTAATGTATTTAAGTATAAGGGTTTGTTTTGTGACTTTTAAAACTTTAAATGCAAGTTTTGGCATAAAATGATAACAAAACAAACTACAGGGGTCAATTGTGTAAATAAACTAAAAACCCAAACCAAATTCCCCAACCACCCCCATAATTCCGCTAACCGCCGGTGGTATCTCCTGCGAGCTCCGGCGACTCCCAAAATCGCCGAAATCCATCCATTCTTGATCCGAAACCGCTCACAAACCCATCTAGAATGTTATTCGAACCTGTAAGCATCAATTGACCGAATTAAAACATCCGTTTCTAGCCTAATCGATTACATAACCGAATCACATTAAACTACATAGCCGTTCGAGCATCAAATCGTAATTATAATCTAATTAAACGAACCTACACAATCATTCAACTATTCCTAAGCGATTACTGATTCCAATTCCACCTAAAACAAACTAGAACGTCGCCCTCGATACTCTCCTTTGCTGCAAATTGCACCCAATCGAAACAAATCCTTTGAGCAAATTAAACAAAAATTAACAGGGGGCTTTTGATCATTGTGACCCTTGGAAGATTCCTGTAAAACAAATTGGATTATTATCCATATTTGCATCTTGAACCGACTTCGACAAAGCTGCGTCTGTTCTTTGTTATGTTCGACCTAAATTCATCATCATATGGGTAAATAATCTCATACACACACTCGATTTGACATGGGGAACAAAAGCCCCATGTCTATTGCAATATTCATTAACGTTTTATGCTTCAATTTGGATTGAATTGGAATTAGGGTTATGTGATTGGGGAAAACTTTTAATTTTGGTTTAAAGGAATTAGAACCAAAGTAAACCAAGGCCGTGACCCTGATTTACTGGTTACTCTCTCCATTCAAACATTGGGGTCCCAGGTTCGAACTCGGGCACCCCCAAACATTTCTTTTTGTTTTTAGGCTTTTAAAAATATGAATAATTTCTATAAAAATATTAAAATTAGTTTTGTAAACTTTACTTATTTGTGAATCATTTTATTCATTTCTATAAACTTAATTCTTTAAATGTTCCAATTTTTTTGAAAAACAAATATTGTATTTAGTTTATTTTGATAAAAAATAGACTTTAAATAATGATTTAATCACTAAAAATTATTATTGATTCAAATTTCACTTTTCAATTAATAATGTTAAATAGAGCTTAATTCTTTTTGTTATAAAAATTTATTCAAACTTTATGAACTTTCAATTTAGTGTGGGTTTTTCTTTTCACATTTTTTTGTATAAAATATAAAAATATTTTTTTCAAGGGAATATGAATGAAATTAATTACCTAACGACCCCAAAATCCACTTAACCCTAGTACTCGTTGATTCATTAAACTTATTATAATTAAACTTTAATCTTGTAAATATATTTACATTTAGTGTCTTGTGATGGATCCCTTTGGAACGACGTCTATTATTTTCTTATTAATCATCAATGATACATTTATTGAATATGTGAGTATTTCTATACCCCTTTTTCATATTTTCACACTTTAGGGTGAAACATGTTACCTTATAACTTTGCACTTGTAAAACGTTTGATTCTTGTAAACTTATGACAATTCACTTGTATGTTGTGGTTAGTTGATCTTAGTAATTACCATGTATTGACAATTATATGTAGAATCATTACTATTGCTAGCCTGGCTACGTCATAGATCTATGGGCCTGACAAGCTTGCTTGGTTAATCCAAGTACACTTGGCTAATCGTATAAACTTGTAAACGTTGAGACTTGTAAAGCTGTCAAGGTTTGGTTGTGCATTATGTCTTACATTCCTAGTTACTTTGTTCTCTAACTTATAACATGAATTGCCATATTTTATATTCTATGTATTGAAAACTATGGAAATCTCACCAACAATATTGTTGACCTTTTATTTTTAACATGTTTCAGGAAATGCGCAAGTTTGATTGTTATCTTGAAGCTATTTCACACCTACGACTGGACCTAGTCAAATAAATGTATGACTTGAAAAATTACTTTTTATGCTTGTTTTTTTGCTTATTTAAGACTTATGCTTGTAATATTACATTTGGAACTTATGATTATTATATTTGGATTTAATAATAGCGTTATGTGGCCGTGAACGATCTTAACTCTCACATCTCGACGTTTCTGCCGTCAAGGTTGGGGTGTGACAGGAATTCAAGTGAAGGAAGTTGAAGATGGCATCTTCATTAGTCAGTCAAAGTATGTTCAAGACAAACTCAAAAGATTCAACATGACTAATTGTAAGATTGCTAAGACACCCATAGCAAGAAACCACTCCCTTGGACCTGATCTTGAGGGAGAGTGTGTGGATGAACACCTTTATAGGGCTATGATTGAGCCTCTTATGTATGTCATAGCTAGCAGGCCTGATATGATGTTTGCCATTTTTATTTGTGCAAGATATCAAGCCAACCCCAAGATGTCTCACCTCATCACTGTCAAAAGGATTATAAGATACCTCAAAGGTGCCTCAACACTTGGTCTTTGGTATCCTAAGAATTCTGACTTTAATCTGTATGCTTATAAAGATAGTGATATGGTGGTTGCAACATGACTGCAAAGTCTACATCTGGGGGATGTTAGTTTCTTGGTGGAAGGGTTGTCTCATGGCAATGCAAGAAACAATCCTGTGTCTCTACATCAACTGCTGAAGCTAAATACATTGCTGCTATAAGCTGCTATGCTCAAGTGCTATGGATTCAGAATCAGATGCTTAACTATGAACTAAATTTCAAGGAGACTCCCATTCACATAGACAACAACAATGCTATCTCTATCATAGAGAATCTTGTGCAGCACTCAAGGGCAAAACATATCAATATCAGGTATCATTTAATTAGAGATAACTTTGAAAAGGGATTAATTAAACTAGTCAAAGTTAACACAAATGAACATTATGTTGATCTGTTTACAAAAGCCTTTGATGAACAGAGATTTAAATATCTTATATCAGCTATTGGGATGATTAACTTTGAGTAAGTTTTTCTTAAAACTAATTCATATTATTTCTTAAAATCTGTGTGTCCTAAGTTGTCTAGTTTATCACATTCATAAGCTCTTGTTTTCTCTGGATAAAAACTTTTTAAAGAATTTCCTTAGAATTTTGAAAAATTTTGATCATTTGGAAGATATGCATTTACCTTCGAAAGAAACTCATGCCTTCAAAACAAATAACTGCCTAAGTAATTTTCCTTCAGAAGAAATTTTGGAAATATCTTCCGAAGCTTAAAACCTATCTTAGGCACTTATATGTTTTCAAGGACAATTTTCTTCTGAAGCAAATTAACTCTCGGAAGCTTTGTTCTTTTAAACAAAACTTTCAAGTTTTAATTTTTCTTCTAAAGCAAATTTTTCAAAACCCTTAGAAAATTCTTCCGAAGTCATTTTGGCTTTGGAAGCTTTTTTCCATTAAAACTTTCAAATACAATTTACCTTCGGAAGCTTTTAGACTTCCAAGAAAACTACTTTTTGAGCAAAAAGTAAACTAATTTTTCAGAGGTGGGACCGACATTCGGATTTCAAAGTTTATCCTCTTTCATTAACTTTGTCTGAAATCCTTTTCACATATAAACTGAACGGTTCCCCCTTTTTCTATCATATTCATCTTTCATCCAAACCTAAATTCCCAAAAATTTCTCTTTAAAACCGTCTTCGTTCATATTTCCTTCATCTTTAATCTTTCTCACAATGGCCAACCTTAACCGTAGAAATGATCCTGATTTCTCCATGTAGTTACACAGGCAACATAACCAAGTTGCTATGTTAAACTCTGAGAAAGATCCGTAATTCTCAAAGGTTTGCCATTTCTTGGCTTTATCAAATCACTTCACCTCCCTTACCATTGATCCTACTCTGTATTAGGATCATCTGCTTGAACTTTGAAAGACCTCCCAAGAGGTCATTATGGATGGGGAGAAGGCACTGTCTGCCACAGTGCAGGGGAGAACAATCTTCATCACTCCGGTTATCATCAACAATCATCTTCAGCTGGATGATGAAGAAGGTGAGGTGTTCTTCCCGAAAGAAGCTATTAGCCACTCCTTTGAGCAGATGGGCTATGAGGGAGATTTCTCTATAAAGACCTTCAGGAAAGGGAAGGTCTCATCCAGTGGAAATACCTACTTTATGTGGTTATCCACAGCTTGTCTAACAAGCATGGAGGGTGGGACCAGATTCCTGAGGATCTCTCCTTCATAGTGCATGGGATGGTTCAAGGGGTCAAGTTTAGGTACTCTCAATTTGTTTATACTAATTTACTTGCAAACTTGGACTCCTTATAATGCTACATGTTCCCTAGATATGTTCAATACATTCTTAATTGTGAACTGGGCTCACAGTTAAGGGGAATAGGTAATATTCTTAAACTGGGATAGATGAAGCCTAACATCTTTAAAATTTTGAGGAAGCCAACTGTTGGCTTCTCAGGGGTAGAAACAACCCTTGTCCTGAAAATGTTAGAGCTCATTGCTCAAGGTGACAACCTAGCAGCACTAGCTAGTGTTGAATCCACACCTTCTACATCTCAACCACCAAAACAGCCACAAATCACCCTCACTTACCAATGAAAATCCAAACGAACCCTTGCTCAAATGATTCAGTCTGTACAGGCCCCTATATACTCACCCATATATGAGAAAGTGGATACTGGAGCTCCCACTTCCCTTGAGGAGCAAACCACTCCCATTACATCAAAGATCAGTGCTGAGGTTCCTCACGCTTAGCCTGATGAGCTCACAAACCCAACTACCTTAAGCCTTCACTCAGAGTCTTAACACTCAAGTGAACAACCTTTAGGGGACATCTACCATCCCCAGCCTCTAGACCTAAACCAACCTATTTCTGGCCTTGACACTGATGAAGACTTAGGTTTCAGTGAGTACCATGACTCTCTCTTCTTTTCCACTTCTCAGAGAGAGACGAGTGCTCTGAGTCTCCAATGTCTAGCCCACATCAGTCACCCATCACTGAGGTGGATACTTCTAAACATGTTCAGGATATCTATATGGAAGAGGCTCTCACTTCTGTAAGTGATTGCATCATTAAGACCTCAACCATGGCAACGCAGCCCATTGACACCTCATCTAAGGCTGCCAGTGAGTTGAGGAAATCCAACAGCCAAGAACCTGAAGTTGGTTCAAATCATCTCATCCCCAATTATTCTTCTGATGAAGATTAGGGAAATCTGAGGCTAAAGGTGCAAAAATTGTCACAAACATGCACCTATTTAGTCTCCAAGGTTAGTCATCTTGAATCTCTGGTGACTACTTTGTAAAACAAGGTCAATGATCAACAACTAGAGACATCTTATCGTAGGGTACAACTAGCTGGGAGACCTTTAAGAAGAGCTCAACTAGGAACACAAGACCCTGTGAGTGTGATTGACCTAACTTGTAAGGCCCCGTTCCCGGGATGCTCACAGGTGGTCAATCATCTACATAAAACATAATTACATAACTTTACTAAAACCATGCAGCCGGAACACTTTAAACAAACATTTCATATCCTTTAATAAACCTTTGAAAATATACATCGTTCATTACAAATATCTTTATTCATATTACAATGCAAATGTTATACAAAAGAATGCATCCAAAATGAGCCAACTAGCCGCCCCTGCCTCCTCGTAACATTACTTGCCAACTGGAAAATGCATAAAAATCACGTTGCAAGTGAGTTCTAGTTTTAAACAAAACATTATATTACCTTCCATTTGTTAAAACATTTTCTTTACTATCACACGTGATCACACATCATACTAAGTGTTGTAAAAATCCTCGCTAGGCGCTAGTCTGCGGTGAGGTGGGACAGGGATTACGGGATATCGTTTTGGAGTTTTGAATGTATTTTTTATAAATTATATATAGTTAGGATTATTATACTCAAACATAATTACTAAACATAAAAATCAAAATCAATAATAATCACAAGAATATATAACCAATAATATATCATAATAATTACACAACTCAAATAATATATACAAAATTCAACAATATATATAATATATCACAAATTAAACAATAATATAATATACATATATATATATCTATAAATAATATATACATATATATATATATACATATATATAATTATATATATATATATAGATCGATATATATATTTTATATGACAGGATCAGCGATCACAAGTTTGATGTATTAGAGTTCAAAGCAGCGGAATACGAACAAGAATTAGACAAATTGTAGCAAGCAATCGATACTTGTATGCATTAAGAGCACATACGGTTATAGGGAGAGAATATATATTCTGATTTCAAGGAATGTTTATAGATGTAGAATATTCTAATCAAATCATTCATTCATTCCATTCATTCTTCACCAATATTACAATAGGTTGTCACTCCTTATATAGAGTGCAACAATCACTGCTGTTATCACGGAAAGTGACAACTGGCAGATCTAATACAAAAATAACTAACTCTTAACAAACTACTGAAATGTTCACAACTACTGAGAACATATCAGAGTGTTAAGTACAAAATATAAAACTACTGAAACTACAACGACTGAAGAACAAGCTCTTCAGTCGTTTTACAAAACTACTGAAACATAAAACTACTGAAAAGAAATATAAAACTACTGATATCACAACTACTGAAGAAGTACTCTTCAGCAGTTGTGACAAACTACTGACGCTTCAGTACTTGATCTTCAGACTTTGACCTTCAGATGTTTCATCAGCTGATGACTTCAGTAGATATCATCAGCTGATGTCTTCAGTCTTTGTCTTCAGACTTTGTACATCAGTTGTTGATCAGCACTTGTAAACTCTTCAGCTGTTGTACTTCAGTACTTTGGTCTTTCAGCTTCAGCACTTGTGTTCTTCAGCTGTTCAGCTTCAGTACTTGTGTTTCAGCTGTTGTACTTCAGCACTTAGTTCTTCAGCTGTTGGAATCTTCAGCACTTGATCTTCAGCTGTTGAAGTCTTCAGCACTTGTCAAACTATGATGAGTCTTTCAGCAGTTGTTGTGATACCATGTGGGACTTAGAGGTTTTCTGATCTTGGCTCATTGGTTCTTTTGGTCCAACAAACCCCCCTGAACCAATGCAGCCAAAACCTCTAAATATTCGTTGTCCCACTTATTGTTGGCAAAGTGTTGGTCTTTTTCCTTCTTGATCAGTAGAGAAGATGACCCATGTAAGCTCCGGCTGGGAAGAAACTCAATATTTGTTTGGCAGAGTATGAATGGGAACTCTGTTTTGGGGAACAGGACACAGAGTTGTTATCCCATTCATGAGATTCACTTCCCCATAATGAGTCTGTACGACTCTCTTGTGTAGGCCTCAAGGAAGGTGATTTGTTCCTCCATGGTTAGCTCTTCAGCACCTCCTTCAAACAATGATTCAGGCCATAATACTCAGACAGGTATTTGGCCTGTTTCCCATTCTTTAGCTCCACAGTTGTTATATCTGTAAGCAAACTCATCCGGGTGATTACCTTCTAGGAACAACTGGAGCTCATTTTTCCTGACTTCCTCAAGCCTCTTGTAAACTAACCCCTTTTTCACTATTTTGTTTTCCAGCATCTTCTTGGGGTTAGATTAGCTTGTAGGCTTTCTTGAAGTCTTCTAGGATTTCCAGGGTGAAACTACAAAGACCAGAGAGATCACTCATCTACGATCTTTTTCACCTGGCCAATGTATCTCTGAGGTATATTTTTCTTATGAATTCTGTGAGAGACCCTGGGATCAGGCCAAATCCTCACTCTTTCCTTTTGATATTGAAAGGTATGCCTGAGAGTGTAAAGTCTGAGGGCTTGCTTCTTATATTGATGATAGAAGATGTGGCTGCATAAGCTTTGTCAACTCTCTTCAGCAATTCCTCAATGCTGTTTATGAAGCTCTTCTTCTTCTAGCTTCACTTTAACCATTTGTCTCTGGACTTCAGGAGTAATTGCTGAGGAGTGACTTGTGGCCTTAGGCAACTGAATCACAGCTGAGAGTGGCAGCCTATCTTCATCATCTCTTCATCATCTTCTAGCCTCAATATCCTTCTCTTCTTCTTCAAGGTATATCATCGGCTATGGGTTTTGAGGGTAAGGGAGTTGGTTTGGTGGGTTGTGTTTTGGGTGGTTTTGGTGTGGGAATGTTGACAGGCTGTTCTAGCATCCTTGAGGTGAGTGTGGCTTTTGATTGCTTGGCTAGCTCAGTCCTGCTCCCAGCACCGCTTCATTCAAAGCTTCAATAACAAGCCCCTTAGTATATGCTTCAGACGAACAGATCTTGGTGGTGATTGCCAAGATACTGTCCCTGGACCAAGCTTTGATTTCGATCATTGATCTTCCAAGATATTTTGCAATAAATCTAATCATGATTTCAAGCCTTTCTCTTTCTAACACTTCATACTTGCCCATCTCTTCTGGATTTCTTCAATCTAGTCGTCGAATCTCAGAGTCAAGTTTATTGGTGTCATGGCCTTGCCTAACAGCTGATCAATGATGTTGTCCATTGATCTGCTGGTTCGGCATCAGCCTCTTTTATCAGTAGCTCCAAGGCTTTATCTTCAGCAATGTGATCATCAGCACCTTTCTTTCGCTTGTAGGTGAGCAGTGGTTGCTGTTCTTTCTCCTCCTTTTGGCTTGCTTCGCTTCCTTCTTTTCCTCGGATCTTTTCCTCTTCTTTTCTTTCACTGCAGTACTCTCCCCCTTTTTGGATGCATTGGAGGAAGGGGTTGTACCGCAGAAAGAGTCTTTTGTACAGCAGCATCAATCAGGGGCTGTAAAGTTGAGGAAAGCCTCTCATCAATGGCTTTAGTCACAATATCAGTGATTATGGGTGTGATGAGAGGGAGGGAATTTTGAAGTACAGTACAGCACCTATTTGCTCAGGAGGGTTCTGTTCCTGAGAAGTAGGGCCTGAAGCAGAGGCAGGTGGTTGAGTTTGGAGTGGCTCAGTGTTTGGGAAACCTTCAAGTGAAGGTGCCATCTGTGGGTGGGTAGAGGCAGATGGTCTTTCTCCTTGTGAGAGTTGATCAAGTAGGTTTTGCAGCCTACTGACCTTCTCTTCAAGGATTGTGTTCTGGGCAAGAACATCGTAGAAAAAGCCAGGTCATCATCAGCCGAAGCTGAATCATCTGACCTCCTGCTTAGAGCAGGATTTACATGCACTGGGTGTAGACCAGTTGATGCATGTGCCCCTTGTGCTTGGTACTGGGGACTTCCAGCCTCAGGACAGTGTCCATCATCAGCTGTTGCCTCTAGTGAGGTCTTAGCAATATTACCAGCCTCATTCTGATCATGTGCTGAGTCAGAGGAGGTGGCAGCCTCACTAGATATTCTAAGCTCCTTGTCTACACCAGGAGATAGAAGTGGTAAACCCCTGTGCTGTGGGTTCTCAAGTGCACTGTGTTCCCCCCTCAATTGTAGAGGTATTCCCAGTAGTAAGTGGTTTCTGGGAGGGGGTGAGGAGTGCAGTTGAGTCAGCACTTGTGCAACTATTAAAGTTGGGCTGTGAGGGGCGGTTGTTTGGGGTGAAGGGATAGAAGCAGTGTGCACCTGGGGAGGTTGGTGCTCTTCAATGGCAATCCCCTCAAGTGAGGAAGATCCCAGATATGTAGGTACCCCTTTTGTGGTTGCTGCAGGCTCCTGTTGAGAGGAAGCCTGAGCGGCTATGGCTGGAAGAGTCATTGTATCCACTAGGGGGTTTGGACTAGTGGATATATCCTGCGTTTGTGTTGCAGGGGCATCCTCAGGGGACTCAATTCCCTGAGTAGCCGTTTTGGGTTTCTTTTTGGTGGGTTTGGTGGGGACTTTTGATTTGGAGGTGGTGGCTGTGGGTTCCAGCTGCGTGGGTTTTCGCAGCTTGGCAGCCATTTTAAGTGTCTGGTCAGAGTTGTGCCGGGAGTATACTTCCGGCAGAACAGCCGTAGCAGGGACTCCCAAGCCAACAAGCCTCAGCATTAAGCTGGTTTGTAATGATGGCCATTATGAACCGTGGATATAGTATCCAACGGTTGGCAGTTAGTTTTTGAGCCATATCCTTGAGCTCTGAAAATATTATTTCTGAAAAGTTTAGTGGTTGTTGCTCAAGAATAGAATACATTACCTGCTGCCATTTGTCGACATTTGATCCCAAGACGACGTCTTAGGGGCCAAACATACATTCACCATGTGAAAGATTAGGCGCTCAGCGTCATTAATTAAAGTTTCTTCATGATAGTGGAGGCACTGAGATCACCTTGATATCCATGTGGGCAAAGGATAGATCTGTGGTGCCCTTCGGATATCCAGCAGGAGAACTAGCATCATTCAGATGAAGAATTTTGCGGATTATTGCAGGAGTGATGACTACTTCTTTGTTGTTTACGACCGACTGGAGAGATGGTGTGTTGTTCTCCCCAGTGGTAATAGTAACGTTCATCCAAAATTGTTGAAGGGATTCGGCATGTAGTATGGGATTCAGAAGAAATGCCGTATTGTATTGGGACTGAACCATAAGATCGATAGCAGTATCGAACTTAGTCCAGATGGGCGATTTAGTGAGGTAGGCAACACAGTTGTGTCGCGGTTTAATTTGCATGGACGCCATGAGAAAGGGAAGTTTTGGAGAGGAACGTTAGGTTTGAAGAAGATGAAGCATTGAGAGCTTAGGTCAGGGATATTTATAGGGTACGGTGAAGAAAACGACTGAAGGATGTGGTGTTAGTCATCAGTAGTTTTAAACGACCGTTGACATGGTATTATCCTTTCAGACGTTGAAACAGCTGAAGTCGTGGTGTTAGGCATCAGAAGTTAGAAAACTACTGAAGACCGTGGTTTTGACTTCAGATGATTGAAACAACTGAGGACTTGGTGTTTGTCATCAGTAGTTATGAAACTACTGAAGACAGTGGTTTTGTCATCAGCTGTTGTAAACAACTGAAGACTTGGTATTAGTCATCAGTAGTTATAAAACTACTGAAGACATGGTTTTGCTTCAGTTGTTTAGAATGAAACAGCAGTTGTACAAACGACTGAAGAGAAAGTTCTCTTCAGCTGTTTTCGTCAATTCTTAGCTTTTCAGCTGTTTCATACTGTCCTCAACACATTCATCAGCCTTTTTGGCTGATTTCAGTTGTTTCATAGGACATCAGTACTTATCTGTTTTTACTGATTGCAGTAGTTGTAACTGCATCAGTAGTTGTAACTACATCAGTAGTTTAGAACAGATGAAGTACTTCAGTACTTGTGAGACATTTAGCCTTCAGTAGTTATAAAAACTGCTGAGGGTAAAAGAGCTCATCAGTACTTATATGTGACATAGTTACTAATGATCATCAGTACTTTACTAAGATCATCAGTAGTTGTCACTTATTCTAGCTGCAGCATACCAAGCCTTAACACCAGGTTTTGGAAAGTTGAACTATCCAAAGGCTTAGTAAAAATGTCTGCAAGCTCATCAGCACTAGGCACAAACTTAGGATCAATCAGACCTTTTTCAAAACAATCCCTTATAAAATGATGTCTGATCTCTATATGTTTGGTCCTAGAGTGCTGGACTGGATTTTTGACAATGCAAAGAGCTGAAGCACTATCCATTAACAATGGAGTCTTAGTCTCTGTAATGCCATAATCCAAAAGTTGTTTTGAAGCCAGAGTACCTGAGATGTACAACTTGCAGCAGCAATGTACTCTGCTTCAGCAGTTGATGTAGCAACTGAGGTCTGTTTCTTGCTCTGCCAAGAAATCAAGCAGTTGCCTAGGAATTGACATCCACCAGAAGTTGATTTCCTGGTCAACTTACACCCTGCATAGTCACTGTCAGAAAAAGCAACTAATTTACCAGAATGTCCAGTAGAATACCATAAACCTAGAGATGGAGTGCCTTGCAGATATCTAAAGATCCTCTTGACTGCAATCAGATGAGACTCTTTAGGTGCAGCCTGAAATCTAGCACAAACACATGTAGCAAACATAATATCTGGTCTAGAAGCTGTTAAATACATCAAGGACCCAATCATACATCTGTAAAGTGTTTCATCAACCACTTTACCTTTCTGATCTGTATCCAGTTGTGTGGTGCTGCACATGGGGGTAGAACAGGGCTTACAGTTTTGTAAATCAAACTTTTGCAAAAGATCTTTTGTGTATTTGGACTGATGAATGAAAATTCCATCAGCCTTTTGTTTGATTTGCAACCCCAGAAAGAACTGTAATTCTCCCATGGCACTCATTTCAAACTTCTGTTGCATCAACTTTGTAAAGGCATCACACAACTTTGGATCAGAGGATGCAAAAATGATATCATCTACATAAATTTGAACAAGTAGATTATGCTGCCCAGCTTTCTTAATGAATAAAGTCTTATCTATGGAGCCTCTAGTGAAATTGTTTTCCAGAAGAAAGTTTGATAATGTCTCATACCAGGCTCTAGGAGCTTGTTTTAACCCATAAAGAGCCTTATCAAGCTTATACACCCAATTAGGATGTTTATTGTCCTCAAAGCCTGGAGGTTGACATACATAAACCTCTTCTTTAATTTTTCCATACAAAAATGCACTTTTGACATCCATTTGAAAAACTTTAAGGTTTTGATAAGCAGCATAAGCTAAAAAAATCGAATTGCTTCCAGTCTGGCTACAGGGGCAAAGGTTTCATCATAATCAATACCTTCTTCTGTGCAAACCCCTGAACAACCAGTCTGGCCTTGTTCTTAACAATAAGCCCATTTTCATCAGTTTTGTTCCTAAACACCCATTTAGTGCCTATTGCACACTTACCTGGAGGTAGAGGAACCAGTTCCCACACTTGCTGTTTCTTGAACTGAAGAAGCTCAAGCTGCATGGCATCAACCCATCCATTGTCCTTTAAAGCAATGTGATAATTCTTTGGCTCTTGCTGACTGATGAAGAGAGCATAGAAGCAGAATTTGACAATTGACTTCTTGTTGATACTCCAGCAGTGATATCACCAATGATTTGAGACATAGGGTGATTCTTCAGATCTTGATACACAATGAGATCTGTGCAAGTGTTTGTAGCAGGCTCAGCAGTAACAGATGGTGATGGTGAATCATTTCCTTGAAACCAATCAGTGGATGGTAATTCAAAGGAAGTTGAATTCGAAGAGATCTCATCAGCATTTGTTGTGGATGGTGCTACTGGAGCTACAGGAACATCAGGTCTAGCTGAATCAGGCAGCTGATCACTAAACCTGAAGAGGTGAGTACTGCAATCATCATCATCATCAGCAGTACCACCAGGTGGTGAACTGTTGACAGGAGCAACAGCAGGAGTTTGATGAGGAACATATTGCAGTATGTCCAAATCAAATAACTCCACAGGGCTTTGTGGAATCTTGTCCTTTGGAGATTCATTGAACTTAACATGTAGAGTTTCTTCAACCATCTTTGTTCTGCAGTTGAAGACTCTGTATGCCTTGCAAGTAGATGAATAACCAACAAAATACCCTGCATCCACCTTAGGATCAAATTTTGGAGTTGATCCTTTGTGTTGAGAATAAAACAGGGACACCCAAATGCTTTGAAAAATGAAATCAGAGGAGCCAAATGATGGAGAACTTCATATGGAGTCTTCATCAACCTCTGATTTACTAAAACTCTATTTTGCACATAGCAAGCTGTGTTGACAGCTTCAGCCCAAAAGGTCAGTGGCAAACCTGAGTCAGCCAGCATGGACCTTGCAGCTTCAATGAGGGTCCTGTTCTTTCTCTCCACTACTCCATTTTGTTCTGGAGTCCTTGGAATGCTAACTGCCTTTTGATTCCCTTTGAAAGATAGAAGTCATCAAGTGTATGATTTCTGAATTCAGTTCCATTGTCACTCCTAATACACTTGACTGGAAGGGAATACTGCTTCTCAATATACAACACAAAGTGAATAATCTTCTGAGCAGCCTCATCCTTTGAATGTAGGAAGAAAGTCCATACAAATCTGGAGTAATCATCCACAATTACCAGACAGTATTTCTTCTTTGCCATGCTCATTACTCTCACAGGACCAAATAGATCCATATGCAGTAATTGCAAGCAGGCAGTGGACTTAGGCACTTCAATAGGAGGGAATGAGACTTTGTGTGTTTTCCTTTTAAACAAGCAGTGCAGGTTTCATCACAGTGGAACTCCTTTATTGGTAAGCCTCTGACTAAACTATTGTGGGTAAGCTGATTCATGTTTTTGAGATTAACATGACCAAGCCTTCTGTGCCACAGTTTAGATTCTTGAGAAGAGGCTTTGGAAAATAGGCAAGGATTGCCTTTGAGATCTATTTTTAGAAAGATCTAAGGCATACACTCTTCCTGTCCTGTTGGCTTCAGGAGAGTGTGATCATCCAACACCTTGTCAATCAAGTGCAAAACTTTGGATGACAGAATCCTACAGTTTTGACTGGTGAAAAGAGCAACATGGCCTTTATCACACATTTGACTGACACTCAAGAGATTGTACTTGAGATTTTCCACATGATTAACATTATCAAATTTGATTTCTCCATTGGAGACAAAGCCCTTACCAATGATGTAACCCCTAGCATCATTGCCAAAAGAAACAAATCCCTTCTTTCCTTGAGAGTAGTCATGAAGAAGAGAGCTATTCCCAGTCATGTGCATAGATCCCCCACTGTCTACATACCAGATGCTACTTTGGCATGTTGAAGAACCCTGCAAATAAACAATCAGTTAGTTTTAGAGACCCAAACCTTTTTGGTTTTGGGCCTGGTCTCATCAATAGATGGTAAACTAACAGGTTTATTTGAAACAACAGCCTGAGAGGAAGAAGATGGTGTAGAAGAGGAGTCCTTTGGCTTGGACCTCCTTTTCTGTGGTTTCAACATAGGAGCATCTAGTTGGTTAACTCTACCCAACAGATGTTGAACCATCATAACCAGCTGTGTCTGATTTTGTGATAAGCTTTCAGCTCATCAGACACATTGCCAGTGGAGTTTGATAAGGTCCTATGTTGCCCCTTCTTCTTCTTCTGAGCATCTCAGCTGTCACCTGTTTAACCCCTTCCTTTTTGGATTTCTTTGAGGACTTAAGGGTACAGGATTTGATGTTGCTGATACAAATGTGGTCTCAAACTCAGTTTTCATTTTTACCATTTTCTCTTTAATTTCTTCTTTTTGTTTGAGTTTGGAACCTCTTTTGTACCAACAATCATCTGTAAGATGATTGAACAAACCACATACTTCACATGGTTCTTCTTCATCTTAGGTTGATCATCAACTAAAGAGGGTGAAGCAACTGAAGACTTGTTCTTCAATGCTTTGGAAGCATTGTTTGCTTTCTTGACTGCCTCTTTAGTAGTCTTCAAACTCTTTCTACTGTCAGTTTTCTTCTCTTCAGTACTGACAGCAGTTGAAGTTTGAACTTCAGGTGTTAGATCCTGCTCTCTAGTCCTTTCAGGACCTTCAGAATTAACTCCTGAGTTGATCAACTCATTAATCATGTGAATGTCAGCATTTGAACCATCAACATCAGCTGATAAGTTCAAAGAGGGCTTGATGCTGACTGCTACTTCTGATTGTGCTGTATCAGAAGGTAGATCACATGATGTGATGGATTGGTTATCACTCTCACCATCAGATTCTACCTCTGCTCTTGGGGTAAAATCTGTAGGTGGAGCAGTGTGATTGTAACCAATTCCAAACTTCACATTTGAAGCAGATTGCTTACTAAGAAGCATTTCAAAACCTTTGCATGATTGTACCCATCTATCACACTCGACCTGGGTAACTGCAAGGGTTTCTTTGAGATCTTTGTACTTCTCTAGAAGTACTTCTTCTCTAGCCTTATCATCAATTATTTGGCAATTCAGTTTATAAATCTCATCATTTTTATCTTTAAGCACAGACTCAAACTCAGCTTTGTTTTTGGAAATTATTTGTTCTAGCTCAATGTTCTTATTAATTAGAGCTACATTTGCTTCTCTAATGGAAGCAAATGCTGCTATGCATGGTTCAGAACATAATTTGGCTTTTGCCTCAGAGGATACCTGTGATACCTGAGGTGTAGAGGCATTAGAAAATGAAGTATCAGCAGACTCCAAAGCCATAAGAGCTAGATTCCCAAAAGGACTGTCACCACCATGTTGACCAGCACCTGAAAACAGTTGATCATGACCAGACATGTCATCTGGTAAACTGCTCCAGTCAACAACTCCTGGGGTGAAGAAGCTGTGTTGTTGAGGTTGAGTTTGTTGATGAGATTGGGATGGCTGAGGTTCTGGTAGTGCATGAGGTTGTGGTGCCATAGGAACTTGAACTTGATTTGACTGTGGCATGTAATAACAAGGGTACGGATATGGCATTTGACCCTGAGGAACAAAATATGCCGGAGATTGTTGTTGAGGATGATGACTAGAAGTGACAGGATGTTGCCCTCTGTGTTGTTGACTATTGCCAGGAAAAGTCACAAAGGGTGCAGTGGAGTTAGATCCAGTTGATCTACACTCTCTTGCAAAGTGTCCAAGCCTTTGGCATTTGTGACACCTCAACTTGCTCTTGTCAAAACCAACTTTGGTTTTGCCAGAGAGTCCTGGGAATTTTCTTCCAGTTCTTTTATAGAACTTCTGAGATCTGATATTATCAGGGCCATTTGGCTCAAAATATCCATCTCCTCTAAGTCATCATCAGCAATCCCCTTGAGATCATCCATAATGAAGCATAGATTGTCATTATTACACCCAGTAAACTGACCATCAACACTCACAAATGCAGAATCAGAAGTGCTTGAAGAGAAATTAATATGCTCATCATACTGGCATTCAGATGAAGCATATTCTGACTCATGACCCACCAAGGCAGTGTTGCCTGGTACAAAGTCTTCAGTGAGCTTTCCAGATGAAGACAACTTTCTCTGTTCTATCTCTCTCTCAAACGTGAGCAGTTTCCCATGGAGTTGGGTGAGAGATAGTTTGTCCAAACTTGCACTGGAGCGTAGGACAATAGTATATGTGTCCCATCTCTCAGGCAGTGATCTGAGAAATCTGTTATTCATCTGAATATTTGTGTACTCAAGTTTGACCATTTTTAGTTCAGAGATCAAACAAGAGAACCGCTCATATTGTTGAGTCAGTGTCTCACCCTTTCTATGAGAGAATGTCTCATATTGTTGGGCAAGAATTCTCTATTATTTGCCAAGACCTCATCTGTTCCTCCAAATTGTTCTTTCAAGGCATTCCAGAGGTCATGGGCAGTTTCATGATGCATTAGCCCAGAATAGATTTCATTTGGCAGTGCCATGGCCAGAATTCCATGGGCTTTTGCATCAATTTCAAGCAACTTCTTATCCTCATCTGAGTATTGCTCCCTCCTCTTCGGAACCATTTGATTGGTTTCGGGTTATTCACCATAGGCTTGTGTGGACCATGTACCACTGATGTCCAACAACCTGCGCTGTTAACAGACAGGTGATGGAGCATACGTCTTTGCCATATGTTATACTCATTCCTAACCAGCATTGGTGGCTTGGTTGAGGAACCAGTATTGTGAGGATCATTGGAGGGAGTGGTCATTTTCAGTTCAAAAACAATTTAATTCAAGCTTTTAAAAGTTTTAAACAGACCACAACAAACTCAATGAAAACAAGAGAAGATCTCAGGATGAATGACCAGAAATACAGAAAATTCAATCTCTATAACCGTTCTTGCAAAAACAAAAGCTAATTCAATCAAACTTAGATCTTGAATAGCAGTTTCAATGATCAATTATTAGATCGATCAATGATTAACCTGCTCTGATACCATTTGACAGGATCAGCGATCACAAGTTTGATGTATTAGAGTTCAAAGCAGCGGAATACGAACAAGAATTAGACAAATTGTAGCAAGCAATCGATACTTGTATGCATTAAGAGCACATACGGTTATAGGGAGAGAATATATATTTCTGATTCAAGGAATGTTTATAGATGTAGAATATTTCTAATCAAATCATTCATTCATTCATTCATTCATTCACCAATTACAATAGGTTGTCACTCCTTATATAGAGTGCAACAATCACTGCTGTTATCACGGAAAGTGACAACTGGCAGATCTAATACAAAAATAACTAACTCTTAACAAACTACTGAAATGTTCACAACTACTGAGAACATATCAGAGTGTAAGTACAAAATATAAAACTACTGAAACTACAACGACTGAAGAACAAGCTCTTCAGTCGTTTTACAAAACTACTGAAACATAAAACTACTGAAACTAGAAATATAAAACTACTGATATCACAACTACTGAAGAAGTACTCTTCAGCAGTTGTGACAAACTACTGACGCTTCAGTACTTGATCTTCAGACTTTGACCTTCAGATGTTTCATCAGCTGATGACTTCAGTAGATATCATCAGCTGATGTCTTCAGTCTTTGTCTTCAGACTTTGTACATCAGTGTTGATCTTCAGCACTTGTAAACTCTTCAGCTGTTGTACTTCAGTACTTTGTCTTTCAGCAGACTTGTGTTTTCAGTTCAGCTTCAGTACTTGTGTTCTTCAGCTGTTGTACTTCAGCACTTTAGTTCTTCAGCTGTTGGAATCTTCAGCACTTGATCTTCAGCTGTTGAAGTCTTCAGCACTTGTCAAACTGCTGATGAGTCTTTCAGCAGTTGTTGTGATACCATGTGGGACTTAGAGGTTTTCTGATCTTGGCTCATTGGTTCTTTTGGTCCAACAATATATACATATAATATATATATAATATCTATATATCATATATATATATTATAGACTATTATATATATATATAATATATATTGACAGGATCAGCGATCACAAGTTTGATGTATTAGAGTCAAAGCAGCGGAATACGAACAAGAATTAGACAATTGTAGCAAGCAATCGATACTTGTATGCATTAAGAGCACATACGGTTATAGGGAGAGAAATATATTTCTGATTTCAAGGAATGTTTATAGATGTAGAATATTTCTAATCAAATCATTCATTCATTCCATTCATTCTTCACCAATATACAATAGGTTGTCACTCCTTATATAGAGTGCAACAATCACTGCTGTTATCACGGAAAGTGACAACTGGCAGATCTAATACAAAAATAACTAACTCTTAACAAACTACTGAAATGTTCACAACTACTGAGAACATATCGAGTGTTAAGTACAAAATATAAAACTACTGAAACTACAACGACTGAAGAACAAGCTCTTCAGTCGTTTTACAAAACTACTGAAACATAAAACTACTGAAACTAGAAATATAAAACTACTGATATCACAACTACTGAAGAAGTACTCTTCAGCAGTTGTGACAAACTACTGACGCTTCAGTACTTGATCTTCAGACTTTGACCTTCAGATGTTTCATCAGCTGATGACTTCAGTAGATATCATCAGCTGATGTCTTCAGTCTTTGTCTTCAGACTTTGTACATCAGTTGTTGATCTTCAGCACTTGTAAACTCTTCAGCTGTTGTACTTCAGTACTTTGTCTTTCAGCTTCAGCACTTGTGTTCTTCAGCTGTTCAGCTTCAGTACTTGTGTTCTTCAGCTGTTGTACTTCAGCACTTTAGTTCTTCAGCTGTTGGAATCTTCAGCACTTGATCTTCAGCTGTTGAAGTCTTCAGCACTTGTCAAACTGCTGATGAGTCTTTCAGCAGTTGTTGTGATACCATGTGGGACTTAGAGGTTTTCTGATCTTGGCTCATTGGTTCTTTTGGTCCAACAAACTCCCCCTGAACCAATGCAGCCAAAACCTCTAAATTATTCGTTGTCCCACTTATTGTTGGCAAAGTGTTGGTCTTTTTCCTTCTTGATCAGTAGAGAAGATGACCCATGTAAGCTCCGGCCTGGGAAGAACCTCAAATATTTGTTTGGCAGAGTATGAATGGGAACTCTGTTTTGGGGAACAGGACACAGAGTTGTTATCCCATTCATGAGATTCACTTCCCCATAATGAGTCTGTACGACTCTCTTGTGTAGGCCTCAAGGAAGGTGATTTGTTCCTCCATGGTTAGCTCTTCAGCACCTCCTTCAAACAATGATTCAGGCCCATAATACTCAGACAGGTATTTGGCCTGTTTCCCATTCTTTAGCTCCACAGTTGTTATTATTCTGTAAGCAAACTCATCCGGGTGATTACCCTCTAGGAACAACTGGAGCTCATTTTTCCTGACTTCCTCAAGCCTCTTGTAAACTAACCCCTTTTTCACTATTTTGTTTTCCAGCATCTTCTGAGGGGTTAGATTAGCTTTGTAGGCTTTCTTGAAGTCTTCTAGGATTTCCCAGGTGAAACTACAAAGACCAGAGAGATCACTTCATCTACGATCTTTTTCACCTGGCAATGTATCTCTGAGGTATATTTTTCTTATGAATTCTGTGAGAGACCCTGGGATCAGGCCAAATCCTCACTCTTTCCTTTTGATATTGAAAGGTATGCCTGAGAGTGTAAAGTCTGAGGGCTTGCTTCTTCATATTGATGATAGAAGATGTGGCTGCATAAGCTTTGTCAACTCTCTTCAGCAATTCCTCATCATGCTGTTTATGAAGCTCTTCTTCTTCTAGCTTCACTTTAACCATTTGTCTCTGGACTTCAGGAGTAATTGCTGAGGAGTGACTTGTGGCCTTAGGCAACTGAATCACAGCTGAGAGTGGCAGCCTATCTTCATCATCTTCTTCATCATCTTCTAGCCTCAATATCCTTCTCTTCTTCTTCAAGGGTATATCATCGGCTATGGGTTTTGAGGGTAAGGGAGTTGGTTTGGTGGGTTGTGTTTTGGGTGGTTTTGGTGCGGAATGTTGACAGGCTGTTCTAGCATCCTTGAGGTGAGTGTGGCTTTTGATTGCTTGGCTAGCTCAGTCCTGCTCCCAGCACCCGCTTCATTCAAAGCTTCAATAACAAGCCCCTTAGTATATGCTTCAGACGAACAGATCTTGGTGGTGATTGCCAAGATACTGTCCCTGGACCAAGCTTTGATTTCGATCATTGATCTTCCAAGATATTTTGCAATAAATCTAATCATGATTTCAAGCCTTTCTCTTTCTAACACTTCATAACTTGCCCATCTATTCTGGATTTCTTCAATCTCTAGTCGTCGAATCTCAGAGTCAAGTTTATTGGTGTCATGGCCTTGCCTAAACAGCTGATCAATGATGTTGTCCATTGATCTGCTGTGTTCGGCATCAGCCTCTTTTATCAGTAGCTCCAAGGCTTTATCTTCAGCAATGTGATCATCAGCACCTTTCTTTCGCTTGTAGGTGAGCAGTGGTTGCTGTTCTTTCTCCTCCTTTTGGGCTTGCTTCGCTTCCTTCTTTTCCTCGGATCTTTTCCTCTTCTTTTCTTTCACTGCAGTACTCTCCCCCTTTTTGGATGCATTGGAGGAAGGGGTTTGTACCGCAGAAAGAGTCTTTTGTACAGCAGCATCAATCAGGGGCTGTAAAGTGGAGGAAAGCCTCTCATCAATGGCTTTAGTCACAATATCAGTGATTATGGGTGTGATGAGGGAGGGAATTTTGAAGTACAGCACCTATTTGCTCAGGAGGGTTCTGTTCCTGAGAAGTAGGGCCTGAAGCAGAGGCAGGTGGTTGAGTTTGGAGTGGCTCAGTGTTTGGGAACCTTCAAGTGAAGGTGCCATCTGTGGGTGGGTAGAGGCAGATGGTCTTTCTCCTTGTGAGAGTTGATCAAGTAGGTTTTGCAGCCTACTGACTTTCTCTTCAAGGATTGTGTTCTGGGCAAGAACATCGTAGAAAAACCCAGGTCATCATCAGCCGAAGCTGAATCATCTGACCTCCTGCTTAGAGCAGGATTTACATGCACTGGGTGTAGACCAGTTGATGCATGTGCCCCTTGTGCTTGGTACTGGGGACTTCCAGCCTCAGGACAGTGTCCATCATCAGCTGTTGCCTCTAGTGAGGTCTTAGCAATGTTACCAGCCTCATTCTGATCATGTGCTGAGTCAGAGGAGGTGGCAGCCTCACTAGATATTCTAAGCTCCTTGTCTACACCAGGAGATAGAAGTGGTAAACCCCTGTGCTGTGGGTTCTCAAGTGCACTGTGTTCCTCCCCCTCAATTGTAGAGGTATTCCCAGTAGTAAGTGGTTTCTGGGAGGGGGTGAGGAGTGCAGTTGAGTCAGCACTTGTGCAACTATTAAAGTTGGGCTGTGAGGGGCGGTTGTTTGGGGTGAAGGGATAGAAGCAGTGTGCACCTGGGGAGGTTGGTGCTCTTCAATGGCAATCCCCTCAAGTGAGGAAGATCCCAGATATGTAGGTACCCCTTTTGTGGTTGCTGCAGGCTCCTGTTGAGAGGAAGCCTGAGCGGCTATGGCTGGAAGAGTCATTGTATCCACTAGGGGGTTTGGACTAGTGGATATATCCTGCGTTTGTGTTGCAGGGGCATCCTCAGGGGACTCAATTCCCTGAGTAGCCGTTTTGGGTTTCTTTTTGGTGGGTTTGGTGGGGACTTTTGATTTGGAGGTGGTGGCTGTGGGTTCCAGCTGCGTGGGTTTTCGCAGCTTGGCAGCCATTTTAAGTGTCTGGTCAGAGTTGTGCCGGGAGTATACTTCCGGCAGAACAGCCGTAGCAGGGACTCCCAAGCCAACAAGTCCCTCAGCATTAAGCTGGTTTGTAATGATGGCCATTATGAACCGTGGATATAGTATCCAACGGTTGGCAGTTAGTTTTTGAGCCATATCCTTGAGCTCTGAAAATATTATTTCTGAAAAGTTTAGCGGTTGTTGCTCAAGAATAGAATACATTACCTGCTGCCATTTGTCGACATTTGATCCCAAGACGACGTCTTAGGGGCCAAACATACATTCACCATGTGAAAGATTAGGCGCTCAGCGTCATTAAAGTGTTTCTTCATGATAGTGGAGGCACTGAGATCGCCTTGATATCCATGTTGGGCAAAGGATAGATCTGTGGTGCCCTTCGGATATCCAGCAGGAGAACTAGCATCATTCAGATGAAGAATTTTGCGGATTATTGCAGGAGTGATGACTACTTCTTTGTTGTTTACGACCGACTGGAGGATGGTGTGTTGTTCTCCCCAGTGGTAATAGTAACGTTCATCCAAAATTGTTGAAGGATTCGGCATGTAGTATGGGATTCAGAAGAAATGCCGTATTGTATTGGGACTGAACCATAAGATCGATAGCAGTATCGAACTTAGTCCAGATGGGCGATTTAGTGAGGTAGGCAACACAGTTGTGTCGCGGTTTAATTTGCATGGACGCCATTGAGAAAAGGGAAGTTTTGGAGAGGAACGTTAGGTTTGAAGAAGATGAAGCATTGAGAGCTTAGGTCAGGGATATTTATAGGGTACGGGTAAGAAAACGACTGAAGGATGTGGTGTTAGTCATCAGTAGTTTTAAACGACCGTTGACATGGTATTATCCTTTCAGACGTTGAAACAGCTGAAGTCGTGGTGTTAGGCATCAGAAGTTAGAAAACTACTGAAGACCGTGGTTTTGACTTCAGATGATTGAAACAACTGAGGACTTGGTGTTTGTCATCAGTAGTTATGAAACTACTGAAGACAGTGGTTTTGTCATCAGCTGTTGTAAACAACTGAAGACTTGGTATTAGTCATCAGTAGTTATAAAACTACTGAAGACAGTGGTTTTGCTTCAGTTGTTTAGAATGAAACAGCAGTTGTACAAACGACTGAAGAGAAAGTTCTCTTCAGCTGTTTTCGTCAATTCTTAGCTTTTCAGCTGTTTCATACTGTCCTCAACACATTCATCAGTCTTTTTGGCTGATTTCAGTTGTTTCATAGGACATCAGTACTTATCTGTTTTTACTGATTGCAGTAGTTGTAACTGCATCAGTAGTTGTAACTACATCAGTAGTTTAGAACAGATGAAGTACTTCAGTACTTGTGAGACATTTAGCCTTCAGTAGTTATAAAACTACTGAGGGTAAAAGAGCTCATCAGTACTTATATGTGACATAGTTACTAATGATCATCAGTACTTATTACTAAGATCATCAGTAGTTGTCACTTATTCTAGCTGCAGCATACCAAGCCTTAACACCAGGTTTTGGAAAGTTGAACTATCCAAAGGCTTAGTAAAAATGTCTGCAAGCTCATCAGCACTAGGCACAAACTTAGGATCAATCAGACCTTTTTCAAAACAATCCCTTATAAAATGATGTCTGATCTCTATATGTTTGGTCCTAGAGCTGGACTGGATTTTTGACAATGCAAAGAGCTGAAGCACTATCCATTAACAATGGAGTCTTAGTCTCTGTAATGCCATAATCCAAAAGTTGGTTTTGAAGCCAGAGTACCTGAGATGTACAACTTGCAGCAGCAATGTACTCTGCTTCAGCAGTTGATGTAGCAACTGAGGTCTGTTTCTTGCTCTGCCAAGAAATCAAGCAGTTGCCTAGGAATTGACATCCACCAGAAGTTGATTCCTGGTCAACTTACACCCTGCATAGTCACTGTCAGAAAAAGCAACTAATTTACCAGAATGTCCAGTAGAATACCATAAACCTAGAGATGGAGTGCCTTGCAGATATCTAAAGATCCTCTTGACTGCAATCAGATGAGACTCTTTAGGTGCAGCCTGAAATCTAGCACAAACACATGTAGCAAACATAATATCTGGTCTAGAAGCTGTTAAATACATCAAGGACCCAATCATACATCTGTAAAGTGTTTCATCAACCACTTTACCTTTCTGATCTGTATCCAGTTGTGTGGTGCTGCACATGGGGGTAGAACAGGGCTTACAGTTTTGTAAATCAAACTTTTGCAAAAGATCTTTTGTGTATTTGGACTGATGAATGAAAATTCCATCAGCCTTTTGTTTGATTTGCAACCCCAGAAAGAACTGTAATTCTCCCATGGCACTCATTTCAAACTTCTGTTGCATCAACTTTGTAAAGGCATCACACAACTTTGGATCAGAGGATGCAAAAATGATATCATCTACATAAATTTGAACAAGTAGATTATGCTGCCCAGCTTTCTTAATGAATAAAGTCTTATCTATGGAGCCTCTAGTGAAATTGTTTTCCAGAAGAAAGTTTGATAATGTCTCATACCAGGCTCTAGGAGCTTGTTTTAACCCATAAAGAGCCTTATCAAGCTTATACACCCAATTAGGATGTTTATTGTCCTCAAAGCCTGGAGGTTGACATACATAACCTCTTCTTTAATTTTTCCATACAAAAATGCACTTTTGACATCCATTTGAAAAACTTTAAGGTTTTGATAAGCAGCATAAGCTAAAAACAATCGAATTGCTTCCAGTCTGGCTACAGGGGCAAAGGTTTCATCATAATCAATACCTTCTTCTTGTGCAAACCCCTGAACAACCAGTCTGGCCTTGTTCTTAACAATAAGCCCATTTTCATCAGTTTTGTTCCTAAACACCCATTTAGTGCCTATTGCACACTTACCTGGAGGTAGAGGAACCAGTTCCCACACTTGCTGTTTCTTGAACTGAAGAAGCTCAAGCTGCATGGCATCAACCCATCCATTGTCCTTTAAAGCAATGTGATAATTCTTTGGCTCTTGCTGACTGATGAAGAGAGCATAGAAGCAGAAATTTGACAATTGACTTCTTGTTGATACTCCAGCAGTGATATCACCAATGATTTGAGACATAGGGTGATTCTTCAGATCTTGATACACAATGAGATCTGTGCAAGTGTTTGTAGCAGGCTCAGCAGTAACAGATGGTGATGGTGAATCATTTCCTTGAAACCAATCAGTGGATGGTAATTCAAAGGAAGTTGAATTCGAAGAGATCTCATCAGCATTTGTTGTGGATGGTGCTACTGGAGCTACAGGAACATCAGGTCTAGCTGAATCAGGCAGCTGATCACTAAACCTGAAGAGGTGAGTACTGCAATCATCATCATCATCAGCAGTACCACCGGTGGTGAACTGTTGACAGGAGCAACAGCAGGAGTTTGATGGAACATATTGCAGTATGTCCAAATCAAATAACTCCACAGGGCTTTGTGGAATCTTGTCCTTTGGAGATTCATTGAACTTAACATGTAGAGTTTCTTCAACCATCTTTGTTCTGCAGTTGAAGACTCTGTATGCCTTGCAAGTAGATGAATAACCAACAAAATACCCTGCATCCACCTTAGGATCAAATTTTGGAGTTGATCCTTTGTGTTGAGAATAAAACAGGGACACCCAAATGCTTTGAAAAATGAAATCAGAGGAGCCAAATGATGGAGAACTTCATATGGAGTCTTCATCAACTCTGATTTACTAAAACTCTATTTTGCACATAGCAAGCTGTGTTGACAGCTTCAGCCCAAAAGGTCAGTGGCAAACCTGAGTCAGCCAGCATGGACCTTGCAGCTTCAATGAGGGTCCTGTTCTTTCTCTCCACTACTCCATTTTGTTCTGGAGTCCTTGGAATGCTGAACTGCCTTTTGATTCCCTTTGAAAGATAGAAGTCATCAAGTGTATGATTTCTGAATTCAGTTCCATTGTCACTCCTAATACACTTGACTGGAAGGGAATACTGCTTCTCAATATACAACACAAAGTGAATAATCTTCTGAGCAGCCTCATCCTTTGAATGTAGAAAGAAAGTCCATACAAATCTGGAGTAATCATCCACAATTACCAGACAGTATTTCTTCTTTGCCATGCTCATTACTCTCACAGGACCAAATAGATCCATATGCAGTAATTGCAAGCAGGCAGTGGACTTAGGCACTTCAATAGGAGGGAATGAGACTTTGTGCTGTTTTCCTTTTAAACAAGCAGTGCAGGTTTCATCACAGTGGAACTCCTTTATTGGTAAGCCTCTGACTAAACTTTGTGGGTAAGCTGATTCATGTTTTTGAGATTAACATGACCAAGCCTTCTGTGCCACAGTTTAGATTCTTGAGAAGAGGCTTTGGAAAATAGGCAAGGATTGCCTTTGAGATCTATCTTCTTAGAAAGATCTAAGGCATACACTCTTCCTGTCCTGTTGGCTTTCAGGAGAGTGTGATCATCCAACACCTTGTCAATCAAGTGCAAAACTTTGGATGACAGAATCCTACAGTTTTGACTGGTGAAAAGAGCAACATGGCCTTTATCACACATTTGACTGACACTCAAGAGATTGTACTTGAGATTTTCCACATGATTAACATCATCAAATTTGATTTCTCCATTGGAGACAAAGCCCTTACCAATGATGTAACCCCTAGCATCATTGCCAAAAGAAACAAATCCCTTCTTTCCTTGAGAGTAGTCATGAAGAAGAGAGCTGTTCCCAGTCATGTGCATAGATCCCCCACTGTCTACATACCAGATGCTACTTTGGCATGTTGAAGAACCCTGCAATATAAACAATCAGTTAGTTTTAGAGACCCAAACCTTTTTGGTTTTGGGCCTGGTCTCATCAATAGATGGTAAACTAACAGGTTTATTTGAAACAACAGCCTGAGAGGAAGAAGATGGTGTAGAAGAGGAGTCCTTTGGCTTGGATCTCCTTTTCTGTGGTTTCAACATAGGAGCATCTAGTTGGTTAACTCTACCCAACAGATGTTGAACCATCATAACCAGCTGTGTCTGATTTTGTGATAAGACTTTCAGCTCATCAGACACATTGCCAGTGGAGTTTGATAAGTCCCTATGTTGCCCCTTCTTCTTCTGAGCATTCTCAGCTGTCACCTGTTTAACCCCTTCCTTTTTGGATTTCTTTGAGGACTTAAGGGTTACAGGATTTGATGTTGCTGATACAAATGTGGTCTCAAACTCAGTTTTCATTTTTACCATTTTCTCTTTAATTTCTTCTTTTTGTTTGAGTTTGGAACTCTTTTGTACCAACAATCATCTGTAAGATGATTGAACAAACCACATACTTCACATGGTTTCTTCTTCATCTTAGGTTGATCATCAACTAAAGAGGGTGAAGCAACTGAAGACTTGTTCTTCAATGCTTTGGAAGCATTGTTTGCTTTCTTGACTGCCTCTTTAGTAGTCTTCAAACTCTTTCTACTGTCAGTTTTCTTCTCTTCAGTACTGACAGCAGTTGAAGTTTGAACTTCAGGTGTTAGATCCTGCTCTCTAGTCCTTTCAGGACCTTCAGAATTAACTCCTGAGTTGATCAACTCATTAATCATGTGAATGTCAGCATTTGAACCATCAACATCAGCTGATAAGTTCAAAGAGGGCTTGATGCTGACTGCTACTTCTGATTGTGCTGTATCAGAAGGTAGATCACATGATGTGATGGATTGGTTATCACTCTCACCATCAGATTCTACCTCTGCTCTTGGGGTAAAATCTGTAGGTGGAGCAGTGTGATTGTAACCAATTCCAAACTTCACATTGAAGCAGATTGCTTACTAAGAAGCATTTCAAAACCTTTGCATGATTGTACCCATCTATCACACTCGACCTGGGTAACTGCAAGGGTTTCTTTGAGATCTTTGTACTTCTCTAGAAGTACTTCTTCTCTAGCCTTATCATCAATTATTTGGCAATTCAGTTTATAAATCTCATCATTTTTATCTTTAAGCACAGACTCAAACTCAGCTTTGTTTTTGGAAATTATTTGTTCTAGCTCAATGTTCTTATTAATTAGAGCTACATTTGCTTCTCTAATGGAAGCAAATGCTGCTATGCATGGTTCAGAACATAATTTGGCTTTTGCCTCAGAGGATACCTGTGATACCTGAGGTGTAGAGGCATTAGAAAATGAAGTATCAGCAGACTCCAAAGCCATAAGAGCTAGATTCCCAAAAGGACTGTCACCACCATGTTGACCAGCACCTGAGAACAGTTGATCATGACCAGACATGTCATCTGGTAAACTGCTCCAGTCAACAACTCCTGGGGTGAAGAAGCTGTGTTGTTGAGGTTGAGTTGTTGATGAGATTGGGATGGCTGAGGTTCTGGTAGTGCATGAGGTTGTGGTGCCATAGGAACTTGAACTTGATTTGACTGTGGCATGTAATAACAAGGGTACGGATATGGCATTTGACCCTGAGGAACAAAATATGCCGGAGATTGTTGTTGAGGATGATGACTAGAAGTGACAGGATGTTGCCCTCTGTGTTGTTGACTATTGCCAGGAAAAGTCACAAAGGGTGCAGTGGAGTTAGATCCAGTTGATCTACTCTCTTGCAAAGTGTCCAAGCCTTTGGCATTTGTGACACCTCAACTTGCTCTTGTCAAAACCAACTTTGGTTTTGCCAGAGAGTCCTGGGAATTTTCTTCCAGTTCTTTTATAGAACTTCTGAGATCTGATATTTATCAGGGCCATTTGGCTCAAAATATCCATCTCCTCTAAGTCATCATCAGCAATCCCCTTGAGATCATCCATAATGAAGCATAGATTGTCATTATTACACCCAGTAAACTGACCATCAACACTCACAAATGCAGAATCAGAAGTGCTTGAAGAGAAATTAATATGCTCATCATACTGGCATTCAGATGAAGCATATTCTGACTCATGACCCACCAAGGCAGTGTTGCCTGGTACAAAGTCTTCAGTGAGCTTTCCAGATGAAGACAACTTTCTCTTCTGTTCTATCTCTCTCTCAACGTGAGCAGTTTCCCATGGAGTTGGGTGAGAGATAGTTTGTCCAAACTTGCACTGGAGCGTAGGACAATAGTATATGTGTCCCATCTCTCAGGCAGTGATCTGAGAAATCTGTTATTCATCTGAATATTTGTGTACTCAAGTTTGACCATTTTTAGTTCAGAGATCAAACAAGAGAACCGCTCATATTGTTGAGTCAGTGTCTCACCCTTTCTATGAGAGAATGTCTCATATTGTTGGGCAAGAATTTCTCTATTATTTGCCAAGACCTCATCTGTTCCTCCAAATTGTTCTTTCAAGGCATTCCAGAGGTCATGGGCAGTTTCATGATGCATTAGCCCAGAATAGATTTCATTTGGCAGTGCCATGGCCAGAATTCCATGGGCTTTTGCATCATTCAATCAAGCAACTTCTTATCCTCATCTGAGTATTGCTCCCTCCTCTTCGGAACCTTTGATTGGTTTCCGGGTTATTCACCATAGGCTTGTGTGGACCATGTACCACTGATGTCCAACAACCTGCGCTGTTAACAGACAGGTGATGGAGCATACGTCTTTGCCATATGTTATACTCATTCCTAACCAGCATTGGTGGCTTGGTTGAGGAACCAGTATTGTGAGGATCATTGGAGGGAGTGGTCATTTTCAGTTCAAAAACATTTAATTCAAGCTTTTAAAAGTTTTAAACAGACCACAACAAACTCAATGAAAACCAAGAGAAGATCTCAGGATGAATGACCAGAAATACAGAAAATTCAATCTCTATAACCGTTTCTTGCAAAAACAAAAGCTAATTCAATCAAACTTAGATCTTGAATAGCAGTTTCAATGATCAATTATTAGATCGATCAATGATTAACCTGCTCTGATACCATTTGACAGGATCAGCGATCACAAGTTTGATGTATTAGAGTTCAAAGCAGCGGAATACGAACAAGAATTAGACAAATTGTAGCAAGCAATCGATACTTGTATGCATTAAGAGCACATACGGTTATAGGGAGAGAATATATATTTCTGATTTCAAGGAATGTTTATAGATGTAGAATATTTCTAATCAAATCATTCATTCATTCCATCATTCTCACCAATATACAATAGGTTGTCACTCCTTATATAGAGTGCAACAATCACTGCTGTTATCACGGAAAGTGACAACTGGCAGATCTAATACAAAAATAACTAACTCTTAACAAACTACTGAAATGTTCACAACTACTGAGAACATATCAGAGTGTTAAGTACAAAATATAAAACTACTGAAACTACAACGACTGAAGAACAAGCTCTTCAGTCGTTTTACAAGACTACTGAAACATAAAACTACTGAAACTAGAAATATAAAACTACTGATATCACAACTACTGAAGAAGTACTCTTCAGCAGTTGTGACAAACTACTGACGCTTCAGTACTTGATCTTCAGACTTTGACCTTCAGATGTTTCATCAGCTGATGACTTCAGTAGATATCATCAGCTGATGTCTTCAGTCTTTGTCTTCAGACTTTGTACATCAGTTGTTGATCTTCAGCACTTGTAAACTCTTCAGCTGTTGTACTTCAGTACTTTGGTCTTTCAGCTTCAGCACTTGTGTTCTTCAGCTGTTCAGCTTCAGTACTTGTGTTCTTCAGCTGTTGTACTTCAGCACTTTAGTTCTTCAGCTGTTGGAATCTTCAGCACTTGATCTTCAGCTGTTGAAGTCTTCAGCACTTGTCAAACTGCTGATGAGTCTTTTAGCAGTTGTTGTGATACCATGTGGGACTTAGAGGTTTTCTGATCTTGGCTCATTGGTTCTTTTGGTCCACCATATATACATATATATATAGATAGATAATATATATATATATATATAATATTAATTATATATTATATAGATATAAAGATCACTATATCAGTAAATCACATATCACAATTTTACGAATCATTCTTTACCAAGAAGGCAAGAAGAGAACCGAGCTGCTGCACAAGAAGAGAACCGGAGCTGCTGCTGCTACTTGCTGTTGCTGCGGTTGCCGCGCAAGGGGGCAACACTGTTGTTGCGGTCGCCGAAGAAGGGGCTCAATTACACCGGAGCGAGGCCACGAAGGGGGTACGCCGGAGGGAGGGATGTGGTGATTTTAGGTGTGATACGACAGTGGAGCAAGGCAAGGGAGGAGGTGAGTTAGGTTAAATGGGTTTCCCTCTTTTGAATCAGATCTAAATATGAAAAAAATTAAGGTTGACCGACTTTGACCATAACCACTGCCTAAGCCCGATTACACTGACTACCACCGATTTTCTCCAATTACTGCCGCCGGGCTCCGCCTAGCGCCTAATAGCTCCGAATAGCCATAATTGATAAGGCTAGGGGCCGACTAGCGATTAATCCCCGCCTAGTCAGCCGCCTAGCCCGCCTTTTACAACACTGATCATACGTACATCAAGGTAATAGTTATAATCTTCATCATCATTTGTTTCGTACATTTCGCACGTTTCACACATTTCGTACTTATCGCACTTTTCATACATTTATTATCTTTCACTTCTATCTAGGTCCTGTCATATGCTTAAGCCCCTTCTTGAGCACAAAACTATATCATCTAGGGTTAAGCGACAAGGACCCCATATCACACGTATCGCACGCATGGAGTAGTCATATAGACTAACTCCTCCTGTGTGTGAACCCTAAGGGTTAGCCAAGATCGCACGGTGTAAACACACAGTTGAGCTAACACTCTCAATGAGTTGTGAACCTCCTTTCATTTGCTTGCAAGACTTTCATTCATTCATTCATTATGTTCCGCTTTTATTATCTTAAAACTTTCACTTCGTTAAGATAATACTTTACGTTCATTATCATAATCACACCATGTAAAGTCATATCATAATACGTTGTAAGGAACATATCATACATAACATACGTAACCATCATCAATCACACATCATCATCATGCACATGCATTAATCATACAACATCATCATAAACATCATGCATCATACACTCACATACATTAACATATGCACAACAAACATAAGTCATCATAAAACATAACTGATCCTCCGCGGGAGAGCGGGATCCTAGGGCAGCAACCCCTAGTAGGATATACGGGGCAACGCCCCTGGCTGGGGTCGCGCTGCCAGGTCAGCATGAAAGTTTTCTATTTTAACACTTTTAGATAGCATATTTCCTTAAATAAAAATCGATCTTCTTGTTAAAACTTCTTAAAATCTTGGTCGTTTAAAAAGTATATTTAGTATGCATTTCCAGCCCCAAACTAGTTCAAAACCTTTAAAATAGGGGATCTAGAACTCACCTAGACTCGATGAGTAGCTTCTCAATCAAGCTTTCAAAACAAGGGTAGCACTACACAACCAGCAAATAAGTTAACACTCAAAGGAGTTAATTTCTATCTAATTTCGATGCCAGATCAGCAGTTTCACTGCTAGTTTCGCTAGCAGTTTTGCTGCTAGTTTTGCTGGCATCTTCGCTAGCAATTTCGCTGGCATCTTTGCTACCAGTTTTGCCCAACTTTCGTTGGATGATCATGTATGTGAAACTACCTAGATTCCTGGTGTTTTTTTGTTCTATGTATGCCCACGAATACCGATCTTCATTCTCGTGATCAACCGAGCCTTGAATCTTCAACTTTCTCCACTTTCTCTCTCTACACTCTCTTTCTAGAATTAGGGTGTTGAGTTGCAAATGAGAGTTGCTCAAGCTGATCTGTTTATATATATACCAGGCATTCTTGGGTGGCATCTTTGCTGCCAGTTTTGCCCAACTTTCGTTGGATGATCATGTATGTGAAACTACCTGGATTCCTGGTGTTTTTTTGTTGTATGGATGCCCACGAATACCGATCTTCAATCCAGTGATCAACCGAGCCTTGAATCTTCAACTTTCTCCACTTTCTCTCTCTACACTCTTTTAGAATTAGGGTGTTGAGTTGCAAATGAGACTTGCTCAAGCTGATCTGTTTATATATATACCGGGCGTTCTCGGGACCTTTACTCACCGGACACAGGACCGAAAAGTTAACTCGGTCTATAACCCATATCCATGTTATTATCATAAATAATCTCGTCTAAGCTCATTATTATTATTTGGCTTGCTTACACTTTATTCCTGGCGTTACAAGTCCACCTCCTTATTTAGGTTTCGTTCTCGAAACCTGCTAGTTGCTAAATAGTTGAGGGTAATGCTGCCTCATCTCCTCCTCAACTTCCCAAGTGGAATCTGATCCCTTCCTATGCTTCCACTGTACACGCACCAAGGAAACCACCTTATTCCTTAGCCTCTTCTCTTTGCGATCGGTGATCGCCACTGCTTGCTCCACATAATTGAGCTGTTCATCCACTTCAATATCCTCCAGTGGCACCACTATGTCCTCTTCGGCTAAGCATTTTCTTAAGTGAGATACATGGAATGTCAGATGAATTCCACTTAACTCACTGGGCAACTCCAACCTATAGGCCACATCTCCTACTCGAGCAATAATTCGGAAAGGCCCTATGTATCTCGGGCTCAACTTGCCTCGCTTCCTAAACTGAATGATGCCCTTCCAAGGTGAGACTTTTAGCATAACTCTATCAACCACCTGGAACTCAATCGGTCTACGTCTCTTGTCGGCATATGACTTTTGTCTATCTTTGGCTGCCTTCATAAAGGCTTTGATCATTTCTAGCTTTTCAATCGTAGCCTCGACCACATCGACGCTCACTAACTCTTTATGGCCAATATCACCCCAACAAGCGGGTGTTCGACATCTCCTACCGTATAGCATCTCATAAGGTGGCATGCCAATGCTGGCATGATAACTATTGTTATATGAGAACTCGACTAATGGTAAGTGGTCATCCCAACTTCCTCCAAAATCAATGACGCATGCCCGGAGCATATCTTCCGGTGTCTGAATGGTCCTTTCTAACTGGACATATGTCTGGGGGTGATAAGCCGTGCTGCTATGTAACCTCGTCCCCATAGCATCAAGAAATCTCTTCCGAAACTTGGATGTAAACCGAGTGCATGATCCGACACGATAAACACCAGTACACCATGACGACTTGGAATCTCCTTAATGAATAGATCCGCTAATCTTTCAGAAGAATACGTCTCGTGGATCGGTAGGAAGTGAGCACTCTTCGTCTAACGATCAACTATCACCAATATGGCATCATACCCTTTCAAGGTATGTGGTAACTTCATAATAAAGTCCATGTTGATATGCTCCCACTTCCACTCGGGTATATCCAAAGGTTGGATCTTCCCGTATGGCTTCTGATGCTCCGCCTTCACTTGCAAGCAAGTAAGGCACTTACTCACGTACTCCACTACGTCACGCTTTGTACCCGGACACCGATAATCTTTTTTCAAATCTTGATACATCTTTGTAGCACCGAGATGAATGGAGTATCGAGTCTTATGAGCTTCATCGACAATCTTCCCACGTAGATCCCCAAAACGAGGAATCCACATTCGTCTGAATCGGGTCCTAACACCGAGAGTGTTTTCACCTAGCTCCGTGACTAGACCTCTCATCCTTTCGGAGTTAAGACGATCTTCCTTCAACGCCTTATCTTGAAACTCCTTAACCTGGTTTATCACATCGGAGGTCATAATCAATTGGTAAGCCTTTACCCGAATTGGCTCGGATCTCTCCTTTCGGCTAAGAGCATCTGCCACCACGTTGGCCTTGACCGGATGGTAATGGATCTCGAAATCATAATCCTTTATGAGCTCCAACCATCTTCTATGCTTCATGTTCAAATATTTCTACTCGAAGAAGTATTTCAAGTTCTTGTGGTCAGTGAATATGGTGCACTTCGTTCCGTATAAGTGGTGCCTCCATATCTTTAACGCAAAGACCACGACTGCTAGCTCCAAGTCATGAGTGGGATAATTGACCTCATGAACTTTCAACTGTTGGGATGCATAGGCTATAACCTTTCCTCTCTGCATCAACACACATCCCAACCCCGAGTTGGAAGCATCGGAATAAACCACCAAATCTTCGCTTCCTTCGGGTAACGACAAGACAGTTGCTTGAGTCAACCTCACCTTTAACTCCTCAAACGCCTTCTCTTGAGCCTGGCCCCATACAAACTTTACATCCTTACGGGTCAACTTAGTCAATGAAGAAGCAATCTTAGAGAAGTCTTGAATGAATCTTCTATAATTGTTTGCCAAACCCAAGAAACTACAAATTTCGGATGGCGTCTTTGGAGACTTTCATTGCATCACCGCCTCCACCTTTGCTGGGTCTACCATAATCCCTTCAGGATTCACCACGTGACCTAAAAACTGAACCTTGCGCAACCAGAATACGCACTTGGAGAACTTGGCATACAACTTTTCCTTTCTAAGCGTCACCAACACTTCTTGAATTGACTGGCATGCTCTTCTTTGCTCCTCGAATAAATCGGGATATCATCAATAAACATAATAACTGATTTATCTAACATGAGCTGACACACTCGATTCATCAAATACATAAAAGCAGCTGGCACATTGGTCAAACCAAAAGACATAACGAGAAACTTGTAGTGTCCATAACATGTGCGAAAAGCTGTTTTAGGAATATCATGCTCCTTCACCTTCAGCTGATGATAACAAGATCGAAGGTCTATCCTTGTAAATTAACTGGCACCCTGGAGCTGATCAAACAAATCATCAATTCTCAGTAAGGGTTACTGATTCTTTACTGTCAACTTATTCAGCTCATAGTAGTCGATACACCTCCTCATACTACCATCCTTCTTTTTCACGAATAAGACCAGAGCACCCCAAGGAAAGATACTCGGTCTAATGAACCCCTTATCAAGCAACTCTTGTAGTTGCTCCATCAGTTCCTTCCTCTCGGTTGGAGCCAACCGATACGGTGCCTTAACAACAGGTTGGGAACCTAGTATCAAGTCAATATGAAATTCAATCTCATGATCCGGTGGCATTCCTGGTAAATCTTCGGGAAACACGTTTGGCAAGTCACACACCACCGGTACATCGGACAATTGTGGTGTTGGTGTCTTCACGTCCTTTACGTAGGCCAAGTAGGCACTACATCCATGCCTCATGCACTTTCCCGCCATCGCCATCAAAATCACTTTCGAGATTGTCGTGACTCGATCACCATAAACCATCATAGAACTCCCGTCAGGCACTATCAATCTGACTATCTTTTTGTGACACACAATGTTCGCCTCGTAGTCTGCCAACCAATCCATTCCTAGGACCACATCGAAACCGCCTAAGGTCATCACGAATGGTCTAACATGAAACTTATGACCTTCTAGTTCTATGTCGCAACCCTCTATCATCTTAGAAATCATGGTAGACTTACCTATGGCAGTTTCGACATTGAAGGGTTAATCAATATTTCTACTCCTAATAGGCAACTTAGCACAAAAGGCAGCAAAAATGAAACTCCTACTATCACCGGAATCAAATAACACAGATGCAAGAGTTTGGTTTGCTAGAAACATACCTGACACCACATCGGGGTCCGTCCTAGCCTCCTCCCGAGTCATCGTGAAAGCTCGGGCGCTTGCCTTCTGCCCTTCAGTTCCTGTCTTCTTCCCTACCCCGGAACTCTCCGCCATTGGCTTCTTGCAATCCCTGCTCAAGTGGCCGTTCTCCCCACAGTTATAGCACCTCATAACTCCACAATCTCTAGCCATATGACCAGGCTTACCGCATTTGAAGCAAATGTTAGATCCCCATTTGCATTCTCCCGAATGCTCCTTTCCGCATTTGCCACTTCTCTTCGATCCCACACCAGATGTGACCACACAATGGTCATCCACCCATGCACTCTTGTTGCTCATCGAGGAACCACCTCGACCAAACCTCTTCCCATTCTAGTTCCGGTCTCCACCACTTTTCTTGCTCACCTCAGCCGCCGCCACCTCTCCCTCGTCATACAGTCTTCCTGCCAAATCAACCGCCAACCTAAACGTACTCAGTCGAGCGGTGATCATATGCCTGCGAATATCCGCTGGTAAGCCTTGAATATACCTCTTGATATTTTGCGAAAGAGGTATCACCTGATCCGGCACCAACTGTGCCATCTCATTAACTTGGTGGTGTACTGCTGATATGTCATGGTTCCTGCCTCCAGCTGCAGGAACTCCCTTTCCACCTTATCCATTTCCCTGTGAGGACAGAACTCCTCAATCACCAATTTCTTCAGCTCAGACCACCTTATTCTTCCAATCGCCTGGCTACCCTCGGCTTGGACAATATTGTCCCACCAACATAGAGCCGAGTCCACAAACGATTGGGCAACAAATTTCACCTTCTGGTCCTCTTGGCACTCGCTGATATCAAGTACAACCTCCATCTCTCTCACCCACCGGTGAGCAGCAGCAGAAGTGCCATTACCATCAAAAGTAGCGGGCTTACATCTTTGAAATGCCCTATAGTTACAGCCTCGTGCTGCCTCCGGCCCAGGCTCTTCTTCCTTCTCCTCATCCTCGGAGAAAACCGTCTCAATCTCCGGTCATTCCCGTCCTCCGAGGACCTATTCCTCTCCCTTTTTTCTCCTTCCCGCACAACCTTTATCACTTCAGTCACCACAGATGGTAGGATCGTCTGCAGGATCGTCTGCATGACCTGATGCACCTCTTCAACAACAACCTCCCTCACTGAGGCTCTTAAGTTAGCACTCTCGTCCCCAGCCTCCGGACGAGGGGTCTCGGGTTCTTCATGAACCACCTCCTCGGCCTTAGGCCTTCCTCTTGTGACCCGTGGTTCAACACTACGTCCACCATGACCTCCGCCACGAGAAGCCTTAGAAGATTTACCCCCAACCATCTTCTAAGCATGCTATAAGATTCAAACACTAACATGGTCATTCAAGGGAATAGATCAGTTTATGTCAAGTATTGTAAGTTCCTAATTATAGTGGCCAGTTGTGATTAATCACTTAATTTACTCTTCATACCCCAAGCATTTCCTATCCTGACTACATTAGTATCTAAATCTACTAACAACACATAAACCACATAACATGCGCATGTAATACTGGTTAACATTAAGAAAATACCTGATGGCACGTAGCTA